>OY726523.1:45850749-46216199 GCA_963383655.1 Bathymodiolus septemdierum | reverse complement strand
ATTGTTGACTTCAAACGTCATCCTAACCACACTGTGTTGGTGTGTGCTTGATTGTTGACTTCAAACTGCCATCCTAACCACACTGTGTTGGTGTGTGCTTGATTGTTGACTTCAAACTGCCATCCTAACCACACTGTGTTGATGTGTGCTTGATTGTTGACTTCAAACTGCCATCCTAACCACACTGTGTTGGTGTGTGCTTGATTGTTGACTTCAAACGTCATCCTAACCACACTGTGTTGGTGTGTGCTTGATTGTTGACTTCAAACTGCCATCCTAACCACACTGTGTTGGTGTGTGCTTGATTGTTGACTTCAAACTGCCATCCTAACCACACTGTGTTGGTGTGTGCTTGATTGTTGACTTCAAACTGCCATCCTAACCACACTGTGTTGGTGTGTGCTTGATTGTTGACTTCAAACGTCATCCTAACCACACTGTGTTGGTGTGTGCTTGATTGTTGACTTCAAACTGCCATCCTAACCACACTGTGTTGGTGTGTGCTTGATTGTTGACTTCAAACTGCCATCCTAACCACACTGTGTTGGTGTGTGCTTGATTGTTGACTTCAAACGTCATCCTAACCACACTGTGTTGGTGTGTGCTTGATTGTTGACTTCAAACTGCCATCCTAACCACACTGTGTTGGTGTGTGCTTGATTGTTGACTTCAAACTGCCATTCTAACCACACTGCGTTGGTGTGTGCTTGATTGTTGACTTCCAACTGCCATCCTAACCACACTGTGTTGATGTGTGTTTGATTGTTGACTTCCAACTGCCATCCTAACCACACTGTGTTGGTGTGTGCTTGATTGTTGACTGCAAACTGCCATCCTAACCACACTGTGTTGATGTGTGCTTGATTGTTGACTTCAAACTGCCATCCTAACCACCCTGTGTTGGTGTGTGTTTGATTGTTGACTTCAAACTGCCATCCTAACCACACTGTGTTGGTGTGTGCTTGATTGTTGACTTCAAACTGCCATCCTAACCACACTGTGTTGGTGTGTGCTTGATTGTTGACTTCAAACTGCCATCCTAACCACACTGTGTTGGTGTGTGCTTGATTGTTGACTTCAAACTGCCATCCTAACCACACTGTGTTGGTGTGTGCTTGATTGTTGACTTCAAACTGCCATTCTAACCACACTGTGCTGGTGTGTGCTTGATTGTTGACTTCAAACTGCCATCCTAACCACACTGTGTTGATGTGTGCTTGATTGTTGACTTCAAACTGCCATCCTAACCACCCTGTGTTGGTGTGTGCTTGATTGTTGACTTCAAACTGCCATCCTAACCACACTGTGTTGGTGTGTGCTTGATTGTTGACTTCAAATGTCATCCTAACCACACTGTGTTGGTGTGTGCTTGATTGTTGACTTCAAACTGGCATCCTAACCACACTGTGTTGATGTGTGCTTGATTGTTGACTTCAAACTGCCATCCTAACCACACTGTGTTGGTGTGTGCTTGATTGTTGACTTCAAATGCCATCCTAACCACACTGTGTTGGTGTGTGCTTGATTGTTGACTTCAAACTGCCATCCTAACCACACTGTGTTGGTGTGTGCTTGATTGTTGACTTCAAATGCCATCCTAACTACACTGTGTTGGTGTGTGCTTGATTGTTGACTTCAAATGCCATCCTAACCACACTGTGTTGATGTGTGCTTGATTGTTGACTTCAAACTGCCATCCTAACCACACTGTGTTGGTGTGTGCTTGATTGTTGACTTCAAATGCCATCCTAACTACACTGTTTTGGTGTGTGCTTGATTGTTGACTTCAAACTGCCATTCTAACCACACTGTGTTGGTGTGTGCTTGATTGTTGACTTCAAACTGCCATCCTAACCACACTGTGTTGGTGTGTGCTTGATTGTTGACTTCAAACTGCCATCCTAACCACACTGTGTTGGTGTGTGCTTGATTGTTGACTTTAAACTGCCATCCTAACCACACTGTGTTGGTGTGTGCTTGATTGTTGACTTCAAACTGCCATCCTAACCACACTGTGTTGGTGTGTGCTTGATTGTTGACTTCAAATGCCATCCTAACCACACTGTGTTGGTGTGTGCTTGATTGTTGACTTCAAACTGCCATCCTAACCACACTGTGTTGGTGTGTGCTTGATTGTTGACTTCAAACTGCCATCCTAACCACACTGTGTTGGTGTGTGCTTGATTGTTGACTTCAAACTGCCATCCTAACTACACTGTGTTGGTGTGTGCTTGATTGTTGACTTCAAATGCCATCCTAACCACACTGTGTTGGTGTGTGCTTGATTGTTGACTTCAATCTGCCATCCTAACCACACTGTGTTGGTGTGTGTTAGATTGTTGACTTCCAACTGCCATCCTAACCACACTGTGTTGGTGTGTGCTTGATTGTTGACTTCAAACTGCCATCCTAACCACACTGTGTTGATGTGTGCTTGATTGTTGACTTCAAACTCCCATTCTAACCACACTGTATTGGTGTGTGTTTGATTGTTGACTTCAAACTGCCATCCTAACCACACTGTGTTGGTGTGTGCTTGATTGTTGACTTCAAACTGCCATCCTAACCACACTGTGTTGGTGTGTGCTTGATTGTTGACTTCAAACTGCCATCCTAACCACACTGTGTTGGTGTGTGCTTGATTGTTGACTTCAAACTGCCATCCTAACCACCCTGTGTTGGTGTGTGCTTGATTGTTGACTTCAAACTGCCATTCTAACCACACTGTGTTGGTGTGTCCTTGATTGCTGACTTCAAACTGCCATCCTAACCACACTGTGTTGATGTGTGCTTGATTGTTGACTTCAAACTGCCATTCTAACCACCCTGTGTTGGTGTGTGTTTGATTGTTGACTTCAAACTGCCATCCTAACCACACTGTGTTGGTGTGTGCTTGATTGTTGACTTCAAATGCCATCCTAACCACACTGTGTTGGTGTGTGCTTGATTGTTGACTTCAAACTGCCATCCTAACCACACTGTGTTGGTGTGTGCTTGATTGTTGACTTCAAACTGCCATCCTAACCACACTGTGTTGGTGTGTGCTTGATTGTTGACTTCAAATGCCATCCTAACCACACTGTGTTGGTGTGTGCTTGATTGTTGACTTCAAACTGCCATCCTAACCACACTGTGTTGGTGTGTGCTTGATTGTTGACTTCAAATACCATCCTAACTACACTGTGTTGGTGTGTGCTTGATTGTTGACTTCAAACTGCCATCCTAACCACACTGTGTTGGTGTGTGCTTGATTGTTGACTTCAAACTGCCATCCTAACCACACTGTGTTGGTGTGTGCTTGATTGTTGACTTCAAATGCCATCCTAACCACACTGTGTTGGTGTGTGCTTGATTGTTGACTTCAAACTGGCATCCTAACCACACTGTGTTGGTGTGTGCTTGATTGTTGACTTCAAACTGCCATCCTAACCACACTGTGTTGGTGTGTGCTTGATTGTTGACTTCAAATGCCATCCTAACCACACTGTGTTGGTGTGTGCTTGATTGTTGACTTCAAACTGCCATCCTAACCACACTGTGTTGGTGTGTGCTTGATTGTTGACTTCAAATGCCATCCTAACTACACTGTGTTGGTGTGTGCTTGATTGTTGACTTCAAATGCCATCCTAACCACACTGTGTTGGTGTGTGCTTGATTGTTGACTTCAAACTGCCATCCTAACCACACTGTGTTGGTGTGTGCTTGATTGTTGACTTCAAATGCCATCCTAACTACACTGTGTTGGTGTGTGCTTGATTGTTGACTTCAAACTGCCATCCTAACCACACTGTGTTGGTGTGTGCTTGATTGTTGACTTCAAACTGCCATCCTAACCACACTGTGTTGGTGTGTGCTTGATTGTTGACTTCAAACTGCCATCCTAACCACACTGTGTTGGTGTGTGCTTGATTGTTGACTTCAAACTGCCATCCTAACCACACTGTGTTGGTGTGTGCTTGATTGTTGACTTCAAACTGCCATCCTAACCACACTGTGTTGGTGTGTGCTTGATTGTTGACTTCAAACTGCCATCCTAACTACACTGTGTTGGTGTGTGCTTGATTGTTGACTTCAAATGCCATCCTAACCACACTGTGTTGGTGTGTGCTTGATTGTTGACTTCAATCTGCCATCCTAACCACACTGTGTTGGTGTGTGTTTGATTGTTGACTTCCAACTGCCATCCTAACCACACTGTGTTGGTGTGTGCTTTATTGTTGACTTCAAACTGCCATCCTAACCACACTGTGTTGATGTGTGCTTGATTGTTGACTTCAAACTGCCATCCTAACCACACTGTGTTGGTGTGTGTTTGATTGTTGACTTCAAACTGCCATCCTAACCACACTGTGTTGGTGTGTGCTTGATTGTTGACTTCAAACTGCCATCCTAACCACACTGTGTTGGTGTGTGCTTGATTGTTGACTTCAAACTGCCATCCTAACCACACTGTGTTGGTGTGTGCTTGATTGTTGACTTCAAACTGCCATCCTAACTACACTGTGTTGGTGTGTGCTTGATTGTTGACTTCAAATGCCATCCTAACCACACTGTGTTGGTGTGTGCTTGATTGTTGACTTCAATCTGCCATCCTAACCACACTGTGTTGGTGTGTGTTTGATTGTTGACTTCCAACTGCCATCCTAACCACACTGTGTTGGTGTGTGCTTTATTGTTGACTTCAAACTGCCATCCTAACCACACTGTGTTGATGTGTGCTTGATTGTTGACTTCAAACTGCCATCCTAACCACACTGTGTTGGTGTGTGTTTGATTGTTGACTTCAAACTGCCATCCTAACCACACTGTGTTGGTGTGTGCTTGATTGTTGACTTCAAACTGCCATCCTAACCACACTGTGTTGGTGTGTGTTTGATTGTTGACTTCAAACTGCCATCCTAACCACACTGTGTTGGTGTGTGCTTGATTGTTGACTTCAAACTGCCATCCTAACCACACTGTGTTGGTGTGTGCTTGATTGTTGACTTCAAACTGTCATTCTAACCACACTGTGTTGGTGTGTGCTTGATTGTTGACTTCAAACTGCCATCCTAACCACACTGTGTTGATGTGTGCTTGATTGTTGACTTCAAACTGCCATTCTAACCACCCTGTGTTGGTGTGTGTTTGATTGTTGACTTCAAACTGCCATCCTAACCACACTGTGTTCGTGTGTGCTTGATTGTTGACTTCAAATGCCATCCTAACCACACTGTGTTGGTGTGTGCTTGATTGTTGACTTCAAACTGCCATCCTAACCACACTGTGTTGGTGTGTGCTTGATTGTTGACTTCAAACTGCCATCCTAACTACACTGTGTTGGTGTGTGCTTGATTGTTGACTTCAAATGCCATCCTAACCACACTGTGTTGGTGTGTGCTTGATTGTTGACTTCAAACTGCCATCCTAACCACACTGTGTTGGTGTGTGCTTGATTGTTGACTTCAAATGCCATCCTAACTACACTGTGTTGGTGTGTGCTTGATTGTTGACTTCAAATGCCATCCTAACCACACTGTGTTGGTGTGTGCTTGATTGTTGACTTCAAACTGCCATCCTAACCACACTGTGTTGGTGTGTGCTTGATTGTTGACTTCAAATGCCATCCTAACTACACTGTGTTGGTGTGTGCTTGATTGTTGACTTCAAACTGCCATCCTAACCACACTGTGTTGGTGTGTGCTTGGTTGTTGACTTCAAACTGCCATCCTAACCACACTGTGTTGGTGTGTGCTTGATTGTTGACTTCAAACTGCCATCCTAACCACACTGTGTTGGTGTGTGCTTGATTGTTGACTTTAAACTGCCATCCTAACCACACTGTGTTGGTGTGTGCTTGATTGTTGACTTCAAACTGCCATCCTAACCACACTGTGTTGGTGTGTGCTTGATTGTTGACTTCAAATGCCATCCTAACCACACTGTGTTGGTGTGTGCTTGATTGTTGACTTCAAACTGCCATCCTAACCACACTGTGTTGGTGTGTGCTTGATTGTTGACTTCAAACTGCCATCCTAACCACACTGTGTTGGTGTGTGTTTGATTGTTCACTTCAAACTGCCATCCTAACTACACTGTGTTGGTGTGTGCTTGATTGTTGACTTCAAATGCCATCCTAACCACACTGTGTTGGTGTGTGCTTGATTGTTGACTTCAATCTGCCATCCTAACCACACTGTGTTGGTGTGTGCTTGATTGTTGACTTCAAATGCCATCCTAACCACACTGTGTTGGTGTGTGCTTGATTGTTGACTTCAAATGCCATCCTAACCACACTGTGTTGGTGTGTGCTTGATTGTTGACTTCAAATGCCATCCTAACCACACTGTGTTGGTGTGTGCTTGATTGTTGACTACAAACTGCCATCCTAACCACACTGTGTTGGTGTGTGCTTGATTGTTGACTTCAAACTGCCATCCTAACCACACTGTGTTGGTGTGTGCTTGATTGTTGACTTCAAACGCCATCCTAACCACACTGTGTTGGTGTGTGCTTGATTGTTGACTTCAAACTGCCATCCTAACCACACTGTGTTGGTGTGTGCTTGATTGTTGACTTCAAACTGTCATCCTAACCACACTGTATTGGTGTGTGCTTGATTGTTGACTTCAAACGCCATCCTAACCACACTGTGTTGGTGTGTGCTTGATTGTTGACTTCAAACTGCCATCCTAACCACACTGTGTTGGTGTGTGTTTGATTGTTGACTTCAAACTGCCATCCTAACCACACTGTGTTGGTGTGTGCTTGATTGTTGACTTCAAATGCCATCCTAACCACACTGTGTTGGTGTGTGCTTGATTGTTGACTTCAAACTGCCATCCTAACCACACTGTGTTGGTGTGTGCTTGATTGTTGACTTCAAATGCCATCCTAACCACACTGTGTTGGTGTGTGCTTGATTGTTGACTTCAAATGCCATCCTAACCACACTGTGTTGGTGTGTGCTTGATTGTTCACTTCAAACTGCCATCCTAACCACTGTGTTGGTGTGTGCTTGATTGTTGACTTTAAACGCCATCCTAACCACACTGTGTTGATATGTGCTTGATACACACCTAAAGTGTTAAGGTTTCCAGACACTTATAAATATTCCGTAAAATAAAAACTGTAGCGGAAAAAGCATTTATATATATTCTCACAAATATGGACTTATTATCAACAACTTGTAATCTAAAAGAAAAAATGAATAAAAAAATCTATGTCTCACTTCCCCTTATATCACTGAAGACGAGACAATAATTTTGGCTGTCATCATAAGTAGTGAACAGAATCACTGAAGACGAGACAATAATTTTGGCTGTCCTCATGAGTAGTGAACAGAATCACTGAAGACGAGACAATGATTTTGGCTGTCCTCATGAGTAGTGAACAGAATCACTGAAGACAAGACAATAATTTTGGCTGTCCTCATGAGTAGTGAACAGAATCACTGAAGACGAGACAATAATTTTGGCTGTCCTCATGAGTAGTGAACAGAATCACTGAAGACGAGACAATAATTTTGGCTGTCCTCGTGAGTAGTGAACAGACATACATCTGTCTTCATCAGATTATTTTTTTTACAAAGGTTTGGTTTAGTCAATCAGTAAAACAATTTAGATATGTAAGAAATTAATAAATTTAACGAGAGACAATTCATATCCATGGATTAATTCTGCATATTTTCTGTTCCAATGAAAATTCTTTCAATCAAATTTCAGCCAATTAGAATTTACTATACCCTTTGTTTCCAAAACTGATCTTTCTTTCAGATTATCGGAAGCCATAATATCCTTTTCTTTTTACAGGGATGATTCTGTTTAGAAAATGAAATAACTGAACATCAATTAAAATAAATGAAACCATCTACAACCCCTTTCAAACCCTCCATTTTTGAACTATTCAGATCATGTCCTACAACTTTCGTAATAAAAAATTTCAGAAAGAAATAGCTGAAATCAGTTAAATAACTGAAAAAAATCATCTCTGTTTTAAAAAATAATGGTCTTACTTTAGAATCATGTGCGTTAACAGTCTCTGTTCTATCACTTCTCCATCCCCATATACCAGACTTATTTCTGGAAATATATATAAAACAATCTACAATATTGTAACAAGCAGAAATGACTGAAATAAATGAATCTGTACCTAACAATGTGATGTTCGATTGGTTGATTGATTGAATGGGGTTTAACGCCACTTTCAGCAGTATTTCAGTCATATCGTGGCAGTCAGTTTTACAGGTTTCAGTGGCTAAGTTCATATATGCATAATTTTGTAAAAATTTGTTGAAAATCAAAATGCATATAATATGCACACCTTCAGTGTTGGTACTAACTGTCTACAAAATATAAAAGATCTAGCTCAAAAACTGTAGGAGGAGTTAGCCGGACAAACCATATATCCTATATGGATTTAGCAAAATCTGTCTAAGTTCATGCATCCATAAATTTTGTAAAAAATTGTTGAAAGTCAAAATCTACAAAATATGTACACCTTCAGTGAACGTACTAATTGTCTACAAAATATAAAAGGTCTAGCTCAAAAACTGTAGGAGGAGTTAGCCGGACAAACCATATAGCCTATAGGGATTTAGCAAAATCTGTCTAAGTTCATGCATACATAATTTTGTAAAAAATTGTTGAAAGTCAAAATCCATAAAATATGCACACCTTCAGTGTAAGTACTGTCTACAAAATATAAAAGGTCTAGCTCAAAAACTGTAGGAGGAGTTAGCCGGACAAACTATGCATACTAAGTGTGACGAACGGACGGACAGGGGTAAAACAATATGCCCCCCCGACCAATAGTCGCGGGGGCATAAAAATCAAGAAGTATAATTCTCTAATAACAGTATTTACTCCATATTAAATTTTGTAAGATATACATGAATAGAGACTCACGTTTTGGATAATGGCCATGAGTGATGGGTGTTGAATGCCCCTTTGAACAATATTTTAATCCTACCATGAAATTCAGATTTATTGGTGAAGTTGATGACATTAGAGCACCTACAGGAAATTAAGGAGCTTCTGCAAGTTACTTACAAACTTTTATAATACAAGGTTGTATAGACATGATAGAGTACATCATGCTAAAGACGGAAGTGCAATAAGTAATAATTGTAACATGGATGCATTCTTTTCCTTTGATCTTTTTATGGTTTATATACCAGAATGTAACCAACAGCTTATAACTATGAAATAATACATGCAGATACAAGATATTTCACACTTTAAATCAGGGCTGTAGTTTTATTACTCTAAGAGAGCAGTGCAATAAATCAAAGACCTAGATGTGATATTGCATGGCTTCATGTTACAAATCATTTATACCACGGTTTTCCGAGTTAAAAAGTTAAACAATCTCATGCTTCATGTTCGACTGTTTTAACCGTTTAACTCACAAAACAATGGTATTAATATTACTTGGTGTATGATGCTCACTTTTTTCCCTCCTTTTCGGTTTCCTAGGGAACCATATACATTTGTAGATGGAATAGACCTTGCAAAAGAAACTATGCAACCTGAAGACAGAGCCTCAGAAGTCTAAACACCTTCTTCATCCAGAAAGTTGAAATTAGCTTGACCATACAAAAGGTTTTAACCAAGTAATGAAATTAGGAGCTGTGGGGGTAGTTCATGTTGTTGAGTTACTAAGATTATATACCGCAACTGTTCAACTTTTTAATGATCAACTTTTAAGGAAACTGTATACCAATCAAAATCTGTTATAAAATGTAGAAAAAATTGAAAATTATTTTCGATTATACATTTTTTGTAGATATAACAGTTTGGCCATAAATAACTTTTTGTTCTATTTTTGTGAAATTATATGAAATTTTGAATACTGTGAAATCACTTTTATTCGTGGGGTACCAATTTTCGTGGGTAGGCTGATCTACGAAATTAAGAATCCAACGAACAATGAAACTTGGGAAGCAGTTTGACATCGATATTTAGCCATGCTGTCCTCGAGTGGTCTCGACTTTCTGGACCAGCTGCATAGGGGACAGTTGACAATTTTAATGACGAAATAAGTACGAGCATACCTTTTTAATGGGTTATAATCCACATTTACATGTTTGTGAATGATTTGATTTTGAATGCATATGTAAAAACGACAGAAATATCTATTTGTGAAAAGATTTTTAACAACTTCCGGTAATAAAATTTACTTCCAAATGATACACTAACGGTGACACACTTTTAAGTGCTGTATAAACATTTCACTACATGTATTAAATTATAACACCCTTCAATTAACATATTTGATCATCTTTCTTTAAACAATTAAGTATAAGTTAACTGTACATTTGTCCCGGGGTCAGGATTAATCTTGTGATACGATTATGAGTGGTTTCAATCCGAGATAAGGGTAATGAAAGATCGAACATGTTGAAGTACAATCTGTCATCGTAATCAAAATAATGAATATATATTAATGGAAATTGCTAATGTACGTGCTCATAACGTAATTTCCGATGATTTTTTTTTTTTTCAAGTTCGATAAAATAACACTGATATGCACTGATCTATGATTATGAAATTCAAAAGCTGATTTTGTTCTAATTCTAAGTTGATATATGCAAAAAAATAATTGAGAAAATGAGCACATTAATATCCACGTTCCACTTCCGATTACATAATTATGCAGATGATTTGTTAAATGTATTGAAACCCAGCTGTGAAACTTATTATGTTGAAAATATAAAATCAACAAATTTTATTTTGGTACAAATACAAAATCCACGAATTTACGAATCCACAAACTTGTAATTTTTAACCAAACCACGAAAATTGATACCCACGAAGAAAAGTACTTTCACAGTAAACTATTTTTTACGGATGATAATTTGATTATTGTGTCTCATCCTCAATGGCAAAAAGGCAAGGCAAATATATAATCATTTAGGAAAAATATTGTCAGGGCCCATATTGTCAAGGAAACAACTCTGACATGTATATTAGAAAAGGAAAGGTCAAAACATATTCAATAATTTCATGTTACCAATACAAACTACAATGTCAATTTTGAAAGTCTGACTGGCTGCGAGATACTATTGGTTATGTCTGCCGCTATTCTATTTTACTTACCTTTCAAATGATATTTTTTCTGTATCAACGTAAGTTGTAACAACAGGATTAGTCAGTCTGGCACAAATAGAATTAGGTGAAGGCTCCATTACAGACATATCAAAGTTTTCTGGTAGAATCTGCATGGTTTCAGAGAACACTTCCCGCTTATCATGGTCAATCTCCATCACTGTGGCACTTCGATCTGTAATATGCATACATGTTTATATTAACTGGCTTTCTGTAAAGAGAGACAGTCGTGGTCGTGATAGTATGGTAGTTGGATTTACAACTACCTGTGCAATCAGTGCCTATCACCACTAAAGTTGTGAGTATGAATCCACTCATGGCAAGGTGTACTCAATACAACAATATACAGTATGATAAAGTTTATCAGTAACCTGCGACAGGTCAGTGGTTTTCTCTGGGTACTCCGGTTTCCTCCACCAATAAAACGGATTGCCACGATATAACTGAAATATTGCTGAAAGTGGCGTTTAACACCATAACCCTAACTCCTAACCCCAATGAGCAATATTTTAGAACAGTAAAAGTCATCTTGGTCAAAATCAAACTTAACCTATACTGATATTCTGCTATAGTTACTGTATAAGGAGAGGGTCTCATAAGTTTTGATAACTTGTGTCCAATCCATTTCAGCTTTAGATGAATAAATATGTAAAACATAATGAAATCCTCCTGTTTTACAGTCCTAAAAAATATGATTTTTGTACTTATACTGGACTCAAAAAACAGCCAAACAGAACACTGTATCCAGAATATACAGTGTTCTGATTGGAACAAAATTCAAGTACAAGTAAGGCCTGGAAATAAAAATTGATCATACACTTAAGTGCCCATCATCACATCACACAGTGCTCACACACTCTACTGTCCTTTATGAGACAATAAGGTTGTCATACAGATAACAGCTTTTCATGCAACCTATTTCCATAAATGAAGATTTTCAAACTTACCACTGCCTTTGAATACATAACTTCTGTTGCCTCTCTCCCAGCTGGTATTATCAAATCCTAATAATGTTGTGTCTATTCTAACACTGGATCCTAGACAGAAGATGAAAATTGTTATTGTCTTTTAAAAATCTTAATTTATCTTTGTTGGATAATGTGAATTCATTGTATTTTATGGGGTATCAATTTTGATTGATTTCCTGATCCATTTAAGGAATATTTGAAATTGTTGCGATATAACCTGGTTTGGGTCAGTTTACGCTTAATAAAACGCGAAGCGGTTTATGAAAAGCGTAAACTGACTCAAACCAGGTTATGCAAGTATAACCTGTTCAACAATTTCAAATATTCCGTATAATTTAATTTTTACAACAAAATTTAATGATTCCTCAATTTATATTACGATTATTTCATGTGACTATTTGAATTTGTCGTTGGCTGATGAACACGTTGGTGATGTCACAATATCAACCAAGGTTATCGAGTATAACCAAAATTTTCTCCAGGCAGATTAGCCATTCAGATTGAATCAAATTAAATTATAGCAATATAATAAAATTTTAAGCATATTGGATTTTTTAATATTTTCTATTTGATAATCCACTAGCATCTAACAACATTATTTGTTATACTTCAGTATCTTTTTTCAATAGAAAATCAAGTGTAATATTATAACTAATAAATCCTAAATTCCTTGTTTTCTCTATTTCACCGGTCATCAGTTTTTTTCTGATGACCGCGGGAACAGTGATCTAGATCGCCAAAGCGCTTATGATATCGGTAAAATGACCATGATCTAAAATGTGTACGTGACGTAAGTATGTATAAAATGGCCACCGCCAGTGTGCCCAGTGGAACCATTCTGGCTGTTCATTTACAGAAATGTTCGCATTTATCAAATGAAATAACAGTGATGCAAAAAAAAAAATAGAGTTTCAGTCATGTAATATAAAATCTCATTCTAAAAAAGCCACGATATAGCTGAAATACTGCTAAAGTTGGCGTTAAACACCAATCAATCAACAATCTTAAAAAGATATGATATCTTTAATATTTTTTTTTGACTTGTCACCGATTGGATGTTTTTGTCATGTGACCTCTAATATAACCTAAAGATCAAACAACATCTAGTGTTTATTACATTTAGCAAGTTATGAATTTAAGTGCACTTTTATTGTTGCTTTTAATCGTACTGTCATTAAGTCTTCAATGATAAACATACATGTACTGCTGTCTAAAAATGTACATGTGATGGCCCCTTAATAACATGAAAATATATTTAAAGTTACATCACACTATGTAATTGACCAATAAATGATTAGCATTTCTTATATGAAGAAAATATTTGGAAGTGAAGCCAAGCAAAATTCTTGGGATTCTACATAGACTCCAATGTATATTAAAGTAATATGAAACAAGTTTTTGATGAAATAAACATCTTCACCAAAAATATTCTTGATATGTTTACATTCCCTAAAAACTAAACCATTCGTGCATGTTTGAGGACGAAAATCGCGATCATCTGTGATTAAGAACAGAAAATCATTCCATCTCGTACGTGTTTTCTCAAGGCAATGACGGCTAATTAACTTTCGGATGCACCGTTCCGATGATTGCCGATCATGAAATTTCATCACCAACGTAAACAAGGTGAGCACACATGTATCATTCTGGTTTTGAAAGAAGTTAAATTTCTTGCATTTCTTGCCTTGCAAAGAAATTCTTTCATGTATGTTTTACCTTAAAGATTATTAACTGCAATAAATTTCATTCTGACTTAATCAGTTTATTCGAAAAACTGGACAAAAGCATTGAAATCGGTAATAATGAATGACAAGGGGCCCCATTTGGGGAAATCAAAACAGAACCAAGAAATCTCAGAATTTAAAATCCTCGTCGGAACTAACGTATCGCATGTACAAACTGTGTAAATTATTATCAGTATGTTCATTTCAAAACCATTACGATGAAAACATTTGGAGTTGTCAGAGAAGAAAATAAAAAAATCAACAAGGAAAAAAATGCCAAAAATACGATTATTTTGTCCATAATTTGTCACCGTTATTTTGACACCATCCATTTCATAACTTGATTCGTTTATTTCCTGGTTTATTTTGGGGACAACCAATTGATTCTGGGGGGGGGGGGGGGGGGGGGGGGGGAGGGAGTCTGGCAGTTTTTGTAAATAAAATAAATAATCTGGCCACCCGAAGTTGGAAAAAAATTCTGGCCTTTGCTCCATAGAATATTTAAAAAAAAATCTGGCCTGAACTGAGTAAACAATGTTATAACCTGTCCTGCACTATGTGCCGAATGAATTTTCTGTCAAATATTCTAACCTGACTAAACTTGCCAGGCCCCCTCAGAATCAAATTATTTCTGAAAATTATTTGCCTATATATTATTATGAGATAAACTAGAGGCTCCCAGCCTGTAATCGTTCACCTGGTTTTCAATTTGACATCTAAAGTTGATAGAAAATGGGGGTGTTACACATAATTTTGAAAGTGGGCCACCCAAAGATCTTTTCAACTAAAATTTCTGAGCAAAAGATTTTGATGTGATTTTTATCTCATAATATTCCTAAACGGAATAAACTGGCTGAAAAAATCTCACAGAAAAACCCACAATATATATTAAACTACTCATTGCCATATAGCTGCAGCTAAAATTTGAGTTCATTTTGATTTGTAATAGAGCGGGAATTGACAACTAAAGAAATTTCTATTTTTAGTAACAGCAGCCATCTTGAATGGAGGGTGGAGCTGTCGAACACAATTTTGAAATGGGACTACCCAGGGACTATCCCTGCCAGGTTTGGTTTAATTTGGTTCAGCGGTTTCAGAGGAAAAGATTTAAATGTGATCTTTTATCAAAATATGTCTAATTTGTATAATCAGTATAAATCGGTTGAAAGAAAAAATTCACAGAAAAACCCAGAATATATGTTAATCTACTCATTGTCATGTATCTGCAGTTCAAATTTGAGCTCATTTTGATTGATAATAAAGCAGCAATGGACAATTGAAGAAATTTCTATTTTTAGTAACAGCAGCCATCTTGAATGGAGGGTGGAGCTGTCGGACACAATTTTGAAATGGGACTACCCAAGGACTATCCCTGCCAGGTTTGGTTTAATTTGGTTCAGCGATTTCAGAGGAAAAGATTTAAATGTGATCTTTTATCAAAATATGCCTAATTTGCATAATCGGTATAAATTGGCTGAAAGAAAAATTTCACAGAAAACCCCAGAATATATATATGCTTAACTACTCATTGCCATGTAGCTGCAGTTAAAATTTGAGCTCATTTTGGTTTATACTAAAGCAGCAATGGACAATAGAAGAAATTTCTATTTTTAGTAACAGTAGCCATCTTGAATGGAAGGTGGGGCTGTCGGACACAATATTGAAAGGGACCCACCCAAGGACCATCCCTGCCAGGTTTAGTGTAATTTGGTTCAGTGGTTTCAGAGGAGAAGATTTAAATGTGATCTTTTATCAAAATATGCCTATTTTGCATAATCGGTATAAATTGGCTGAAAGAAAAATTTCGCAGAAAATATATGTTAAACTACTCCTTGCCATGTAGCTGCAGTTAAAATTTGAGCTCATTTTGACTTATATTAAAGCAGCAATGAACAATTAAAATTTCATCCCCCCTTTTTTCTATTTTTAGCTTGGCGACCATCTTGGTTGGAAGTTAGGATCACCGGACACAATTTTGGAAGGGGGCCATCCAAGGACCATTCCACCAAAGTTTGGTTCAAATTGGCCCAGTGGCTTCAGAGGAGTTGATTAAAATGTGAAAAGTTAACGGACGGACGACGGACAACAGACGACGGACGCTCAGTGGTGACAATAGCTCACATGATCCTTTGGGTCAGGTGAGCTAAAAATGTGACACAGTGTGCTTTCTTTCACATTCTTATCTCTTAGGCCAAATAAATTTTATATTTAGATTCTCATCCCCTCCCTCCCCATTGTTTTTTGCTTCAATTTCATAATTTATTTTACATTCTCAGATATTTCTTTAAAATTCCTAGTGATTTTTATGAAAATGGTCAAAAAATAAATTATATATGCCTCCCTCCCTCCCCATATTTTTACTGACAGGAGGATGAGAATCTAAAAATTAATTTTGTGGCCTTATGAAATTAACTAAAAAAACATCACTACCACATAGAGCAAAACTTTAGCCTGGGATATATTTGAGAGAGAAAAATCTTCCTCACAAATTAATAGAAAAAAATCTGTAGATTGACAAACAAAATGTATTTACAGTTGCAACTTTTTCAGGAGTTTTGATTGGCAATGATATTGAACATGCTGCAGTTTCTGCATACCTGTAAACCAGATTTGGGATTAATTAAATTTTATATTGCCTGAAGGGGAATCTATACATATCATGTCACCCATCCACCCCCTCCCCTTTTTCCAGGAAAGGCAAATGGTCCGTGTCTAAATAGGAAATTACTTTTAACTGTATAATTTGAAGGATTTGAAATAAAGTAGTATTCATTTTTAATAAAAAAAACAACAATGTTTTAACACAAGTTGCGTATGCAGTGCCCCCTTACTGAGGCCCCGCAAAATTTGCTGAATTATACACACAATGCCGTTAAAAGACATTTACGGTGGTTTAGATCATAAATGGTGATATATATTTATTTTCCATGTAAAGAGATCCTTGTTTATCATTCCGCTAAGGGAAAATTATTTTTAATCGTGGATTGAATGGAAAATAATGGAATGTAAATCGAAACAAAAATGATGTTACCTGTCAAGAAGAATCTTGGCCACTTCAGAGTTAGTTTCCAGATGAAGAGCGGTCTTTATTTCCATCCAACGATCGTATTCATCTCCAATATATATTCTGTATTTGTTTAACTTAGTATTCGCTGCTTTTTTGTTTCTTTTTCTGGCAGAATCGCTCAATTTACGCTTCGGACCTGGCTTCAATTTCTTTGCCTCCGACATTTTCTTCATCAACACTATAACGGAGCATGCACACAATCTCTACCGAATGAGTTCAAATCTGAGGTCAATAGCATATGATTTGCATTATTGTCCGGGTAGCAAGAATTATCGAAGACAGAATAAAATGACGTTTTCTCCTGAATTATATATCGTAGCTCTCAAAAAGTGAATGGTTTACGTTCTTTATATATTTAATCTTTACATATATCAGAAATTTTTAGAAAACTGAAAATAATGATTTTGGCATTTCATATTACTTTAATTTATTTGATATCTTCAAACAGAAGTTAAATATCTTAATTAAAATCACCTCTGGTCCTTGTATAGACACTAAATCATATATCTAGTCTGATTTTCATTAATTTATATTAGATGGGCTTATTTTATTTTAATCTAAAAAAAAAAAATTCCATTGAAATCGAGGTAAAATCCAGAAGATTCCTGCTGACTTCACCCCATTCAATTATTAAATGCCCGGATGTTTGGAAAAGAGAATTTGCTACTTACCACTTTTATATACTCTGTATGTATCACTTGGGCACATCCTTGATACCAGAGGTACTGCAAATATATAATAATCTTACTTAAACATGTTAAACACTTAAGTAAATGTTACATGTACATGTTTGCAATATATATATATATATATATATATAGTACAATGAGAGAGCTTGCTTTCTTAAACAAAGTCATGTCATATCCATTCAAAAATTTCCAATCAACATAAAAACACAGTCTTGATACAAAACTATGCATAATTTCAGTAAAATCATTTCAGTAATAATCTTGACACAAAACCTTGTACAGTTTTGGTTCATTCGTTTCTGTAGTTTAAACTAAGACTTTTTTTTTAACGAATTTCCTGTTAGGTTCTATGTTGAGAAATGTCGTGTGGTGCACAATATCATGGAAATTTATTCTTTGGTTAAGACATAACAAAGAGATATATTGTAAAGGAGGATTCAAGAAACATTCCTCCAAAGTTTGCTTTCAAATGGATATAGGCCCCTGTGATCATATGGTAGTTGGATTTACAACTACCTGTGCAATCAGTGCCTATCATCACTAAAGTTGTGAGTTTAAATCTGCTCATGGTGAGGTGTACTTGATACAACATTATGTGATAAAGTTTGTCAGTGACTTATGACAGGTCAGTGTTTTCTCCAGGTAGTCTGGTTTCCTTGACCAGTAAAACTGACTGCCTTGATATTACTGAAATATTGTTGCGAGTGGTGTTAAACACCAAAACCCTAACCCAAATGGATATGTGGTTTCAGAGTATGGAACAGAATTGGAGTAAAAATCATTTTACATATAATTTACTAATGTTTGTGTGTAAGTGTCCTTCTTAAGTATAAATCATTAATGAAATTCATCTTTGTTTTGTACTTATTTCAACAACTTTGATTTCCATGTGAGTTACTTGTTGTTGACATTTGTAACATCGATAAATACATGTTTTGGTTTTTTTTTTATTGATCAATGCTAAATGATATGCATACTACTGACAACTTTATTTCAACATGGCAACTTTTTTTAAATTAAAGAACCAAACATAGATCATTCCTGCAAAATATCTTTTCAAATGGTTCAGTGGTTTGAGATGAAAAGATTAAATATGTGTCAGACAAGCTTATAAACAGACAAGACAGATGGATGATACAGCTAAAAATAAAAAATACTTACCCCAGCTTGTAAACTCCCACTTCATTTCTACATAAAAATCAGGGGACTGAAAAACACAAAAAAACATGTCATTTGGAAAATAAATACAGTCCTCACGATGAGCACTGGTCATCCGGCCCAAGACCAGTAAAACTTTTTTCAAACCAGTAAATTTTTCAGTTTTTTTTTTAAGATATATATCAAAATAAATTCAAGATTTGATTCGAACCAGTAAATTCATTTTTTCAATTTGAGGACTGATAGTATTATTACTGGTTTGGTTACAGAATCTTTAAATGTTTCAAGTAAATTAGGAGAGCGAGTGCTAGTGTGCTTGCTTATTCAATTTTTCCTGTTTCAACAATTTTCCGATTAAATTTTGAAACTGTTCTGACAGTGTGGTATTTTTTAGTTTTTCATTTTATTACAGGTACAATGCTATATTTCTCAAGATAATTAAATTTTTCACTTTAACCATGAGAAGGTGCAGGTGTTAACAGAGATATGTTAACCAGGTGTTAACAGAGATATGTTAACACCTATACCAGGTCTGTGTTTTGTGTGCTTCCTTTGTTAACACCAGAACAATTTCTGAAATGCTTTTATTTGTGCCAGATATAATCTCTGTGGTTTTATACACTACCTCTGTTGAAACATGTACAAGTTCTGAAATGCTTTCATTTGTACCAGATATAATCTCTGTGGTTTTATACACTACCTCTGTTAACACATGTACAAGTTCTGAAATGCTTTCATTTGTGGCAGATATAATCTCTGTGGTTTTATGCACTACCTCTGTTAACACATGTACAAGTTCTGAAATGCTTTCATTTGTGCCAGATATAATCTCTGTGGTTTTATACACTACCTCTGTTAACACATGTACAAGTTCTGAAATGCTTTCATTTGTGCCAGATATAATCTCTGTGGTTTTATACACTACCTCTGTTAACACATGTACAAGTTCTGAAATGCTTTCATTTGTGTCAGATATAATCTCTGTGGTTTTATATACTACCTCTGTTAACACATGTACAAGTTCTGAAATGCTTTCATTTGTGCCAGATATAATCTCTGTGGTTTTATACACTACCTCTGTTAACACATGTACAAGTTCTGAAATGCTTTCATTTGTGCCAGACATAATCTCTGTGGTTTTATACACTACCTCTGTTAACACATGTAAAAGTTCTGAAATGCTTTCATTTGTGCCAGATATAATCTCTGTGGTTTTATACACTACCTCTGTTAACACATGTACAAGTTCTGAAATGCTTTCATTTGTGCCAGATATAATCTCTGTGGTTTTATACACTACCTCTGTTAACACATGTACAAGTTCTGAAATGCTTTCATTTGTGCCAGACATAATCTCTGTGGTTTTATACACTACCTCTGTTAACACATGTACAAGTTCTGAAATGCTTTCATTTGTGTCAGATATAATCTCTGTAGTTTTATACACTACCTCTGTTAACACATGTACAAGTTCTGAAATGCTTTCATTTGTGCCAGACATAATCTCTGTGGTTTTATACACTACCTCTGTTAACACATGTAAAAGTTCTGAAATGCTTTCATTTGTGCCAGATATAATCTTTGTGGTTTTATATACTACCTCTGTTAACACATGTACAAGCTCTGAAATGCTTTCATTTGTGTCAGATATAATCTCTGTGGTTTTATACACTACCTCTGTTAACACATGTACAAGTTCTGAAATGCTTTCATTTGTGCCAGACATAATCTCTGTGGTTTTATGCACTACCTCTGTTAACACATGTACAAGTTCTGAAATGCTTTCATTTGTACCAGATATAATCTCTGTGGTTTTATACACTACCTCTGTTAACACATGTACAAGTTCTGAAATGCTTTCATTTGTGCCAGATATAATCTCTGTGGTTTTATACACTACCTCTGTTAACACATGTACAAGTTCTGAAATGCTTTCATTTGTACCAGATATAATCTCTGTGGTTTTATACACTACCTCTGTTAACACATGTACAAGTTCTGAAATGCTTTCATTTGTACCAGATATAATCTCTGTGGTTTTATACACTACCTCTGTTAACACATGTACAAGTTCTGAAATGCTTTAATTTGTACCAGATATAATCTCTGTGGTTTTATACACTACCTCTGTTAACACATGTACAAGTTCTGAAATGCTTTCATTTGTACCAGATATAATCTCTGTGGTTTTATACACTACCTCTGTTAACACATGTACAAGTTCTGAAATGCTTTAACTTGTACCAGATATAATCTCTGTGGTTTTATACACTACCTCTGTTAACACATGTACAAGTTCTGAAATGCTTTCATTTGTGCCAGATATAATCTCTGTGGTTTTATACACTACCTCTGTTAACACATGTACAAGTTCTGAAATGCTTTCATTTGTGCCAGATATAATCTCTGTGGTTTTATATACTACCTCTGTTAACACATGTACAAGTTCTGAAATGCTTTCATTTGTGCCAGATATAATCTCTGTGGTTTTATACACTACCTCTGTTAACACATGTACAAGTTCTGAAATGCTTTCATTTGTGTCAGATGTAATCTCTGTGGTTTTATACACTACCTCTGTTAACACATGTACAAGTTCTGAAATGCTTTCATTTGTGCCAGATATAATCTCTGTGGTTTTATACACTACCTCTGTTAACACATGTACAAATTCTGAAATGCTTTCATTTGTGTCAGATGTAATCTCTGTGGTTTTATACACTACCTCTGTTAACACATGTACAAGTTCTGAAATGCTTTCATTTGTACCAGATATAATCTCTGTGGTTTTATACACTACCTCTGTTAACACATGTACAAGTTCTGAAATGCTTTCATTTGTACCAGATATAATCTCTGTGGTTTTATACACTACCTCTGTTAACACATGTACAAGTTCTGAAATGCTTTCATTTGTGCCAGATATAATCTCTGTGGTTTTATACACTACCTCTGTTAACACATGTACAAGTTCTGAAATGCTTTCATTTGTGCCAGATATAATCTCTGTGGTTTTATACACTACCTCTGTTAACACATGTACAAGTTCTGAAATGCTTTAATTTGTGCCAGATATAATCTCTGTGGTTTTATGCACTACCTCTGTTAACACATGTACAAGTTCTGAAATGCTTTCATTTGTGTCAGATGTAATCTCTGTGGTTTTATACACTACCTCTGTTAACACATGTACAAGTTCTGAAATGCTTTCATTTGTGCCAGATATAATCTCTGTGGTTTTATACACTACCTCTGTTAACACATGTACAAGTTCTGAAATGCTTTCATTTGTGTCAGATGTAATCTCTGTGGTTTTATACACTACCTCTGTTAACACATGTACAAGTTCTGAAATGCTTTCATTTGTGTCAGATATAATCTCTGTGGTTTTATACACTACCTCTGTTAACACATGTACAAGTTCTGAAATGCTTTCATTTGTACCAGATATAATCTCTGTGGTTTTATACACTACCTCTGTTAACACATGTACAAGTTCTGAAATGCTTTCATTTGTACAAGATATAATCTCTGTGGTTTTATACACTACCTCTGTTAACACATGTACAAGTTCTGAAATGCTTCCCCTCCTTTTATTTATGTCATAGATCATCTCTATGTTGTATGAACTATCTCTGTTAACACATACACAAGTTCTAGATTGCTTACAGTTCTTTCATTTGTGTCATATATAATCTCTATATTTTAATGCACTACCCGTGTTAACACCTCTAAAAGGTGTGGAATGCTTCCTGACCTTTTATTTGTATCATGTTTTAAAACAATACCTCTTTCAATTTCTGTAAAAGTTCTGGAACTCCTACAGTTCTTTTACTGTATCTTTGATAATCTCTGTGTTGTAGTACAGACTGGACTAGCTCAGGATCACCAGTGCAAACTGCCTCATGTAAAACTATAAAGTTAAAAAAAAAAGATAAATAAAGATGCTGTAAATAATTTGTTTAAAAAAACTGTTTTAAATTTTGTTAATAGGAGTAATACCACTAAAGAATTCTCCATAGCCTTCTATGTTAAATTTTAAAAAATGTAGCTTTCATACAGGATTCATCTTAAGTTTAATCAAAGTGACTCTCATATCTCATGGAAGGGATACCTAATTGGAAGCTTAACTCTGAAAATCAACATACATTTAATGGCATATAAGAAAAAAAACAGACAGTCCGAAGATGTCTACCGTCAAAAATCCTACTTTCACTTTCGATTTAACACAAATTCAGGTGGTTTCTTTCCAATGCAATCAATTTCTTATTTAAAACCGCAAGGACATCAAATATGGGCTTAAAATTATCCTAAAATATGTAGGTTTCTGCTGACATTCAGTATTTTGCAGTATCTAATAGGGTTTATTTTTTATCCAACAATGTAGGAATCCATTTTGTGTTTATGTACTACTTTCCCATACATTCTTTTCGACTGGTACCCATGTTTAGTGGTATTACATCTTAATATTCGGCTAGTATACATACAACAGTTAGAGGGACCGTCGTGGTCGGTATCGTATGGTAGTTGATTTACTGTGCAATAAGTGCCTATCACTATTATGGTGGCTTTTGTGTTATACCAAGTGTTTTATCACCGAAACAGTGTGATGAATACTTCCTTGATTTCCAAAAATGGCATTAAAGCTTTAGAGAAAATGGAAAAAGTTGTGAGTTCGAACCCTGTTCATGGCGAGGTGTACTCGATACAACATTATGTGATAAAGTTTGTCAGTGACTTGTGACAGAGCTGTGGTTTTCTCCGGGTACTCTGTTTCTCTGGTTTCGTCCATCAATAAAACTAACTGCCATGATATAACTGAATTATTGTTGAAAGTGGCATTAAACACCATAAACCAAGCCAAACCATACAGCAGTTGGAATTACAACTGTCAATGCAATTTGAGTCACTTTCATCCACTATTACTAAAACATTTTTAAGTGGCATTAAACACTCATATCCAATATGATCTACTTTTGTTATATAACGTAGTAACAAATAATTGTGAAGATATCTATTGTGTAGAAAAAAATCACTCTATTTAACATTCTAGACCATTGGTGTTTGATGCCAATTTTGCACAATATTTATGTTATATTGTAGCAGTCAATTTTATTGATCAAGGAAATAAAGAGTAATTAGAGAAAACTAAAGAACTGCCATAAGTCAATGACAAACTTTATTGTTTACGTTGCATCGATGCCACTGATGGGAATCTGACTCACAACTGTTGTACTAAAAATACCAGTCGAAACAGCTACACAAATTAATTGAAAAATTGTATAGAGGCAAAATTGATACCCCCAACACGAAAATACATGACTGTTCACTTCCCTGGCTTTGGTACATAGATGTCTATCCAGATGTATCAGATTTATTTTCCTTGTTTGTTGCAAGATTAATTACAGGTTTCTGGGAGAAAATCAAATTTAAACTTTACCTGACCAATATCCCTTGTTTTCAGCATTTGCATTAGCTCTATATCTGAGGAGAACTTTAGTGCTTTCTACTTGTCCAAGTGTCACTGACAGATGGAGAGGAGTTCTTCCCCTTGGGTCTTTCAACTCCTTGTCATGCTACAAAAAATAAAACATACAAATACAATGAATACTTGCAAATTTTTAATAACAGTAGTGATTCAGTTAGGCATCGGTCTCAGGAGTGCAGGAAGAAAATCAGATTAGTTAAAATTAAAGTCACAGACTGAGGGAAAATTTATAAACTTTATAAAATAAAGTTGTATCAATATACATCTCCACAGAACTGAATAGACTTAGCAACTTTATAGTGGTTATAGGCAAAAATTGAAGGGAATTTATATATACTCCTTGATACTAGACATACAGTACAGTTGGAGATATTGCGTGATAAATCACTGTGATAAGACATATCACTCTTCTTAGTGATACTGATATATAAATCACTGTGATAAGACATATCACTCTTCTTAGTGATACTGATATATCTTTTGGTCTGTTTAATCTATTTACTTTTTTTATATGCCTTTTGGGTGATAGTAAATAACACTCTAAATGTAAAAGAAATTTTGAAGATATATTTAATAGAACAAAAGATATATCCAAATCACCAAGATAAGTGATACGTCTATCACAGTGATTTATCATGCCATGTCTCTGACTGTGCTGTATGTATGTTTGTAGTTTATTGAATTTATATATATTCCTTGATACTAGACATACATGTACCGGTATGTTAATTGGAACATCATACAATGTATATTGAGCAGGAACTGCTTACCCTTCTGGAACACCTGATCATGTGTTCACCCCAGGTTTTTTTGTGGGATTTGTGTTGCTAGATCTTCAGTTTTCTGTGCACTATTTTGTAAATCAATGTTTGTACCTTTTCTTTTGGCTATTGTATTGTCTGTCCTTGCATTTACGGCTTCTGATTGCTCCTTTAATTTGGTATCTTCAATCTTTTCATTAAGTATCTAAGTTAAATTATGAGGTTGATTTAGTGTTATTTTCAACAGTAATTTTGTCTCAATTTGTACTATGCACTAACTTTGTAAAGGGATGTCATGACAGGTGCCAGGAGAAACTTATCCTCTTATCTCTAACTTTGTTTTATTGTTGAGAGTTTCTTTATTCTGTGTCTGCTTTTTTGTTTCTCTTGTATTGTTTTGTTTATATGTATTTGTGTGTATGTTTTTTCTCATACAATATATAATGCTAGTCTCCATATGCATGTCTTTGCATGATTAGCTTTTCATCAAAACACAGGACACAAAGGAGAAATTATTGTTAGATGAAAGTTGCATAAAATTCAATCTGTGAAAAAACTTTGGCTCAATGCAACATGGTAATTATATAAGTAATTGATTATTTTCATGCATTCTTGATGACTTTTGAAAGGGTACAAAATGCATGAATTCAGTATTTGCTTCTACATCTACATTGTACGACAATCCATCAATGATGATGATTACTTGTCGGGTGCAGCGCGAACAGACAAAAAATTTCTAAAATGAGTGCAGATCATATAAACAGTGACAAGATAAAATTATATACAAAATTTATTAACAGGCTAAAATTTGTTGTTTAATTGTAATGGCTTTGGACCAATGACTTAACCTGGTCCAAAGTGGATGTCATGAGTGTTGCATGTGACAGAGAATTCCATAAGACAACTGTGTGTGGGAAAAAACTGTACTTGAAATAATTTGTTCTAGCGTTGAAAAGTTGGTACTGTAAAATGTTAGAATTCCTGGTGTGCATGACGGGTTGTTTTACAAGGTAGAGGTTAGGATCTATTGCTACTAAGTTGTGTGTGATCTTATACAACATAGTCACTCTATTGATGTTTCTTCTGTTTTCAAGTGTGTTCCAATTTAGGTGGTTAAGTATAGATGTAACACTGCTTGTGTTGTGATACCTTTTTGTTACATATCGGGCTGCTCTTCTTTGTACGCTTTCTATTTTGTCAATGTGTTGTTTAGTATGAGGTGCCCAAATTGAAGAACAGTACTCCAGGTTTGATCTTATCATGGATTTGTATGCCAGACTTTTGGTTTCTTCCTGTTTGATCTGCAAGTTTCGATGCAAAAAGCTAATAAGATCTTATTAGCTTTTGCAGTAATGTTATTGATGTGTGTCCCATGACATATTGCTTGACAAAGTGATACCTAAATATTTTGCAGTATTTACTGACTCGAGTACGTGACCTTTGAGTGTATAATTGAATGCATGAGGTGTGTGTGATCTTGTTACACTTAAAGAATTATATTTTTGCGGATGATACTGCATACCCCATGTTGATCCCCAGAGTGCTAGGTTATTTAAGTCCATTTGCAGAGTGACACAGTCTTGGTGGTTTTCCATTGTTTGATATAAGATACAATCATCTGCAAATAAGGCCAAATAAAAAAATATGTGTGTTTACAGTCACCCGACCGACCCTATTTTTCAGCCGCTGACCCTAACCTTTTTTATCGACAATTAATTTTTGAATTATTCGACCCTAATTTTTACTAGCGACCATATCAATTTTTACACAGAATTCGGAAAAACATTTTTGTTGTTTAATCACAGGCGCTTGTGTAGAGTCAAAAATATGCTCGCTATGTACCTAAAATACCACAAGGCCAGACTCACTCCTACTACCCCTGTCACTTCAATCGCTATTTCCCCTGTCAAAATGTCGATAGGATGCAAATCGTTTACTAATTTGCGTAGTGAAATGATTTTTCTTCAAGGAAAACCCGTTTTTTATATCTTCCTACCATCTACACCCCCATACTGACAGATAATCCTCAGATTTTGTTGACAATGGACACCTAAGTGGCAGCAAAGCGAAAGTAGCGACATAGTTCCGCCTTTCGGTCGTTCTCGGGTTTTATCATATATAATTACTAAACACTAGAAACATTACAAGGCGCCAAAATATGACTGACAAAATGAATGAAAACTTCAGTGCTTCTTGGTATGCAATTAATACTAAAAATAAGGCATAGGAAATAATTGTATTTAAAAAACATTATAATTATACAGTAACAATACTGATATATAATTACGTTTCCCGAACTTTTCTTTCTGAACTTCTCAGGTATGTTTCGTAAGGCAATGATAAAACCTGAGAACGACCGAAAGGCGGAAATATGTCGCACATGACCTACTTTCGCTTTGCTGCCACTTAGGTGTCCATTGTCAACAAAATCTGAGGATTATCTGTCAGTATGGGGGTGTAGATGGTAGGAAGATATAAAAACGGGTTTTCCTTGAAGAAAAATCATTTCACTATGCAAATTAGTAAGCGATTTGCGTCCTATCGACATTTTGACAGGGGTAGTAGGAGGGAGTCCAGCCTTGTGGTATTTTAGGTACATAGCGAGCATATTTTTGACTCTACACAAGCGCCTGTGGTTTAATCAGCAGCAATGTTTTATTTATTCAACCGCTAGCTTTTTGTCGAAATTGAGAGCAAAGAAGGTAGAAAAACTGTGTAACTCGTCATAATTTATAAAAACAGCTTCAACAAATGACGGGTAACCGGAAATTTCGAAAATGAAATACCGGAATCGGATTCCGAAACCAGGAACGACTATTTCCGGTTTTGCCGATAATAAAAAATAAATGCCGACCGATCCTAGATTTTTTTGACATGTGACCATAAACACACATATTTTTTTATCTGGCCTAAGCGTGTTTTAGATGAGATTGATGCTGGTAAGTCATTAATGAACACAAGGAAGAGCAGCAGCTCAAGGACTGACCCTTGAGGAACACCACTGACAACAGGCAATTGACTAGAAACCTCACCATCAAGAACTACCCGTTGTTGCCTATTGTTAAGGAAAGCAGAGATCCAATTCCAGATGTTTCCCCTGATGCCGTAATTGTCTAATTTCCTTAACAGTTTCTTGTGGGGGACCTTGTCAAATGCTTTAGAAAAATCCAGAATAATTAGATCTGTTTGTTTACCAGTATGTAGGCTGTTTAGTAGTTCATGACTGAGTGTAAGTAACTGTGTTTCACAACTGCACTTTGATCGGAAGCCATGTTGACAATCAACCAAGATGTTATGTTGATCAAAGTGTTTTAACATGTTACTGACAACAATATGTTCAAGAAGTTTACAACATATACATGTTAATGATACTGGCCTGTAATTGCTTGCTAAGTATTTTCCCCCTTTCTTAAAGATTGGAATTATGCTTGCTTGTCTCCAATCTGTGGGTACCTCACCTCTTGATAAAGATGTATTGAATACGGTGGTTAGAAGAGGTGCAAATTCATGTGCATATTGCTTGAGAATGCGTGAAGAAATTTCATCAGGACCTGTGGTTTTAGATGGATCTAGTCTGTCTAATAATTTTTCAGTACCGTTGGCTGTAACTGTGATTTTAGGCATAGATGATAATTTTCTGTGAGAGATGGCAGTTCTTCATTTTCACATTCAGGTATAAATACAGAGTGTTATTGTTTGTTTAAAATTTCTGCTTTTTGTCTTGTGTCATCAATAAGCATACCCTCTTGTCTCAAAGGTGCAACTCCTGAGCTGTCTTTCTTAGTGTTTCGCATATAATTCCTGAATTTTTTCTGTTTTTGTATTAATTCTGAATTTTCGTCATAGCATATTATGTTTTCGAGATAGTTCCAGTACGCGCTTCTAGTTTCTTTCTGGAGCCTTTGCTTAGTGTCTTTATATTGTTGTATTGTTTTTGTGTTGGTTCATTCTCTTGTACAGTTTGTTTCTTTTTCTGATCAAAGATTTTAATTGGCACTTTACTTTTGTATGAATAGTGTCCAATTTAACATTTCAGAGTTTGTCTAGTTTCTTTAAGATTTATTGTCTTTTACCTCATCACTGTATAGATGTTATCATTATTAATTTGCAAAATCAATTACGTAATAATGAGGAAGGAATTAATCACTCTTGTCTTTCATGAATCAAAAATCGATATTTCACTCACGATATCTTTGGCCAATTCCTTGTCTAATTCACCAAAATCGTTATCCCAAACAAGCCAATGGAGTGGAAACTGTTCCCTTAATGTCATAGAAGACATTATCGTCTAAAAATTTGTTGCTAAAACTCTGTCATTCCATTTCAAAGAAGATAAATTGTGACTCATTTGTTGTCAGTTCGAATCTTCTTCCGTGTGATCTCCGGTAGTTGTAAAATTCAATTATTATCTTTCCAAAGATATAACAATATATTATGAAAATATGAAATATTAAATCCAAATTTTGTTGAAACCTAAATTTAGGAACTAAAATTTATTCTAAAAAAATATATATGTCTTAACTATTTACGACATTAAAATTACGATGCGAAACTACCGATTAGTGTCATATTTCAAAATACTTCTCACAAATATTCATTGTTTTAATTTATTGTTCCATTCATTTGTTACAATATGTTATTATTTTTACCGCGAACAGTTTGCTTTTTAATTTGTTTTTGTACTTTTGATACGAAACTAATAATTTAAATGGAAGTGCACTTTGTGTAATGAATCGGTAAACAGTCATCTATTTTCATCGAATTTTATGGAGGCTGTTATTCATCTCAAATAGTTTTCATGTCCAGGGTGAAAGGAAGAACCGCGACTGAGGTGTGCGCGGATTGTTCCGCCCCAGGTAAGAGAACAAACATTCGAACGCCGTATCAAAACAATCGTCCATTTCTTCTTCCTCAATCTCATTCTCAAAATAAATGATGATCAGGAATAAAACTCATTGTAATCTAATAATAGATGCAGTACGTAGTACATGTATAAAGAATTAGAAAGATCCTAAATTATAATTAACTTTTATGTTCAGTTTTAGAAGCAAGTGGAGGTAATTTTTTCTTTGCTTTTTCATACTTATTTATATTTCATCTTCATTTCTAATATCATTACATTTTACAATTACAAATACAAAGAGAAATGAAGTATCTTTTACATGAATATGGGACATCTCACACCGTCTGCAAAATAAACAACTTTGGGTTTTCAACAAAATATTTATATGACTAGTATTTGATTAATATATAAAAGGCAGTGTCTCCTCGTACTAACTTTTTGTACGAATAGTGTAGCGGCTAATCATACTAACTTTTTTATACTATCAAAATCGTTCTGGACTGACGATTTTCCGGATATGGCTTATAATTTATCAACACGCGTAAGTGGTAAATAAAAGTTTTATTACAAATTATAATAATACATGCAATAAAAAAGAATCAGTACAGTAAAAAACTTTAAAAAATAAAAAAGAACAATTTTACAAAATAATGAAAATAAAATAAAAAATAAAATTATGATTAAAATGAAAATCAGGACTATTTTTTAAGACATCATTTAAAATATTTACAGTTTGAAAATACTACTTTACATACTCTCTCTGCAAATCATTACAAAAATCTGAGTCACTTTCACTTAAAAATGTAGTAAGAAATAATTCAAAATTTACGAATACCTGGTGTTTGGTCTTTTTCCACTTGTCTCGGAAACAAATTTTTTTCCACCGTGTATACAGGCAAGTTCAATTCTAGAATATTTCAAATTGACTGATGCTTTTCTGGAAGGATTTCTCTTAAAGAAGTAGTCCAAAGTTTTTGATGTTCTTGTGTATAATTGAATAAAATTATACTTTTCGTAGTTTCCTTTAAAAACTAATAATTCTTCATAAGAAGAAAATTTATCGTTTATATTAATGTCTGCCGACATGTTTTCATATCAAAGAACAGCAAACACAAGATAAACTGAGATTTGTTTATTTGATGAAAAGTGTTCACACGTGTTGATAAATTATAAGCCATATCCGGAAAATCGTCAGTCCAGCACGATTTTTATAGTATAAAAAAGTGTACGATTAGCCGCTACACTATTCGTACAAAAAGTTTGTATGAGGAGACACTGCCTATATAAAAAGTAGCAGATTAAATCAGAATATGACTGTTACAGTGTGGGAAACCATTTTTTAAAGTTACTCACCAATCTGGCTAGTAACTATTGAAATCTACTCGCCAAAATTAAATTTCACTATCCAACTATGGTGAGAGATCCCTCACGTCATATTTTCCATGACACTAAGTGTCCAATTTTCCTCATATGTTCAGCACATAGGGAACACCACATTCCCATGTTCTCATCATGCATCAACTACTTTCTCCTATTTTCCATTTGGGGATAAATTTTCTCACTGTTAGTCTGGGTTAACAACCAAGATCGGAACAAGCGCACAAGTTTTTAGTGTTTCCATAAAAACAGTGATGGCGACCGCAACAAAAAACGAGTGACAATTTGAAAAAAAAAACTTATGTTTCGGTACTATTTTATCGGAACATGTAAGTGAATCATGCTCAATCAATCCATTCAATCAATTTCAGCCTATTTATTTTGTTTCATCAACTGACGAACTGTAAATTATCGTATTTCGCCCAGACATGCCAACTCGCCAGAATGGCTAGTACTTGGACTGAAATACTCGCCAAATCATTTTACACTCGCATTTGACGAGTTGGCGAGCAGTGGTTTCCCACACTGCTGTTAGAAGAAAAATTGTTTTGTAAATATGTAAGACTCTGATCGACGTCCAATTCTCAAATATATGGCCGTTTTTCACTTTCTGAAATCGACGTCCAATTACGTCACTGACGTATACTTCAAATGACGTCACACCCATTAGGGCATGGTTTTGAAACAATGATACATGTAGAAAAGGGACAAGACCAGATTCCAGATGAGGGGTTCTTGATGACAAAAATGCCTATGTATTTTTTAGTTACTGTAGATAAAATCCTATTGTCCTTAGGAGTACTTCTACTTTGGTGGACCCTAACCCTAAGCCTAACCTAACCTAACCCTAAATATATCCCTTTTGTTGTCATATCCGCATGGTAACAAAATGAAAGGTTATGGGTCATGCGCTTTGATTATTACAATATCCGTGGTCTGCCAAAGTAGATTCTACCCCAATTGATAATATTAAAGAATGGGAAAATGTTTAAAAAAACACACACAAAAAAAACAAATTTAAGAAACAGATAAAAAAAAACATGCAAAGCAAAACTGTCATTACAATTATTTTTGATGGCAAACTTTGATCATGTAAACGGGCCTATAGATATGAGAGTTTGGAAAGGACACCGATTTGAGAATATCCTAAAATTGGACCGTGATATGAGATAATGACATCAGTGGACGCCGATTAGAGACTGCACGTCGATCTGAGTCTATCAAATATACGGAACCGTCCGGTGTTATCACGCACCTAAGGGTTCAGTGATTAATTTCACTGTTTACCAAAATTTTATTGAATTAATTTAAGTCGTCCTCAAATACTTTAAAGTATTATCTTTGTGGTCCTTATCTGGATTCCGCTACAATTTTTAACATTTCAGTGAAAATGAAGTAAACAAACCAACCCTCGATTTTTGACAAATGTTACAACGTACGGTGATATCGCACATGCATACTTTGGATGGTTCTTAAAATGTATAAAGGAAAGATTTTATTTTGAAAGTTTTCGAAATTGAAGTGTGTACCTAGTCCTTCAAAATAAGCTCAAATTTGAAAACATTTTAATATAATTATAGTTAATGCTCACCGGATGTGCAAACACTGATGCCAAGACTGTATTAGTACATATACAATAAAATATTTTTTAAGCAAATGACTGTGTGTAATAAAATTCAGTCCTACGTAGGTAAACATTGACTTGATAATGGAAATACACCGTAATTAGAATAGATGCATAAAAAGTGACAGATTAATTCAGAATATGAATGTTTGAAGAAACATTGCTATATAAATATACATGAACAATTAAAAAAAACATGAGTAATATTACACTACAAAGACTGTTTCAAAAATCAGTCCTGGAAATACAAAAAATGTACATTAAAATTAAATAAAATTTACAAACATTAATCAGGTTTTAAATCTTTAATCAAATGATGATCTCTTACTTAATTTGATAAAAGGGTCGGGGTGGCTCAATGAGTTAGTTAGTTCGATTACCTTACAACTCTTACAAGCCTATCGCCAATACGGCGTGGGTTCGCGCCTGGCTTTGTAAATTATAAAAAAGGGTGCACTCGACTCGCAGCCGCAAGTGATAAAGTTTACCAGTTGTTTGCCCATGGTCGGTGGTTCTCTCCGGGTACTCCGGCTTCTTCCACCACTAAAACTGGTCGCCATGATCTAGCTGAAATTGGCATTAAACACCAAAAATCAAATCAAATCAATTTGATAAATAAATGATTATAGTTGTTTTGTGCTAGGTATTCAAAGATATTATTACTTATACATACATTGTAATTTAGTATTGTCATACCAGTAATTGTTAAACAGATTAGAATTGAAATTATGTTCAAAGTGTACAAATTTTGTATCAGTAAAGAAATAAAAATACAAAAAATATTGTCAAAATATATGTTCTCCCTCGTTTTCTCAAAGAGAAAAATCGAGTCTTCCTATTTTTTGCGAGTGTGCTGAGCCCTGTAAACGTTTGTTGCATCTTACTTTAATTTTGGTGATAGACTAACATCTAACAACATCCTGTGTAAGTTCACGTCAGGGTTCATATTTTCACCCTACATATCAGTGATGAGCTACCAGTGTTAAAGCTGATCACAAGCTATTAAGAGATGTTAATTGATTAGCCAATATATAAACTGTCTTGTGTATGATTAGACCATTAATTTAAAGATGAATAAAAGGTTACATGATGCATGACTTCTTAGTTACATGATGCATGACTTCTTAGTTACAAGACATAGTTAGATGTTAGTGTATTGCCAAGCAAAGATGATGCAACAAACATTTAATTTGAATTAGACTGGCATACAATGAAATGAATCTCTAAATTTTCAAGCTCAAAGGAAAATTAATTTTTACTTAAAAAAGCTGTTCTGATGTGGAAATTTTGTAACAATTATGACTTCATAGTAAGGGTACTGATGACAATCGTACATGTAGGTTCATTGACTTGAGACAAGAATTTTCATCTTGTGTCAATTATTACATACACTTTGTTGAAATTTATTAGCATACTATTGTCGTGACTTAATTATGTTTCTACTGCAAACAAATCCTATTGTATCTTTTGTTGCAAGTCATGCAAATCTTCGCTAGATACATGCATGGTGGAATCATCAGCATATATGTCTGTTCCATTGTTTATAATGTATAAAAGAAAGATCAGTTATAAAGAAAATAAACAATGAAGATCCTAGTAAAGAACCTTGAGGAACACCATATTTAGCAGGTAGTCTTCTGGAATGAACATTACCAATTTTATAGCTGTTAAAATTAATAGTCCCAAATTATTTTGTACCTTTAGTAAAAGCAATTCTTTTTCATCTTATATCAGACTTCATCAAAAAAGTTATAGGATGATTAATTTGATTAAATGCCTTGAGTGTAATCAAGTGTATGTTGAACTGTCATAAGCAGTTGATTATGAACATTTATTAATTTCAATATATATGGAACTAAACCTAATTATCTCTCCTTTACATGCAAATTAAAGGCATCCAAAACTATGTTAGAAATAAAGTTGTAGTTACAAAATATAGCATATTAACTCATAACTAGCCATACAGAGAGTTACCTTTCCTTTTTTGGAAAAAAGAAATAAGCAAATATATTATATGGATATGTAATAATCACTGTAAGCTTGAACAATAACACTATCACAGGCCTTATTTAAAAAAAAGAATTTTGCTTATTTCCTCATACACAAGAAATTTAACATACAGCTGAAATCTGATGGGAAGAAATTATTTTAAATACATTGTATCTGTTTATGGTTTTTCTCTGTTGCATATATATCTATATTATTATGTTAAGTTATATTGTATATTTATTTATAGGTACATATATACTGAAATCATTGCAATTTCAATTTTTTTGTAAACTTTTGTGCATGATAATCCACCATTTTCAGATTGTAAAATTTATAGATGATTACTTTAATTTGTACCCTGACACAAAAGAATGACATCACCACTATATCCTGTTACATAATATACAAAAATGTACATGTAAATAACAGTTCTGGCTATTAATTTTAGAATTGACAAAAATGTCAGCATTTTAATTTTATGTTGGTTATGTAGGTATATTTAGCAAATTTAATTTTGCGGTAAAGTAATACTTAAAAAAACATCACTTGATTATTTCTTTCATTATATATTTGAAGTAATAACTTTCTGTTTGAGGTATATGCACACAATTTTGCTAAATGAACAGCAGAGCCATGGAGCTTTCAATATTTTGAAAGTTTTTAGTGGGGTTCCTGTTGCTTGATTTCTAGTTTTCTTTATAGTGTTTTGTAGATAGTTGTTTGTCCTTTTTCTTTTGGCCATTGTGTTGTCTGTCCTTCAATTTACAGATTCTGATTACCCCTTTGATATCTTTAAACTCTTCTTATGTAACAGTTATAATATTTGATGAACTCTGTTTTTCCGGCAAGAAAAAATGTAGAAATTATATTGTTTTCAAATGTAATATATATCCTTTATATATCAACCTTAAAAAATGATTGGACATTTTTTTTGGGGGGGGGGGGGGGGGTTATCATTCTTGTGACCATAGGATTATTAACAGAAAATTACCTTTTCCAGGTAAAAATATTTCATCCTTTAGTTCAAATTAATATATATGCTAGCTACCTGTGTTCATGTTATATGTATATACATGGATTTGGAGGGTTTTGGGAGTTTTTAAGGCCACTTTCCACAATATTTTAGTTATATTTATGGGTATATCAGGTCTGTTTTGTTAGGGGGTGGGGGGTAAAAACATCAACCTGTCACAGGTAACTTTATGAACATACAATTGCATCTAGGACAACCCACCAAGGGCAAGATTGGAACTTTAGAGGAGATTCGCACTGATTGCCTGATTTACCAGTCCTGTGGGAGGATCTTAGAATTGCTCCTCTGTATGGGGGTGATCTCTTGAAAAATGAACCACATTTGTTTATATACCATTATCACTAGAAACAACAAAATGTTTCCCCAAAGATGTCTTTATCTTGATGCATGAGAATGTACCGTATTATACATTTTATACAATTGTACCACCATGTAGTAAAATAAAATGTTAATGGATAACCATAAACCTGCGTTTTATCATGATTTTTTAAGATAAGGAAAAATTACTCAAAACACCCTAACCTTACATTAAAAATATTACATGTAAATTAAAAGCTATCATTTTGGATCAAATGGTAGAATTATTGTACAAGTTAATTTTAGTCCATCAGGCATCTTTATCTTGATGCATGAGAATGTACCGTATTATACATTTTATACAATTGTACCACCATGTAGTAAAATAAAATGTTAATGGATAACCATAAACCTGCGTTTTATCATGATTTTTTAAGATAAGGAAAAATTACTCAAAACACCCTAACCTTACATTAAAAATATTACATGTAAATTAAAAGCTATCATTTTGGATCAATGGTAGAATTATTGTACAAGTTAATTTTAGTCCATCAGGCATCTGCCCTCCGCCCCCCCTCCCGTGTTAGATAACCACATGTAGACTGTTCTATAATATTGTACATTTATTTGTAGTTGCTAAAACTAAATTGTAAATAGTAAGTTGTAGTACCAGTATATTGATATATTTTTGGATTCTTGTGAAGATAATCATTTCAACAGATAAACAGTTATTATCATACTCCAAAGTGATTCCCCAGCTGATAAGATTACTTCAGATTTAAACATTAGTGGATAGATAGATATTATGTTTACATGGCTCTTTATTAATATTATAAATAACCAAAAATATTATGACATATGGATGAGATACAGAAGTCAAATTTTATATAGGGTTATTGGAGGGGGGGGGGGGGGGGGGGGGGGGGGGGTATTCTAAAATTGTTGTTTCAAGAATTTCCTTTATTACAAAAAGTGTATATAAAGATAAGAAGATGTTTGGGGGTTTTATTCTAAAATTGAAGGATTTTAAAGAATTTTCTTTATACCCGTGCCTGTAATGAAGATGAGATTTATTTTTTGTAAATATGTATACAGCAGATTGTTGTTTACTGATCAATTATTTGTTCCTTTAATATAAAATTTGTGCCCATCAAGCGTTAGAGTTTTTAGATGTTTAATGCCACTTTCAACAATATTTCAGTTATATTGTGGCAATCAGTTTTATTGGTGGTGGAAACCGGAGAAAAGCACCTACCAGCCACAGGTTACTGACAAACTTTATCACATAATGTTGTATTGAGTACACCTCGCTCGCTATGAACGTGATTTGAACTCACAACTTTAGTGGTGAAAATATATAGCTGTCAATCCAACTACCATACAAACATGACCACAACAGCTTTAGTGGTGATAAGTACTGATTGTATAGGTAGTTGTAAATCCAACTACCATACCTACGGATGACACTATTCTGTAGCTACATGTACATGCACAGTTAACAGGTTTTCTTTAGGGGAGAATTCTAAGAAATAATATTCTTGTGCAAAATATGTATGTACATGGTAAATTTACAGTGGGATTGAATTTGATTTTACATGTTTAAAGTTATTTTACATGTTTAAAGTTATTTTTACATGTCAAATGAATTGAATTAAAATGATATTCAGATCAATGTTTATTATAAACCCATAAAAAAAAATTGTAAACCCATAAAAATTATATTTTTGAAAATGAAGTTTAATAAGATTTTAGGTGTATTATTGTGAAATATTATAATAAAGGGCAGGAATTTACAAGGAAGAGAAACTATTAATGCTACAATGTATGTTTGTCATATTGGGTCTTGTAAAATTCACAAATTTGGTTGGTTTTTAGTGTGCGAACACACAGTGTTGATGCCTTTTGACTTTCAAGTCTGTGCTTTGGCAACTGTTTTGGTCAATTTTGTAATGAAACAGGAGGCTAAAAAAAGTAACTATTTTTTGGGGTGGTTTTTATTCCATAAATGGCAAAGCTCTGCTTGGTTTTTGACAGCAATCATGCTTGTTCTTTCATCATATTTACCTTTTAAAGGTAATTAACCAATAAAAAGAACATCTATTCTAGTTCTAAAATGAATTCAGTGAAATTGACGTTTTCATTTCAAGCTTTCCTCAATACAAACCTGACTTAAGATAACTTAGACTGGACAACTCATACAAATAAAAAATAAATTGTGTGCCATTATACATTTTGTATATATATTTATGAAGGTCAGTATTCTCAATCGAACTTCCTTTATTTTTGTTATGAAAACTAAAGAAAGTTTAAATAGTGCTGGTCAACATTTCTACCAATATCAACAAAGCAAACAACCATCTCTCACCTCAAACCATTGAACACAAAAAATACTACCTGTACACGTGGCATAGAAAATCCAGGTTCCGGCTTGGGACAGGCACTAAAATGTGGCATGGTTAAATTGGTTAATGGGACCCCAACCCCTTTCCCTTAGATCTCTTACAACAATACTTAAGCAAATAATTAAAAGCCTACACAGATTCGCTTTCACTCAAATAGACAACATTATATATATCACAAATATGAATGACAACATAAACATTCATTGACAGTACATGTACAATAGTAGGGTCAGTGAATGCTCTAGATAATGAACTGGCTACTAGCTAATTATAAGAAGGTAGAATCTGTCTGTTAATGACCATTACTCTTAGCATAAAAAGTGCATGTGTACTTTTATTTGATGCCAATGAAACAGCTTTACGTACACCTACCTACAAATGGAGCTTGCACCAAAAACTTCAGCATGATTGATACCACTTTAAAATGAAATTAATCAAAAAGTCAAAAGTAATGTATAAGGTTATCATTGGAATTTATAAATATCATCATCTCATCACTGTACCATGTTCTTGCCATGATATACCTGAAAAATTAATCATTTGGCATTAAACAATAATCACTCACTCGCTTGATATTGGGGATAAATTATAGCTTTTGCACCAATAGATAATTTTAAAAATGAGGATTGCTCTTGCAAATTTATTTCGTCTTCATTCATCAAAGTTTGGTAGAGTTTTTTTTTATTTTTATTATGTTTGTACTACAGCTTTTTATCATGATTTTAGGCCATCTTGACCTATATTTTGAACTTCTATGACTTTTTAATGATCTCATTTTGTATTTGGTTGATGTCTATTTCTTGACGACTTGAGGTTCTGCACCTGCTGAAATCATACCACATGAATTAAGGATGTCTGTTTCTGAAATATATTGCAACATTAAACCACTATTTAAAAATGTCTGGTTGATGTTTTCTTAATCTTATTAATGCAGACTTGCATGTTTTTTACACTTTTCAGTTTGAAATCTGATGTATTCAAAAGGTCTGCTGAGTGACTGCAAAGATTTGTTTTCAATCTGAAAAAGAAAAGTGTTCAAAGATGTTGAAATGCATGTACTAATATATATAGCTGTAGCTACTAGTCTTATTTTTTTCTCTTCCTCAAGTTCCTGTATTGTACATATACAGAATATACCCTACGTTGTATATCAAATCTAACTTTACACGGTTACGTTGAATTTTCTGATGTAAATTTTGTTTTATAAAGTCGTCAGAAATACTTACAACTCATCTAGGTGAGTTCTGAACTCATCATTTGTGTTCGTGACTCGCCATGTTTTGCAAAAAAAAATAGCACTCCTGACTTTTTGGATGGGACTCGATCTCTAATCTCGACAGTCTGGTATCCTTTCAGGAACCATTGGGATAGATACATTGTATGGTTGTCTCTTGCTCCAGACGATTATAATATCCCATTGTACATGTATTTGATAATATGATACAACAATTATGTAATGTTATATAACAACTAATTAGAAACAGACTTGATGATAAAATAGTAGTGAAGATGTTGCTGTGCCAGATTTTCATTTTTTGGGGTTCTTTGTAGTTTTACAATGTATTTATCTTGAACCATGGAGGCCTTAATAATAGATAATACCTCAATGTTTGAATTTAGCTATAAAAATTAACACTTTTTGTTTCATAGAAAATATACATTTGTAAATTATAGCTGTAGTAATAAACTGACAAGTTATAGAATATTTAGACCTACATGTACAAATGGAACTTTGTGAAAATTGTTGTGTGTTATTTGTGGAGGATATAATTAATTGTACTTTCTTGAAAACCAATTAGTTGTATATGAGGACTCGTCAAAGAAATGTAGAAAGACATTCTTAAACTAAAGTGCAATAATATGTATTACCGGTATATACATTTGTATACATGAGGTTGAATGTTCAGACATTTATATATATAAGATTTATTTGATACAGTCAGCCTGATATCCTTTCAAAAACAGTGGGGTAAATATATTGTACATGTATATATGGTTATCATTTGCTTGAAACGAAAAGATCACATTTTTTCTCTCCTCTGAAACCATAGAACAAAATTAAACAAAATTTGGCTGGGATGGTTCTTTTGAGATCCCATTTCAAAATTGTGACTGACTGCCCCTCCCATATATAACTGTAGACATATATATACATATATGTATGTAGGTACATATATTTTGGAACAGTGATTTGGTTGGTTTTCTTCACTATTCAGTTATAATTGCTAAGTAAATTTTTTGACCAACCAGAATGGTCAAGTTATTATCAAGATATACCTGCAAATGTACCAGAATACTTCTAGTACAATCAATAAGTGACTGTATATTGAAATTAACAAGGTACCGATAAGGCAGTTATTAGGGACTATCGCTACTGAGCTGTCAAGTCTCGCACAATCTCCCATTTCAGGAAAATCCCTTTGATGTTTTTATTCTTTTCTTTGATCCTCATATATTTGTTAAATCTCCGGCATTTGGATTTCCAAAAGCCCTGTCATGGCTGTCAGTATTGTTAAATGTGAGTGAGTTTGACACTATTCATAGTGTGTTTGATACAACCTAATGTGATACAAACATAAACTTTCCAAAAAAACAGCTTGCTGCTCTATTAGTCAATAAACAGTTGTAAAGTAAAAAACAGCCTCACATCATATTTTACAGCGTAACATGCAAGAAACACTGATTTTAAACTGTAAAATATGTTTTTAATGAGTGCCATATTGGATAACTGAACATAAAATACTTGCGTGATGGGTCTTAGACCCTTTGCAATTCAACAATGTAGATGTACAATGTACAAATGAATATTGTATTTTGTATTTTGAGATATCTAGAGACTCTATGGTTGGTTTTTACATTTATAATGTTTTTCATTTTATTTTGGTGGATTATTCTGTTTACTGACCATACGATGGTTCGAAAAAATATTATGAAAATTATTCTATTTTAGTCAAAATTAAATGGTTAGATTTATGTATCTGATTTCAATTCATTAAAGACATTTAAGTGTTAGATTTTCTCTTCCTATATATATATACATACATTTAATTTAAACTAAATATAGAACATGGTTGACATTTTTCATTTGAGATTAAATTCCCGACATCCTTGTGTACAAAGGTTTAAGACTTCAATGAAAAATTACCTATTAATAAAAGGTATTATGACCATCAAGGTGCACAATTTCATTTTTTTCTACCTTATTTGGTTTACACACAATGCCTCAATTTTAAGTAATGAATAATATATTTTTTTTAATAATGGAAAATCAGATATTGGCTCTAAAATATTGTGTTCGTCCGTCACACTTTTGGTTTCCGGATAATAATTAAAGTATCGCTCAACCAAATCTTTTCAAACTTTCTCACATTGCTGTGTACCATAAAATACAGGTTAAGATTGATTATGGTGTATTTCACATTTACCGTTCATGAGTTATGGCCCCTTTTCTCTTAGAAAATAGGGACTTTTTAGGTTTCCGGATGATATTTAAAGTATGGCTCAACCAAATCTTTTCAAACTTTAACACAATGGTGTGGACCATTAAATACAGGTTAAATTTGATTACGGTGTATTTCACTTATACCGTTCCTGAGTTATGGCCCTTTTTCTCTTAGAAAATAGGGACTTTTTAGGTTTCCGGATGATATTTAAAGTATGGCTCAACCAAATCCTTTCAAGCTTAAACACAATGCTGTGGACCATTAAATACAGGTTAAATTCGATTACGGTGTATTTCACTTATATCGTTCCAGAGTTATGGTCCTTTTTCTCTTAGAAAATAGGGACTTTTTAGGTTTCCGAATTACCAAAAAAAAATGTATATATAAAGTACCGCTCAACCCAATCTTTTCAAACTTTAACACAATTCTGTATACCATAAAAATGCAGGTTAAGTTTGATTATGGTGTATTTCACATTTACCGTTCATCATTTGTGACCCTTTTTCTCTTAGAAAATAGGGACTTTCTAGGTTTCCGGATGATATTTAAGGTACGACTCAACCAAATCTTTTCAAACTTTAACACAATGCGATGTACCATAAAATACAGATTATGTTCAATTATGGTGAAATTGACATTTACAGTTCATGAATTATGGCCCTTTTTCTCTTAGAAGATAGGGACTTTAAAGGTTTCTGGATGAAAATTTAGAATGCGGGGGTTCTGTGATCACCAGATCAACTTTCTCTATTTTTTTATTAAACTTTTTCAATGCGTTTCGTGTTACAATAACTGTACACCAAGTATGTTAGGCCATTTAAAAAAAAACTGTCGTGTCATTGAAAGGTTGCATTCCAAACATTTTAATTTCCATGTTTTGAAATACTATATACTGACTTAAAAGTTGGCAATTTTTCACTTAAACAGAGAATTTAAACAAAAAACCTGGTACATGTGTAATGTTCTCCACAGAAAATTTATTAAGGCATGTAATTTGTTTAACCCCCATTTATTATAAAGACACTATATTATTGTATTATATATACATTTTAGAATATTTAATTTATGGTTTATTTTCAGCCAAAAAGAATTTTTAAGTTAAAAACAATACAAAAAATTTAGATATTTTTTTTGGGGGGGGGGGGGGGAGGGTTTCTTGGGGAGAGGGAGGGCTAAATTTTCAATATATTACAAACAATTTGTGTATCTGATATGAAAATTAAATTTTGTCTAAGATTTGTTTAAGATCATAGTTTGTGACATTGGTGCACATTGAATAGGCCAAAAATGGACAATTTGTATTAAAAAAAAAGAAAAGATAAAAGGGAACTACATGTGTATGCTTGTAATTAACTAAAACGTGAACACTTTGTAACACCCATCCCCCCTCCCCCAAAAAACAAAGCAAATTTATGATGTCAGCATGAAGACATTACCAACAAACTGATAACGATTTTAACATTTGTTTTACATTGTATGTTGATATTTCTTCTGTTTTTATGGTAACCAAAACATTGCAAGTGGATCATTCTTTCCTTACAGTTTATTGAGTTTAAGGGGAACACCAATCTTATTAAAATCAGCTGTTATAATATACTACACTCCCCACCCCCAAGCATCTAACAGAACCCGATTAGTGTTCACATCAATATGAACTTTCATATGAATACTTAAAGTAATATTACACCAGTTTTGGGTGAACAAAATTTTTCCCTGAAAATTCAATTTGGAATACGGCGGTACCTTTACTAAGCTATTCATGCATGTTTCAAGTCGAAATATGTTCCGAAAAACTAGAAATCTGCAAATCTGTGTGCATGTTTACCGTCCTCGCCATTGTTGTGGAGACTGATTAACTTTCTGTTGTTTTGTTCCGATGATTGCCGATCATGATCTCGTGAAGAAAAGTTTTGGTCCGATGATTGCCGATCATGACCTCGTGAAGAAAAGATAAACAATCATGGATGCTGAGGTAAGCATGCACACATTCCTGACAATGATTATTGAGGAATCTGTCTGTTTCATGTCGTGTGAACCAATTTTTTTTGCAATTATTCTTTATGTGGTACACACGGAATATATTTTTATTTTTTCTCATCAACTGAACATTGCGCATGAGCGATAATTTCCCCGAAAGAGTTCAAATCTTGGGTCACACGCATATCCTTTGCTTTACTGTATGGGATAACATAATTATCTGCTGTCAAATATTTTGCGATTTGCTCTTAAAATCTACTTTTGTGTGGAATTTGAATGTTTATGCAGTTGATTTTAGTTAAAATTAAGTGATATATTAAGTGAAAATATTTAATCCAAAAATTCCACGATATTTGCCTTTCATATTACTTTAATACTTATTAAAATAATAAACCAATCAAAGAGCTTTATGTTTTCGATGCAATGGTGAAAAAGCTTGAACTGCACTGTTAAGATTTTGTTGGCAGCATTTTCATTGGCTGATCATGAGTTCACGACCTCTAATTGGGTTCTATTAGATGTTAGGGTAAGCCGAACCCGGATATTCCAGTCCTTATATTTCAATCGTGCAGGCAGTGGGATCTCAATCCTTCTGAGATTTTGTATTTCTGCTTATATTTTTACATGCCATCTTGAATAATTATGAGAAGAAAAGTTAAACAGTGATGGTCAAAACAATTCCACAAATATCAACGAAACAAACAACCACCTCTCACCTCAAACAATATCAAACACAATAATAAAAAACCAGAAAATATTGCATTGGAAATATGCAAATTTAATATACAGTAAAACCTGTCTTATGTTCCAAGAGAACAGTGAAATATGATCACATAAGACAGGTGGTCACTTAATACAGATTTAATTGATATATGTAAAAATATCTGTACTGCGATTCATTTACACGCATGTAGTACTTCTTCTCACACCCTTCAAGATTAAAAACCACAGTTAGTTAAATCACTTTGAGGAAAACATCTCATCAGAAACAGTTCTCAGGAGCTAAAAACATGTGTTATCTAAAATAGAAATCTATGAATGAAGCTGACCTTGAAACAGAGAGAAACACATGGCTTCACAGCTGGATAAAATGATAAAAAAATTAAATATAACTCAAAACACACAAGTCTAGCTACCTGTAAAACATAAAAATAATTTACATGATCTACTCATGTTTAGTTTTAGTAGATACACATCCATGATAATCAATTATAATATATTTTGTAAGTTTTAAGACACAAACAATCTACAATCTCTAAATTTAGCAAATAAGTAAAATAATTTACATGATCCACTGATACACATCTATGATAATCAGTTATTTTATATTTTGTGTTTGTAAGTTTTAAGACACAAATAAACGATACTCTTAGTCTTATAAAGAAGTAAAATATTTAGCAAGCAAGTGCATAAAAATAATTTACATAATCTGCTGTGTTTGGTAGATACACATCCACGATAATCGATTATTTTATATTGTGTGTTTGTAGGTTTTTAAGACAGAAACTCTATAAAAAAAGAAGTGAAATATTTAGCAAGCAAGTTTAAATTCACATCTAACATGTCTTATACAGCAGATATCCAACTTCTAATCACTCAAAACAAATCTTGAAATGTTTTAATATTTAATTAACATGTATTAAGCCAGCACATGTACATTATGATCATAGTACAAATGTATTTGGTACCCATGTGCATGTACATTTGTACAAGTAAGTTTCTCAGTATATCAAAATTATTATGATATATAAGTTAGCTAATTATTGTAGATAGAAATAACATTTGTTTATTAGTAATAAATTAAGTGTCTTATTTCCTACAAATTACTCATCCATATAAAATTAACATCAATGTACATGTATTAAGTCAAACAATTCAAGGCCTTCATAGACAATCCAGGGTTATCTTGATTTGTTGATCAGAGTTTTCCTCTTTTCTAGAGTTATAAAATGCATCGGTAGTGTAATGGGTAGCATGCTTGCCTCGAGTACAGTAGATCGTGGGTTTGAGCCCAGATTGGATCAAACCAAAGACTATGAAATTAGTATTTGTTACTTCTCTGCTAAGCAGGCAGCATTAAGGAGAAAGAGCAAATACTGGTGGACTCGGAATCAGAATAATGTGTCCGAGTGGAGCGACATTTCTACCCGTGGATTGTTGTTTCAGTGGGCTAGCACTATAAAAATCCAACTCAGCATGCACGTGTTGGTCTAGTACAAAGCTGACCTTATCAACATCTCATTGAAAATTAACTTGTTCTCATTATGATAAAGGTGATAAATTGCTGAGTTGTCATTAAACAACAATCACTCACTTACTCTAGAATTATATTACCATTAATTGAATTATATTTAGCATATGTAATATTACACTTAGTACAAAAAAATATGTTTGTTTTTTATGTTTTACAGACCCCACTTGGGCCTCAATTAATCGTGGTGTCTTGATATGTGATGAATGTTGTAGTGTTCACAGAAGTTTAGGTCGACACATTTCACAGATAAAATCACTTAACAAAGGACAATGGAGCCCTACATTATTGTCTGTAAGTATTTTAAGCAATATACATGTACACGTACATGTGGCAATGAATAATGAATAAAGTATGACAAATATGACTTTTATTTGTTTAATCTTACATACAACAGGGGCAGATCCAAGATTTCAAGTTATGGGGGGGATGGACTTAAAAAAATTGGGCCTAGCGGAGGGAGGCACGAACATTTTTGGGGTATTTCGTGTGAAAAATCACTTTTTTATGCCAAAAAATCATATTTTTACCAATTTTAGGAGGGGGGCACATGCTGGTTGTGCCCCCCCCCCCCCCCCCCCCCCCCCCTGGATCCGCCCCTGTGCAATCACAGTCCGAGTGGCCAATGATCATTTTAGTCATTTAAAAAACAATCAACTTAAGAAAAGTTTTAAGATATTCAAGGGGTAATCAGAAGTTATAAATCAAAGGACAGACAACACAATGACCAAAAGACAAAGGACAAAAGGACAAACAACTATCTACAAAACATTACATAGAAAAATCAAGACCGAGCAACACGTCATGTACAAACCCCAACAAAAACCGGGGATGAACTCAGGGGCTCAGGAAGGGTATGCAGTTCCTGCTCCACATGTGGCACCAGCCGTGTTACTCTTGTTGCAAACCCGGTGATAATTCATGAAGGAAGAAAGAACCGAATTGTGATTACGACAGAGGAACAATTCCATGGTCATTTGTGACACAGATAATCCGTAACTGTTAACCAAGTCATGGTGGCGATTGTAAAACCTTCGAAGTAAGGTATGTAAAGCTTTTTGCATTTACAAATTAAACAAACCTGTACACAATTTGGCATAAACCACTCATCAGAGTTTGTGATAATTTAATCCAGCTTGAAAACAGATACAGTCAAACTTATATACAACAGTCATTTTTGGGATAAAGGAAGAATGACCGCATAAGAGAATTGATCCCTTATATTAAATCCTTAGATCTGTATTTAGAAATGATAAATATCAATGGGTTAGGGTTAGGGCTATGGTGTTTAATGCCACTTTCAACAATTTTTCAGTTATATCGTGGCAGTCAGTTTTATTGATTGAGGAAACCGGAGAAAACCACTGACCTGCTACAAGTCACTGACAAACTTTATCACATAATGTTGCATCGAGTACACCTTGCCTGAGCAGGGTTCGAACTCACAACGTTAGTGGTGATAGGTACTGATTGCATAGGTAGTTATAAATCAAACTACCATGCAATCATGATCACGACGGCCCCTAAGCATTATAGAGACAATTAATACTGAAGAAAATGGTCTCGGAAATGAAGAATTTCTTTTTGTATTGAATGTTTTGTTTATTTTTAGATGGTACAACACCTTGCAAACCACGGAGCCAACAGTATTTGGGAACACTCATTACTTGACCCATCACAAAGTAAACATGGGAAAAAGAAACCTGGACCCAGGGACCAAGTACAGTATGTATACTTGTATGAAATGATCCTACAACATGCCTGTACAACAATTATGGTAAAACAAGGTTGTGAATATTGACATCTAAGGACTGACCAAAAACTATAAAATTGATATTTGCTGCTTTTCTACTACCGTAAGCACACAGCACTAGTTACTAAGTAAGAGTAAAGACTGGTTGGCTCAAAATCAAGCTAATATGTATGAGTGGAGCAACAGGTTGTCCCCACAGACTGTTTATGTCTGAGTGGAGCAACAGGTTGTCCCCCCAGACTGTTTATGTCTTGAGTGGAGCAACAGGTTGTCCCCCCAGACTGTTTCAGTGCAGTAACATTATAAATATCCAACTAAGCATGTAGGTCTAGTACAAAGAGAACATCATTTCATCAGATGTAACTTGTTTTCCCTGGAAAATTTCTCATTTGGTGTTAAACAACAGTCTCTGACTCACTTACTAATTAGTACTTAGAAGTATGTACCTATTTCTAGTATAAACAACAGTCTCTGAATCACTTACTAATTAGTACTTAGAAGTATGTACCTATTTCTAGTATAAACAACAGTCTCTGAATCACTTACTAATTAGTACTTAGAAGTGTGTACCTATTTCTAGTATAAACAACAGTCTCTGAATCACTTACTAATTAGTACTTAGAAGTATGTACCTATTTCTAGTATAAACAACAGTCTCTGACTCACTTACTAATTAGTACTTAGAAGTATGTACCTATTTCTAGTATAAACAACAGTCACTGAATCACTTACTAATTAGTACTTAGAAGTATGTACCTATTTCTAGAATAAATAACAGTCACTGAATCACTTACTAATTAGTACTTAGAAGTATGTACCTATTTCTAGTATAAACAACAGTCTCTGAATCACTTACTAATTAGTACTTAGAAGTATGTATCTATTTCTAGTATAAATAACAGTCACTGAATCACTTACTAATTAGTACTTAGAAGTATGTACCTATTTCTAGTATAAACAACAGTCACTGACTCACTTACTAATTAGTACTTAGAAGTGTGTACCTATTTCTAGTATAAACAACAGTCTCTGAATCACTTACTAATTAGTACTTAGAAGTATGTACCTATTTCTAGTATAAACAACAGTCTCTGAATCACTTACTAATTAGTACTTAGAAGTGTGTACCTATTTCTAGTATAAACAACAGTCTCTGAATCACTTACTAATTAGTACTTAGAAGTATGTACCTATTTCTAGTATAAACAACAGTCACTGAATCACTTACTAATTAGTACTTAGAAGTATGTACCTATTTCTAGTATAAACAACAGTCACTGAATCACTTACTAATTAGTACTTAGAAGTATGTACCTATTTCTAGTATAAACAACAGTCTCTGAATCACTTACTAATTAGTACTTAGAAGTGTGTACCTATTTCTAGTATAAACAACAGTCTCTGAATCACTTACTAATTAGTACTTAGAAGTATGTACCTATTTCTAGTATAAACAACAGTCACTGAATCACTTACTAATTAGTACTTAGAAGTATGTATCTATTTCTAGTATAAACAACAGTCTCTGAATCACTTACTAATTAGTACTTAGAAGTATGTATCTATTTCTAGTATAAACAACAGTCTCTGAATCACTTACTAATTAGTACTTAGAAGTATGTACCTATTTCTAGTATAAATAACAGTCTCTGAATCACTTACTAATTAGTACTTAGAAGTATGTATCTATTTCTAGTATAAACAACAGTCTCTGAATCACTTACTAATTAGTACTTAGAAGTGTGTACCTATTTCTAGTATAAACAACAGTCTCTGACTCACTTACTAATTAGTACTTAGAAGTATGTACCTATTTCTAGTATAAACAACAGTCTCTGAATCACTTACTAATTAGTACTTAGAAGTATGTACCTATTTCTAGTATAAACAACAGTCACTGAATCACTTACTAATTAGTACTTAGAAGTATGTATCTATTTCTAGTATAAATAACAGTCACTGAATCACTTACTAATTAGTACTTAGAAGTATGTACCTATTTCTAGTATAAACAACAGTCTCTGAATCACTTACTAATTAGTACTTAGAAGTATGTACCTATTTCTAGTATAAACAACAGTCTCTGACTCACTTACTAATTAGTACTTAGAAGTATGTACCTATTTCTAGTATAAACAACAGTCTCTGAATCACTTACTAATTAGTACTTAGAAGTATGTACCTATTTCTAGTATAAACAACAGTCACTGACTCACTTACTAATTAGTACTTAGAAGTATGTACCTATTTCTAGTATAAACAACAGTCTCTGACTCACTTACTAATTAGTACTTAGAAGTATGTACCTATTTCTAGTATAAACAACAGTCTCTGAATCACTTACTAATTAGTACTTAGAAGTGTGTACCTATTTCTAGTATAAACAACAGTCTCTGAATCACTTACTAATTAGTACTTAGAAGTATGTATCTATTTCTAGTATAAACAACAGTCTCTGAATCACTTACTAATTAGTACTTAGAAGTATGTACCTATTTCTAGTATAAACAACAGTCACTGACTCACTTACTAATTAGTACTTAGAAGTATGTACCTATTTCTAGTATAAACAACAGTCACTGAATCACTTACTAATTAGTACTTAGAAGTATGTATCTATTTCTAGTATAAATAACAGTCACTGAATCACTTACTAATTAGTACTTAGAAGTGTGTACCTATTTCTAGTATAAATAACAGTCACTGAATCACTTACTAATTAGTACTTAGAAGTATGTACCTATTTCTAGTATAAACAACAGTCACTGAATCACTTACTAATTAGTACTTAGAAGTGTGTACCTATTTCTAGTATAAACAACAGTCTCTGAATCACTTACTAATTAGTACTTAGAAGTATGTACCTATTTCTAGTATAAACAACAGTCTCTGAATCACTTACTAATTAGTACTTAGAAGTATGTATCTATTTCTAGTATAAACAACAGTCACTGACTCACTTACTAATTAGTACTTAGAAGTATGTACCTATTTCTAGTATAAACAACAGTCACTGAATCACTTACTAATTAGTACTTAGAAGTATGTACCTATTTCTAGTATAAACAACAGTCACTGAATCACTTACTAATTAGTACTTAGAAGTATGTACCTATTTCTAGTATAAATAACAGTCACTGAATCACTTACTAATTAGTACTTAGAAGTATGTATCTATTTCTAGTATAAACAACAGTCACTGAATCACTTACTAATTAGTACTTAGAAGTATGTACCTATTTCTAGTATAAACAACAGTCACTGAATCACTTACTAATTAGTACTTAGAAGTATGTATCTATTTCTAGTATAAACAACAGTCACTGAATCACTTACTAATTAGTACTTAGAAGTATGTACCTATTTCTAGTATAAATAACAGTCTCTGAATCACTTACTAATTAGTACTTAGAAGTATGTACCTATTTCTAGTATAAACAACAGTCACTGAATCACTTACTAATTAGTACTTAGAAGTATGTATCTATTTCTAGTATAAATAACAGTCACTGAATCACTTACTAATTAGTACTTAGAAGTGTGTACCTATTTCTAGTATAAATAACAGTCACTGAATCACTTACTAATTAGTACTTAGAAGTATGTACCTATTTCTAGTATAAACAACAGTCACTGAATCACTTACTAATTAGTACTTAGAAGTGTGTACCTATTTCTAGTATAAACAACAGTCTCTGAATCACTTACTAATTAGTACTTAGAAGTATGTACCTATTTCTAGTATAAACAACAGTCTCTGAATCACTTACTAATTAGTACTTAGAAGTATGTATCTATTTCTAGTATAAACAACAGTCACTGACTCACTTACTAATTAGTACTTAGAAGTATGTACCTATTTCTAGTATAAACAACAGTCACTGAATCACTTACTAATTAGTACTTAGAAGTATGTACCTATTTCTAGTATAAACAACAGTCACTGAATCACTTACTAATTAGTACTTAGAAGTATGTACCTATTTCTAGTATAAACAACAGTCTCTGAATCACTTACTAATTAGTACTTAGAAGTATGTACCTATTTCTAGTATCAAACACTAGCCCAGTCAAAAATAAGGTTATCCTTCTCTACTACAGAGACCAATTTAACAAAATAATGCATTCAATTTGCTTCACCCGTGTGTTGTTTTCCTGTTGATAGCCCCTGGGATATTAAATTATATACACAAAGTAACATCTGGGATATTAAATTATATACACAAAGTAACATCTGGGATATTAAATTATATACACAGAGTAACATCTGGGATATTGAATTATATACACAAAGTAACATCTGGGCTATTAAATTATATAAACAAAGTAACATCTGGGATATTAAATTATATACACAAAGTAACATCTGTGATATTAAATTACATACACAAAGTAACATCTGGGATATTATATGTTATTCAGCTATCAGTCAGGGTATATAATGTGACATTCCCGGCTTAGGATCTATATTCCCTGAGGTGCAGCCGAAGGGAATATATATCATAAGCCGAGAATGTCACATTATATACCCTGTCTGATAGCTGAATAACAGATAATTACGGATTTAACCATCTTTTTTTAAATATAACATCCAACTGTATTAAATAAATTTGCCTCTTTTATTTCCATTTTTCGTATCTCTAGATGCCCGTTTCCGTACCTTTGACGTCATTCTTCAATGACGTCAAAATATGTGTCTTTTCATATTTCATGTATAGGGTGTCTCATGAAGGAAAATACTGTACTAAATTTCTAAATCAATACAGTTTCATATGTAGTAAATTTTATAAACTTTACAGGGGTTGAAAAATCCCCTAGCCCGACGCCCGGGTCTAGTAATTTCCACATTTGGGCTAGCTGAAATAATAAAGATAGTTAAACTAAATATACATTGTACATGTTGTACAAGGGTTCAAGTCTGCAAGTCGGATTCATGAAATCACGGTATTGACCAGGACTAGTGGTTCATAGATTCGGGCTAGTAATATTTGGGAGTATGCTAGCCCTGGGCTAGTGAGGTGGTCCAAGATTTTTTAACCCCTGCTTTATAAATATAACATTGATATATCACATAACAAAACAACGGGTTTGCGAAACAGTTTCAATAATTTAAATGTTAACAACATGTAAATAAAACCTTGGTGTGGCCCCATGACGTCGAAAGTTTTCAAGGCTCAAAGTTTTGTTTATTTGTTATGGTACAGCCGTGGAACATAGGAGTTTGCTGAATCGATCAGGTATTTGTGACGGAATTAACCGTTGTGATATTTTTTGTTCATGCAGCCGTTTTGAGTATAAAAACAGCATTTAATTTGGTAAAAATACATTTATTATTCCGTATTATACCATTGATTCAGTGAAGCGTAATGTTTTGTCGTCCATGTTTTAATCGTTATTGGGGACTGAAAATATATACCCCGTCTGTTTTCCGAATATATGCTGACATTTAGGGTTGAATAACCAATGAAAATATGCGTAGCAAACTAAATTCGTAATATTAAATTATATACACAAAGTAACATCTGGGATATTAGATTATATACACAAAGTAACATCAAAACAACAAAGATGCGAGGATGTAGGGTTTATCGGCAGAAGTAAATAGTACTGCTCAACTGCAGACTAGGGACCGTTTCACTCTCATTTTTGGGTATAAGTTTTTCTCATTGTTGAAGACCCTACTCTATGACTGTGAAATGCAGAACAGCAATAAAAGTGTTGTTTCTTGACTTGAATTTGTGTCTAAGTGTAATGTTGAATAGTTTCTCATGTCCATTTACATTCATATCTTTTCTTACTAATTAGTTCTGTACAGACAAAATTTTAAAGTCTTCTTCATAAATAATCAATGATTGTTTTATATATTTCAGTCCAGTGAAAGCAGAATTCATTCGATCAAAGTATCAGTTTTTACAGTTTATCAACAAGCAGAAAGATGGAGAAGTCAGCTCTATTGATGACCTCAGCAAGGTTAGACTATATATATTACAAATAGGGAGGGGGGATTTTCTTCACAGATGACCTCTGAACAGGAATATTAAAGAAAAAGTATGATTATTGAAAAAATACCGACTTACAAAGACAGACAGGGCGACTAAAACTTCGCCATTTGGCAGGAATAGGGCGATTTCAATGAAACCAGGGCAGAAAAGTTGCCCACTTCACCTGTTTTGGTGAGTCCTGCTGTACCAATAAAAGAATTATTTTATTTTAGAGTTCATGCTCTTTATTGTTATATATGTTTCCTTTACTTCATATATAAAGATTGTCCCATGTTGCTTCATTTATAAAGATTGTCCCATGTTACTTCATTTATAAAGATTGTCCCATGTTACTTCATTTATAAAGATTGTCCCATGTTACTTCATTTATAAAGATTGTCCCATGTTACTTCATTTATAAAGATTGTCCCATGTTACTTCATATATAAAGATTGTCCCATGTTACTTCATATATAAAGATTGTCCCATGTTACTTCATTTATAAAGATTGTCCCATGTTACTTCATTTATAAAGATTGTCCCATGTTACTTCATTTATAAAGATTGTCCCATGTTACTTCATTTATAAAGATTGTACCATGTTACTTCATATATAAAGATTGTCCCATGTTACTTCATATATAAAGATTGTCCCATGTTACTTCATTTATAAAGATTGTCTTTGTTACTTCATATATAAAGATTGTCCCATGTTACTTCATATATAAAGATTGTCCCATGTTATTTCATTTATAAAGATTGTCTTTGTTACTTCATATATAAAGATTGTCCCATGTTACTTCATATATAAAGATTGTCCCATGTTACTTCATATATAAAGATTGTCCCATGTTACTTCATATATAAAGATTGTCCCATGTTACTTCATATATAAAGATTGTCCCATGTTACTTCATCTATAAAGATTGTCCCATGTTACTTCATCTATAAAGATTGTCCCATGTTACTTCATATATAAAGATTGTCCCATGTTACTTCATATATAAAGATTGTCCCATGTTACTTCATATATAAAGATTGTCCCATGTTACAAATCGTAAAAAGAAATTTGAATTTTGTTGGTACAGAGTAATTATTCTAATAAGTTATCCAAGTTTTCAATTTTAGTTCAAAAAGTTGTTTCGTTTTTTTTACCTTAAATAAAATTGACTCTTGCCCTTAGGTCAGTGTGGGGCCATCGTGGTTGTGATTGTAATCGTTGGATTTACAACTACCTATGCGATCAGTGCCTATCCCCACTAAAGTTGTGAGTTCGGATGCTTCTCCTGGCGAGGTGTACTCGATACAACACTATGTGATAAAGTTTGTCAGTGACTTACGGCAGGTTGGCGATTTTCTCAGGTTACTCTGGTTTCCTCCATCAATAAAACTGACCACCATGATATAGCTGAAATATTGTTGAAAGTGGCATTAAATACCATATCCCCTAACGTTGTACTTGATATACAGATGGTTGGTTATAATCTGTTAACCACATCGGTGAAGTAAAGGTTGGTATGCTCACCTCTAGTGCGATAGATCATAGGTTTAATCCCCGGTCAGGTAAAACCAAAGACTATAAAATTCGTATTTGTTGCTTCTCCATTAAGTACAAAAAACAAAGGAGTAAGAGCAAGGCTGGGTGGCTCGGAATGTGTCAGAGTTGTGTGACATGTCTACCAGAATCAGAATGTGTCGGAGTTGAGTGACATGTCTACCAGAATCAGAATGTGTCAGAGTTGAGTGACATGTCTACCAGAATCAGAATGTGTCGGAGTTGAGTGACATGTCTACCAGAATCAGAATGTGTCAGAGTTGAGTGACATGTCTACCAGAATCAGAATGTGTCGGAGTTGAGTGACATGTCTACCAGAATCAGAATGTGTCAGAGTTGAGTGACATGTCTACCAGAATCAGAATGTGTCAGAGTTGAGTGACATGTCTACCAGAATCAGAATGTGTCAGAGTTGAGTGACATGTCTACCAGAATCAGAATGTGTCAGAGTTGAGTGACATGTCTACCAGAATCAGAATGTGTCAGAGTTGAGTGACATGTCTACCAGAATCAGAATGTGTCAGAGTTGAGTGACATGTCTACCAGAATCAGAATGTGTCAGAGTTGAGTGACATGTCTACCAGCAGACTGTTTCAATGAACTAACACCCATAATCCATGCATAATGATGTTTTTAAATGAAGATTTTAACCCTCATGATTGATAGTGAACATTTTACTGATTTTCGTTGCAGCAACTGCACTCTAGTGTACGGACCAGTAATTTAGAAACATGTCTACGACTATTATCTAAAGGGGCGGACACCAATTATTTTCATCCTGTAAGTACACTATTATAATTACAGTCAAACCTGTATATAAAGGCCACTCAAGGGAACCTGAAAATGTGTCCTTTATATACAGGTTAAAATTATATGCACTATTCATTAATGGGGAAAAATGTGGCTGTCTTTTATAGACAGTGATATGTTAAGGCAGGTTTGACTGTACTAATATGTAGAATAATATGTAATCTCATGGCTACACTTATAGGTTGAGTAATTAATTCATTCAAGACTTAAACTGCCTCAGTGGTATAAGTGTTGGTTTAATTGCCTTGCATGTGGTCAGTCGTGGATTCTGTCTCCAGTTGGGTCAAACCAAAGAGACTATTAAATTGGTATTTGTCTTTTCTCAATGATAAGCATGTAACATTAGAGAATAAGAGCAAAGTCTGAGTCAGTATAATGTGTCTGAATGGAGCGACATGTCTACTCATGAACTGTTGTTTCTGTGAGCTGGCACTACAATATTGCTGAAATTTTTGTGACTGCTGGTATCAGCAGTCATCGAGGATATTCTGTTTCACCGCAGATCACTCTGAATGCCTCTTGCATTGTTTTTCCGATGCAAACAAAGCCAATCTCACCATTGCTGTTTACTCGGCTTGGATTAGGAAGGACAGACAAAACAACACCATTGCCTACCCCGATAGGCATAAAAGTCTGCTGATAACACAATACATTCAGCTCAAACTAAGACCTACATTCAGCTCAAACTAAGACCTACATTCAGCTCAATCTAAGACCTACATTCAGCTCAAACTAAGACCTACATTCAGCTCAAACTAAGACCTACATTCAGCCCAAACTAAGACCTACATTCAGCTCAAACTAAGACCTACATTCAGCTCAAACTAAGACCTACATTCAGCCCAAACTAAGACCTACATTCAGCTCAAACTAAGACCTACATTCAGCTCAAACTAAGACCTACATTCAGCCCAAACTAAGACCTACATTCAGCCCAAACTAAGACCTACATTCAGCTCAAACTAAGACCTACATTCAGCTCAAACTAAGACCTACATTCAGCTCAATCTAAGACCTACATTCAGCTCAAACTAAGACCTACATTCAGCTCAATCTAAGACCTACATTCAGCTCAAACTAAGACCTACATTCAGCTCAATCTAAGACCTACATTCAGCTCAAACTAAGACCTACATTCAGCTCAAACTAAGACCTACATTCAGCTCAAACTAAGACCTACATTCAGCTCAATCTAAGACCTACATTCAGCTCAAACTAAGACCTACATTCAACTCAAACTAAGACCTACATTCAGCCCAAACTAAGACCTACATTTAGCTCAAACTAAGACCTACATTCAGCTCAAACTAAGACCTACATTCAGCTCAAACTAAGACCTACATTCAGCTCAAACTAAGACCTACATTCAGCTCAAACTAAGACCTACATTCAGCTCAAACTAAGACCTACATTCAGCTCAAACTAAGACCTACATTCAGCTCAAACTAAGACCTACATTCAGCTCAAACTAAGACCTACATTCAGCTCAAACTAAGACCTACATTCAGCCCAAACTAAGACCTACATTCAGCTCAAACTAAGACCTACATTCAGCTCAAACTAAGACCTACATTCAGCTCAAACTAAGACCTACATTCAGCCCAAACTAAGACCTACATTCAGCTCAAACTAAGACCTACATTCAGCTCAAACTAAGACCTACATTCAGCTCAAACTAAGACCTACATTCAGCTCAAACTAAGACCTACATTCAGCTCAAACTAAGACCTACATTCAGCTCAAACTAAGACCTACATTCAGCCCAAACTAAGACCTACATTCAGCTCAAACTAAGACCTACATTCAGCTCAAACTAAGACCTACATTCAGCTCAAACTAAGACCTACATTCAGCTCAAACTAAGACCTACATTCAGCTCAAACTAAGACTTACATTCAGCTCAAACTAAGACCTACATTCAGCTCAAACTAAGACCTACATTCAGCCCAAACTAAGACCTACATTCAGCCCAAACTAACACCTACATTCAGCTCAAACTAAGACCTACATTCAGCTCAAACTAAGACCTACATTCAGCTCAAACTAAGACCTACATTCAGCCCAAACTAAGACCTACATTCAGCCCAAACTAAGACCTACATTCAGCTCAAACTAAGACCTACATTCAGCCCAAACTAAGACCTACATTCAGCTCAAACTAAGACCTACATTCAGCCCAAATTAAGACCTACATTCAGCCCAAACTAAGACCTACATTCAGCCCAAACTAAGACCTACATTCAGCCCAAACTAAGACCTACATTCAGCTCAAACTAAGACCTACATTCAGCTCAAACTAAGACCTACATTCAGCTCAAACTAAGACCTACATTCAGCTCAAACTAAGACCTACATTCAGCTCAAACTAAGACCTACATTCAGCCCAAACTAAGACCTACATTCAGCTCAAACTAAGACCTACATTCAGCTCAAACTAAGACCTACATTCAGCTCAAACTAAGACCTACATTCAGCCCAAACTAAGACCTATTCACTGTAGTTGGTTGCCCAACTCTAAAAAAAAAACAAGAAAAGAATAAACACATCATGGGTTCAAAAACCACCCTTCTATTGCAGGAAAAGATGTGCTGAATTCTATAACAGGAAAACAGGGTTAAAAACACAACTTTCTGTGACAGGAAAACATGAGTTTAAAATCACCTCTCTAAAACAGAAAAAAGCGAGTATTTGATAAAACCACACTACTATAACAAGAACACGTTGGTTATACCTTGAACACATGTTCAGTTTTTATAGAGAGGTGAGTTATCTAGAGATGAATTTGATATGAAAACAAATTATAAAAAAAAACATTATTTGTTCATGGATATGTTCCACTGTGAATTTTGATATCTTTTTACACAATTGTGTATTTACATTCTCTTAATGTCTTCTTCACTATTTTATTAGGAGAAAGGAAACTGCCCACTACATGTTGCTGCTCAGAGTGGTCAGCCATTACAGGTAGAACTTCTAGTCATTTATGGAGCAGATCCTGGTGCTTTTGATTCTAATGGGAAAACTCCAATAGACCATGCCAAGTAGGTATTTTGAAACTAATATAGCATAACTATAATTATACCCCCCGCAAACAAAGTTTGGGGGGGTATATAGGAATCGCCCTGTCCTTCCGTCTATCCATGTACCTTGTAAGCGCAACTCCTCCTAAACCACTTATTGGATTTTTATGAAATTTTACACATTTGTAGTACACTACCTGCAGATGTGCATGAAGGAATATGGTTGCTGTCCAAAATTTAAAAGGGGAGATAATTCAACTTATACTTTCACGAAAAGGGAGGCATGTACCTTGTAAGCACAACTCCTACTAAACTGCTTATTGAATTTTTATGAAACTTTACACAGTTGTAGTACACAACCTGCAGATGTGCATGAAGGAATACCATTGCTGTCAAAAATTTAGAAGGGGAGATAATTCAACTTATACTTTCACGAAAAGGGGGGTCGTGTACCTTGTAAGTGCAACTCCTCCTAAACGGCTTATTGGATTTTTATGAAACTGTACACATTTATAGTACACTACCTGCAGATGTGCATGAAGGAATATGGTTGCTGTCCACAATTTAAAAGGGGAGATAATTCAACTTATACTTTCACGAAAAGGGGGAGCATGTACCTTGTAAGCACAACTCTTACTAAACTGCTTATTGAATTTTTATGAAACTTTACACAGTTGTAGTACACAACCTGCAGATGTGCATGAAGGAATACTGTTGCTGTCTAAAATTTTGAAGGGGAGATAATTCAACTTATACTTTCACGAAAAGGGGGGCCGTGTACTTGTGCAGAAAGTTCGTCTGACTAACTGTTCTTGTTTTCTTCTTGCCTGTATGACTATTATTTTATGACTAGTTTACACATTAATAATACCGATAGCCGGAACTACTTTTGTATCCAGTGTAAACAAGATGGCTACCACTTGACATCTTATCTGTTTATATTTACACATTTAAGCTTAAAATTATTTACAAGTTAATTTTCTTTCCAATAATATGTTACATATATATTTATCATAATTAATTGTTGTATTCACTTACTGTTGTTGATATTAAAGTTATGATTGTTTACTTCTGTGTCGGATTATATTACACACAAGTCATATTCCTATGCACTACCGAATGAGTTTGTAAAGGACTGTGTGCACCTTTTCTACTCTGGTGTGGTACAGTATGGGGAAATAAAAATCATTTTCCTAGTTAAAATCTTTGTTGATTTGAATTATAAAGATTGAATGCTACTTTTTCAGAAATTATCAATGTGTAAGCTCTGCTGAGCCTGATGCACTCACAAACTGAATAAAAGTCCCTCTCCTTCAGACTTTTATTCAGCTTGTGAGTGCATAAGCAGAGTCTACATAGATATTTTCTGAAAAAAATAGTGTTTAATCCTTTAATATTATGTTCTATTTTTAGAGGAGAAAATAATAGAAAAGAAATGTAGCATACATGTACTTGTATAAAGACAAGGAATGAAACCTTTATTTTAATATTAAATTCAATCAATGTTTACAGAGCTGAAGGGTACACAGACTTGGCTGATAGATTGTTAGAATTACAGTATGAACTCACAGACAGACTGGCCTATTATGTGTGTAAAAGAAAGCCAGGTAAGATTGTTAAAATTGATGTGAACCTGCAGATAGACTGGCATATGATGTGTGTAAAAAAATAAGGTACGTTTGTTAAACTCGTAGACAGACAAGTGTATGATGTTGATATCGGGAAAACAGGTCTAACACAAATATAGACTAGAAATATAGACTTGTCTATTAGATATTTATTTTTATTTTTTTATTTTATTTCCCCCTGCTAAAAGGCGAAAAGACATCAAGTGTTACTTTTGTCAGTCTTTCTGTTTGTTCCATTTTAGTTTCAATATTCTAACATGAGATTCCCATTGCCAAATGTTTTAGAAATTGTTAACACAACATTTTGACCACAATACATGGGTCAAGTTCAAATTTGGCTATTATTCCTTTAATAGTTACAGAGTTATGTCCCTTGAAATTTTTTCACAATGGTTTCGACCACAATACACAAGTCATGTTTGATTTTGCTTATTATTATTCCTTTTATTGTTTAGAGTTGTGTCTTTTAATTAATTGCAGAAATGGAAAATTTGTGGTTTTTGTCCTCTCTGTTTCACATAAGAAAACATTTAGAAATTTTTACACAATGGTGTTGACCAGAATTCATAGATCAAGATTGATTTTGGCTAAAATATTTTATATGGTCCCAGAGTTGTGCCCCTTTGTAAGTTGAAAAATGGCAATTTTTTTTAATTTTCATTTCATGTTTCAACATTTTTCCTTGATCAGATGAAAGTAACATCTACTGCATCAGGTATAACTGTAGTTTAATATTAGCTGGAAATAGTGGCATCTGTGTACAATCGACACATTCCTCTTTTATTTGCCTTATTTTTAATGAATTTTGTTTTAGGGGTTAGGATTATGGTGTTTAATGCCACTTTCAACAATATTTCAGTTATATCATGGCAGTTAGTTTTATTTGTGGAGAAAACCGGAGTACACGGAGAAAACCACCAACATGTCGCAAGCCACTGACAAACTTTTATCACATAATGTTGTATCAAGTACACCTCACCTTAGTGGGATTCGAACTCACAACGTTAGTGGTGATAGTCACTGATTACAGAGGTAGTTGTAAATCCATCCACTATACGATCATGACCACAACAGTCCCTTTTGTGTTTTAAAATGTGCAAACATATGTCTGTGAGGTATTTATTTAATTCATTTTAACTATTGACAGTATAAAATTTGTTCTTACTTTTTCAGATCACAAAAATGCAATTCACTTTATCATCCCTGAAATGGCAGATAGGTTAGTATTTTGTAGTTAAGATGTCGATTTTCAATTACATAGATCATATTTTATCATAGTTTTTTGAACTTTAAATGACTGAAATAAAAAAAAAAAAATTCAACAACATAATGTTTTTTTTTATCTCAGAATTTTTGTTTGTTTGACAATTGTTTCTAAATTACTCTTTTGTTTTGATTGATTAATAAAGAGAACTATTTCAAGATCAGGGTCATTATAATAGCAAATTTGTTTTGTAATTAACCTACATTAGTACATATGCTTAGGAAAGATAAAATGTCAAACTACATGTAGAATTTAAGACAGTCTATATGTAATAGTTCCAGGATAATTTATCTGCTCAATTTCAGTTGTTTTTCCCCTGACAACAGTAAATCAGAGTTTGTTTGTTTCGATAATTAAATTCATTCCATGTTTATAAAATAGAAAAGATAAGAAATTATGCATTTGTCCAAACCATATGTACATCCTAGACATATGCATAAATTTTGTTGTTTGGGGTTTATTTTTTTTTCATGGTTCTATTCTATTAAAATTCAATATATATGTAGAATAACGTCAGTTATAAAGGTTGAGACACACATCACTAGAATCGCAACGAGTCCGATAGGATGAGCTGTGACGCTAGTGGTAATGTATGTCATGACATTCATAACTGATGTCATTGTTTAACATCACACTGACCAGTAATTTTCAGTATCATGGTCAGTCCACTGATTCATGAGATCAATGTCTAAATTACCAATAAATTGTAGTATAATTAAATAATCTATATTTATTTTATTTTGCTTTGCAGTAGTTTAGATTTGTCAGAGTTGGCAAAACAGGCAAAGACAAAGCTACAAGCTGTAAGTATTACAATTATATAATCAAAGACAAAGCTACAAGCTGTAAGTATTACAATTATATAATCAAAGACAAAGCTACAAGCTGTAAGTATTACAATTATATAATCAAAGACAAAGCTACAAGCTGTAAGTATTACAATTATATAATCAAAGACAAAGCTACAAGCTGTAAGTATTACAATTATATAATCAAAGACAAAGCTACAAGCTGTAAGTATTACAATTATATAATCAAAGACAAAGCTACAAGCTGTAAGTATTACAATTATATAATCAAAGACAAAGCTACAAGCTGTAAGTATTACAATTATATAATCAAAGACAAAGCTACAAGCTGTAAGTATTACAATTATATAATCAAAGACAAAGCTACAAGCTGTAAGTATTACAATTATATAATCAAAGACAAAGCTACAAGCTGTAAGTATTACAATTATATAATCAAAGACAAAGCTACAAGCTGTAAGTATTACAATTATATAATCAAAGACAAAGCTACAAGCTGTAAGTATTACAATTATATAATCAAAGACAAAGCTACAAGCTGTAAGTATTACAATTATATAATCAAAGACAAAGCTACAAGCTGTAAGTATTACAATTATATAATCAAAGACAAAGCTACAAGCTGTAAGTATTACAATTATATAATCAAAGACAAAGCTACAAGCTGTAAGTATTACAATTATATAATCAAAGACAAAGCTACAAGCTGTAAGTATTACAATTATATAATCAAAGACAAAGCTACAAGCTGTAAGTATTACAATTATATAATCAAAGACAAAGCTACAAGCTGTAAGTATTACAATTATATAATCAAAGACAAAGCTACAAGCTGTAAGTATTACAATTATATAATCAAAGACAAAGCTACAAGCTGTAAGTATTACAATTATATAATCAAAGACAAAGCTACAAGCTGTAAGTATTACAATTATATAATCAAAGACAAAGCTACAAGCTGTAAGTATTACAATTATATAATCAAAGACAAAGCTACAAGCTGTAAGTATTACAATTATATAATCAAAGACAAAGCTACAAGCTGTAAGTATTACAATTATATAATCAAAGACAAAGCTACAAGCTGTAAGTATTACAATTATATAATCAAAGACAAAGCTACAAGCTGTAAGTATTACAATTATATAATCAAAGACAAAGCTACAAGCTGTAAGTATTACAATTATATAATCAAAGACAAAGCTACAAGCTGTAAGTATTACAATTATATAATCAAAGACAAAGCTACAAGCTGTAAGTATTACAATTATATAATCAAAGACAAAGCTACAAGCTGTAAGTATTACAATTATATAATCAAAGACAAAGCTACAAGCTGTAAGTATTACAATTATATAATCAAAGACAAAGCTACAAGCTGTAAGTATTACAATTATATAATCAAAGACAAAGCTACAAGCTGTAAGTATTACAATTATATAATCAAAGACAAAGCTACAAGCTGTAAGTATTACAATTATATAATCAAAGACAAAGCTACAAGCTGTAAGTATTACAATTATATAATCAAAGACAAAGCTACAAGCTGTAAGTATTACAATTATATAATCAAAGACAAAGCTACAAGCTGTAAGTATTACAATTATATAATCAAAGACAAAGCTACAAGCTGTAAGTATTACAATTATATAATCATTTCAGCAGCACATTGGTACACAGGAGGGAAAACTTCGCATGATATGAAATTTATTATATTGAAATTGTATGATTATCACACCAGTATCATCGGATGTGAAAATTAAACAAGAAAAGATTATTTATGTGAATAAGACTGAAAATCAACAGTTTATGAAGAGGTTTTGAAAGTTATGTGGAGGAAACTGTATATAGCATATGATTTTCACATGTAATTCTTGTGAATATCCTGTACTCCATGGCTGTGATTTTATGCTGATTAGATTTACATCTACCTATACAGTCAGTGTATATCACCACTGATATCTGGGAGTTTGACTTATGTCAGCTATAAATTGTACTGAGAACAACTATATATGATATTTTGTAACTGACTCATGGAAGATCAAAGACATCCTCCCTCTTGTCACTCTTGTTCTTTCCATCAGTAAAATTGACTACTGACTAAAAGTGGTATTGAACACCCATAATTCAAATCTAATAAAGGTGCTTATCTTTATGTGACATAATTTTTTATTTGTTGATGTTATTCAGTGGCTGGCAGAAGTAGAAGACTTAGATACACGGTGCCAGTATACTTACAACAAAAACATTTATTTGCTGCTTCAAAGAAAACGAAATATCCTGGTCATTTTTGTTTTATATTTTCAGCTGCCCAATCACTTGTTTGAAGAATTAGCTATGGATGTGTATGATGAAGTTGACAGAAGAGAAAACGATGAGCGTAAGTTACACTATTTAACACAATGAAACTAATATCTTACAGTGTACAGGGATCTTTAGTCCGCTTGGTAATTGTCATATTTACATAGGAATATTATCAAATAAAAATAAAAATATTTTCTCCTGTATACATCTATGATTTGATATTATATTCACATGAAATTAATTTGAATATCACATTTAATATTGCATGTCAAATTAAAAAAATTATATTTATCGGCAAATTGGACATTTTCCCTTTGATGTGTGCTGCCAATAAAGTCAGGATCACTGAACTGACCTTGATCCACAAAAATATTAGGTCAGGTTGTAACTCGCATGAGTAAGAATTGACTCTGATATTGAAAATTATTGGTCAGTGTGATGTCAAACATGTTTTGATGTCACAGATAAAAACAATAACATTAGTTTTGAAGATCTCGACATACATTATCACTAGCATCACAGTTAGTCCTGTCAGACTTGCAGAGAAAATGTCTGTCTCAACCTTCAAAACTGCAGTTTTTCTACATATACTGTTTTTAAGAAGGTAAAATAACAAATATTTAATGAGTAAAAATAAAAGTGGCTATGAAATTGCAGTTAATATTTTCATTCAACAAGAGTTGCCTCTCATTATACATATACAACATATTGTACATTTCTAGCTTTTCATGCAGAAGAACCATATCAAGTAACCTGAGTGGTAAAAAATGAATAATTTCTATTTATGAATCAAGTTTTGTCACATGACAACTCTACTGTCATCTGTGATCATAATGGCATGTAATTTCTACTTGAATTCTGTTAATTTAATGGAATTTCAACTTTTCTATTTATAGTTCATGACAATACCATTGTCAAGGCTATTACTATTATTAACCAAAACCTCTATATTTACTTTTAGTAGAGGTTGTCATAACAATTCTACAGCTCTGGTAGTTATTAGTCAAGGCATGACATTTAATTTATTTATTTGTAGCTTGGAGTTTGTCACATGACATTTTATATATTTATTTATAGCTTGGAGTTTGTCACATGACAATTCTACAGCTGTCAATTATTGCCAAGGCTGCCTTTTATTCTATTTATAGATTGGACTTTGTCACATGACAATTCTACAGTAGTCAGTGATCGACAAGGTGTACCTTTTCTACCTCTTAATCCAGATTTCTCAGCAACAAGAAATCAGGTATGTTTTAAATAACGTGATTTAATCGAAACAAATAGCAGAGAAAATTTTGTCTGACAGTGCTGTTCTTCACCTGTCAGACACAAAAAGGTGTTAATGGTATAATCTAAAATGAATGAAAGAAAGCCTATGACCTCTTAATATTGTCGTTTTACCCTCAGATGAGTTTGTAGTCAAAATGGCTATATTTGGTGAAGTGAAAATATAAGGTATTATCTGAAGTTCAATACCACCAATTCTCACATGTAGCCTTTAATATTTATCGGTAAATTGGACTTTGATCTCAACTAGTGCTATTGTTAGTATCAACTTAGGTACTAATCTGATACTGGAAAATATTGGTCAGTGTGACGTCACATTAAGACGTTTAATACCAATAAAAACAATAACATCAGTTTTGATGGTCTTGACTTATATTATCATCAGTATCACAGCTCTTCTTATCGGACTTCTTGACTTATATTATCATCAGTATCACAGCTCTTCTTATCGGACTTCTTGACTTATATTATCATCAGTATCACAGCTCTTCTTATCGGACTTGTTGTGTTACATTATCGTCAGTATCACAGGTCTTCTTATCGGACTTGTTGTGTTACATTATCGTCAGTATCACAGCTCTTCTTATCAGACTTGTTGTGTTACATTATCGTCAGTATCACAGCTCTTCTTATCGGACTTGTTGCATTACATTATCATCAGTATCACAGCTCTTCTTATCGGACTTGTTGCGTTACATTATCGTCAGTATCACAGGTCTTCTTATCGGACTTGTTGTGTTACATTATCGTCAGTATCACAGCTCTTCTTATCGGACTTGTTGCGTTACATTATCATCAGTATCACAGGTCTTCTTATCGGACTTGTTGCGTTACATTATCGTCAGTATCACAGGTCTTCTTATCGGACTTGTTGCGTTACTGGTGATAATGATCATCTCAACCTTCAAAACTGCCATTATTCTATTTATAAATTGAAATTTTATTTGAATTCAATTACTTGAAGGTTATGTATACTTTTTAAATTTTTCTTGAAATTATTTGAAATTTCTGTAGTTTGATTTTGTCCTCAACTCCTCATTGGTTGAACAGATATCCTCGTCTGACAATAAGTCGGTCAGTCATTGGATAATGTTTGATTATTTTTTTCATGTTTGAAAGGTAAACATTTTTTTCTTTTTAATTATGTTCCTCATCTATTTTTGCTCACATGTGTAAAGTTCCATAGAAAAAAGATCGATAATAATTACATACTGACCCATATTTGTTTACCCTCCCTTTTCCAAATGGCGTTGTATGACGTCACATAAAGTCGGTCAAAGTTCAATAAAGCACATGATTTTGTCATAGGCCAACCAAACTTAAAAAGTAAACCAGATTAAGAAAGTACAGTATTTTAGCTTTTTCAGTGTAATTGATTGGTCTGAAAAATTTCAAAAGATGTTTTTTTTAAATAGTTTGAAATTGAAGTATTAAAAATTAATTATTTGATGCAAATAGTAAACTTGCTTACCCACATAAAAAGTATTTAATCCAGTGAATTTGGTGTTTTTGCTTTTGTCAATACAATCTATTAGACCGACATATTTTGGTAAAACAATTAATGACTGATTTCAATTTATTTTAATCACATTTATTATCACAGAGTGGTAACAATACAGTTTTGTTGATGCTATTTGTAATAATGACAGTTTTTTTTTTACCCAGACAATCTCATTTTTCTGTCTGGTTTAATTTAATTCTCTGTTCAATTTATGCTATAAATTTTGATTATTACTGTTAAATTAATTCTTTTTCTATCTTCTCTGTGAATTTCATTTCATTACCCCAAGAAGTAAGAGGTATATTTGTTATTAAAGCAACAGTGGAAATGCAAAATAATCTGCCATTTTGTGACTAATGGAGAGCACTTGCATGTATTTTCACGGTAAAATCTGCCATTTTCTATAAAATGGTGGAATCTGAATGATCAATCATCATATTTTCAAAGTATTTTGAAATACAATTTGCTTGGCCTACATTCCAGATACGGTCATGAACTGTGATGTTGATTATGTCAACAAACCGGAAAAATACAAATGTTTGGGGAATACCATCGATGGAAACATATTTAACAAGCATAATGATCAGGAAAAAAAGACATTAGTAAAAAGGATCTTTTTTACTTGCATGGAATTTATTCAATTCAAACTTCTCTGTTTTAATCTCATCTTGTAATTTTGACGTTGAAAAGTATTCCCTCTGTGTTTATGTACGCTATGAATATATAGAATGACGTCATTGGTCTCGTGCTGCGTGAGAATTGTAAATCAAAACAAATGACCGACATTATTGCATGACCGAGCAGATGTCACGGTAGGATATTTGTGATGACAGGATTCCATGGACTTAAAAATGTGAAAATGTACCTACATGGGTGAAAGTTTTCAGTCCTTTGACTGATTTCAGTTTTCTTAGCAAAGGTCCAGACAGTTCTTGAGATTCGTGTAAATTTGATGAGTTTTTTTAAGGGGTGAGGTACACATTTTTGACAAAGAAAATACAAAATTTGAGAGGATCCTGATCTGTGTTAATTGTAGAAAATTGTCAGTATTTATCCAAAAAAACACTCACCCATGTACCTATCTCTAGTTAGGAAATATCATAATCTGCTTGAAATAAAAAATAGAATTTATATATCTTTTCAGGGTCGTCAGAAACATGCCAGATTTAATGCTGAAGAATTTATATATCATTTTAGGGTCGTCAGAAACTTGCCAGATTTAATGCTAGAGAATTTACCACATTAGTTATTGATATTTTAAGTGATGCTAAAAGAAGACAAACAGGAGCCTTATCTCCGTCACAAACTCCCAAAGAATTAGGTAAGGAAATTATTAATATTGCAGGAGCCTTATCTCCATCACAAACTCCCAAAGAATTAGGTAAGGAAATTATTAATATAACAGGATCCTTATCTCCGTCACAAACCCCCAAAGAATTAAGTAAGGAAATTATTAATATAACAGGAGCCTTATCTCCCTCACAAACTCCCAAAGAATTAGGTAAGGAAATTATTAATATAACAGGAGCCTTATCTCCGTCACAAACCCCCAAAGAATTAGGTAAGGAAATTATTAATATAACAGGAGCCTTATCTCCATCACAAACTCCCAAAGAATTAGGTAAGGAAATTATTAATATAACAGGATCCTTATCTCCGTCACAAACTCCCAAAGAATTAGGTAAGGAAATTATTAATATAACGGGAGCCTTATCTCCTTCACAAACTCTCAAAGAATTAGGTAAGGAAATTATTAATATAACAGGAGCCTTATCTCCCTCACAAACTCCCAAAGAATTAGGTAAGGAAATTATTAATATAACAGGAGCCTTATCTCCGTCACAAATTCCCAAAGAATTAGGTAAGGAAATTATTAATATAACAGGAGCCTTATCTCCGTCACAAATTCCCAAAGAATTAGGTAAGGAAATTATTAGTATAACAGGAGCCTTATCTCCCTCACAAACTCCCAAAGAATTAGGTAAGGAAATTATTACTATAGCCGCATCCTTATCTCCATCACAAACTCCCAAAGAATTAGGTAAGAAAATTATTAATATAGCAGGATCCTTATCTCCCTCACAACCTCCCAAAGAATTCAGTAAGGAAATTATTAATATAACAGGAGCCTTATCTCTGTCACAAACCCCCAAAGAATTAAGTAAGGAAATTATTAATATAACAGAAGCCTTACACCACAGATGCAGTTTTGAGGTCAAAGATGGTTGCCACCAAATGACATAGCATACCTGTTAACCCTCCCCCTTTGCACGGGAGTCTCCCGCGGAAGAGCCTTATCTCCCGCATGGACTGGGTCTCCTGTGCGGGAGACATTAATCTCCCGCACACACCTTTTCCTCCTGCACGATCTCCCCCCAGCAAAAAAATTTCTCCCGATTTTGAGGGTCCGTTCCATCCCTCCCGTCAACTTTCAAAATTTTCCACCTGTGAAAAAAATCAAGTACAATAAAATCTTGACCTACATTTTGCGATCAAATATTTCTGGAAATTCCCCATTTGGAACTCCCGCGCTGACGAAAAGCGCCGAGAGATACGAATGGTAAAAGTGAATGTCATATTTAATGATATCCGGTTATTGATCTGTTTGACGCCTTTACAGGTAAATTGGGTCATGGTGATTAATTAAGGTGTTTATGATTATACAAAAATTATCCACTGATTGACAGTTAATTGGGGATAAGGAAGTGGGTTTGTGGCACACGCTTAGATGATTAGAAGTGTGATAGCGACAATTAAAAATAGTTATAAACTGTTGTGCAAACAGGAGTCGGACAACCTTTGATGCCGAGGAAAACTTCTTATTTTGATCAAACGTGCAATGAATTCATCTCAGATTGAGTTGTTATGGCTTGTTTGGGACCAAAGCCGATCAAAGTATTATTTAAGGACTTAAGTTCCAGGATGGAATTGATAAACCACAAAAATACCGAAACATATGCTATCACCCAACGCACCAGCAGCAAAGTGACTTTTTAATTTTAGTGCTCTATGACTTTATTGTTCAGAACATTTTGTCTTCATTGTTATTGCTTTGTTATAACCTTATGATTATGAATGATTATGAATAAATTATAAATACAGTTTTTATCCTTCATTCATCATATGAAACACTACTAATAAAACAGAAATGTAAACAATATATATTGAAATGGGATGCAGTTGGTTCAATACTGAAACAAACAAAAGGAAAACATCAATAAACAATAAAAACACGCATCAAATACCTCGATAAAAAATCTCCAGTTATGAGACCAAATCTCCAGCCAGAAATGTACAAATCTCCAGTTGTAACATACATGTAGCAACTCTATCACATGTATGCAACTACAAGGTACAATTTTGTGCATTTAAAGGCGATGCACAAAATCTCCCCCTTAGAAGAGTTGGTAGGGGGGAGATCCCTAGCAGTTCCCAGAGGTTAACAGGTATGCATAGTTTTACATAGACCCCTGTTGGAAAAATGCTCTAAAAAAAAATTTGGTTGAAATAGTCCTCTACAAAGTTTATGTTTCTCGTGTGATCTGAAATACATGATGGGTGCCACCACATGACATTTATGATCCTATGGGAAAATAAATAGAAAGCCTTTTCTCATATACTACTACAGTGCTCCCTCGGTCTATCGCCCCCCCCCCGTATTCTCGCCTATCGCCAAAATTCTCGTCTGTCCCGATTTCCCCCATTAAAAGTACCCCATTATACGGCCAAACTCAGCTACCGCCATCCGCCACAGGTTTTCAGAGACAAAAGTCGTAAAACCAATATAAATTCCCCCGTTAGTACCGCCCACAACTACTTTTTGACAGCTGTGTATTGATCGGTAATTATGGAATGTCAAGACTGGTCATCGGACATGGTCATTGATCTCATAGTTGAGGGTCGGAACAGGTGAGTTGTTTTGATTAGAATAATTACCTGTATTTACTTTTCTAGTGATTACTTTTAATCCTGAGGGCTTTTCCAGGAAAAAATACCTGGGGGGTCGGAATTCCGTCAATAATTTGGGGTACCACCACATAAATATAAATACTTAAAATGACCCCCACCTAGAAAATAGAAATTAAATTTGAAACAGACTGATCAGATCTGTAATACTGTTTAATGGCAGTAATGCAAGTACAAGTGTAACCTATAAAGTGTGTTGTTTATCTATTTTTGAGAGGGAGGGTTTAAAACCAGGACAGGTATTTTCCAGTACGTTTATAGATATAACTTTTGAACGGAATGAGATATTTTCATGATGTAAATTCCATAATAAATAAGAGATTACAGGCTTTAATTTGATATACAGTTTTTAAAAAAATATTGACATTTGATACCCTAAATCGTGGCAGGACAGTATTTTTCAATGGCGGAAATGAGGATAATTTGTATCAAAATATTTGTTTTGATCACTATAGCTCTTTTAAATCAAATGTCTGACAAATAAACGTTACACCATTTTAAAGCTTATATCTCAAGGATTAATAATATGTATAGTTTATTGTTTTTGGATAAATACTTTTTGAGAAATCGTGCCATTTAACAAACATTTCGTTTTCGACTGGTATTTTTTATCTCAGAACCCAGGAACGAAAATAAAAGAACCAGGTACCAGTTCATCATTCGTATTTCTCCATCTTTTACATAACATATCATTCGGAATATTTCGGAAGATGAAGGGAGACAATTTGGCTTAAAAATCACGCAAAAAAGAAGCGAAATTGCGGAACAAACAACCGAATATTATACACCGTTTAACGAGCAACACAGTGACACGACTTGCTGGCAAGTAGGTCTATTTTAATATACCGAAATGGTAAAAATACCGACAACAGTGATTAATTAAATAGAAATTTGACAACAACCTCCAGAAAAGAAATACGTTTTACGCCCCCCACCTAGATAAAAAAAATCAATGGCGTTCCAACCCTACCGGGTATTTTTTCCTGGAAAAGCCCAGAGTAAAAATTGTAATTATGTCTCCCAAACTTTGTTTGGGAAGACATATTGTGTTTGCTCCGTTTCTTATTATTATTAGCCGAGTTGCAACGAAGTTGCAGTCAGCTTATGTTTTGGCGAAAGGCGGGCGGGCGTATGTTAGCCTATCTTCATTAACACGATAGCACTCTTAGTTTTTGGCCAATCAACCTAATGATTGGTAGGAAGCATTATTACACTATTATTTAGAGTGAGTTTGAAATTCAGATTAATCTATTGTTTTTTTCTTGTAAAATCATGGTTTTTTATAGAAAAAGTACATATTTTGAGAATTATCTTCGTTAACGCGAAAGCGTTCTTAGTTTTTGGCCTATCAACGTAATTTATGGTAGGAAGCATTATTACACAATTATTTAGAGCGAGTTCAAAATTCAGATTAATCTATTGTTTTTTTCTTGTAAAATCATGTTTTTTTTTAGAAAAAGTACATATTTTGAGAATTATCTTCATTAACGCGATAGCGCTCTTAGTTTTTGGCCGATCAACATAATTTTTGGTAGAAAGCATTATTACACTATTATTTAGAGCGAGTTTGAAATTCAGATTAATCTATTGTTTTTTTCTTGTAAAATCATGGTTTTTTATAGAAAAAGTACATATTTTGAGAATTACACATTTCTCTGAAACCACAAAAGATAGAAACTTAATATTTGGTATGGGTGGAGATGCCAATGTGAAGTTGTGCATTCAACATTATTATCCCTGGGCCCCAGCCCCACCCCGCTGGGAAATCTGTTTTAAAAAATGTGACTGAGATCCCCACCCTAAACCATATATATTTATGATCAGGGTGACTAGGCAAATTAAATGCCTTATAGCTCAGGCCCCGGGGGTCATACCCCACCCCCTACCTGAAGTGAACTTTTTAATGGTTGAGATCCCCACCCTTAAACCATATATTTATTCTTTATTTTCTTACTTATTTATAAAACAAGACCAAATGATTATGACTTGCAACTCAGCTGTCGCATCTCTGATGCTTTCTCGATTTTTACTCTACTTCTTTCTTTCTTCTGCCAAAAGTTTGTCTTACATATTTCTCGGTGACTACGGAACGGAAATCAATGAAACTTCACAGGAATATTAAGCACTATGAGTAGATGTGCAGAATACTTTCTGAATTTTCACAATGGCCACCATTGCCATGGAAACGGCCAAAATGCTAAAAAATTGAAAAACATAAAAATGATCATAGCAGGTTACTCGCCAAACAGAAATTGATGAAACTTATTAGGAACAACATCCACATCTAGTGGAATGAGATAAGCCAAAAAAATCGGAATCGGTTGGACAAACTTTGCCACAGTTGCCATGGAAACAAAAAAGGGGGGATTTAAGAATATTTTGGATTTCTTTCATTAAACTTCATAAAACTTTATAGGAATATCCACCGTAGTGTATGGCAGCTTTTGGGGGGGTGAAAAAAAAATCAAAATGGCGGCCATTGCCATGGTAACCAAGGTGCAAAAAATGTTAAATTCAAACCATACAGTGGATCCTTTTGAAACTTGACACAAAAATAGATTATCACTCAAAGTTGCGCTCTTTGTTTTTAAAATTTTAAAAATGGCCGCAATTTCAAAATGGCCACCAATATAAAAATTAAAAAAATCGTTAAAAATTCAAAAATGAACAGATTTCAATGGAAATGGATGTTTACAGGGAGTAAGACATGCTGCACCATATGGCAACCATTTTGGTTTGCTATGGTGGCCATTTTGAACCAAAAATGGCCGCCAAAATACAAAAATCCTCCAATTTGGGCAAAATTTGGTTTCCAAGTAGATTATGATGTTGCGAATTGATATCCATCGTTTGGGAGCCATATTATGATCCTTAAGATCATATCATATCTTGTTATTTCTTGCTATGTTCTCACACCATTCTTCATTCATACCACTAGTACTTGTATTGTTCGTTTTGGGGGACATTTGTAACGCTCTGCGTTACAGTAACCAATATTTTAATTAGTTGTCATAAAAATGTCGTCCTTAGATCGTTTTCAGAAACCATGTAGCTTGATTTGAGATATGATGCAATAATGTCATATTATATCTACGTTTTTATTATATGTATTTAGAGACATAATAATACAGTTACACTTTATATACAACAACACAAGATGATTCAATCTTTGGTTCATAAAGGAGTGTCATCATTCGTTGCATAACGAGCATTTTCCATGTTTTCTTCGTAATCGATTTTGACAGTACCAGACGACGGAAGTAAACAACGATACATTAGTAACGAAAACTGAATGGACCTATTCTAATTTATTTATTTATTAGACATGTATTATTTATACTTATGTCTTTGTACAAGTGCAAAATGTATGTCAGTCGAGTTGAAACAATTTGAGAAAGTTTATCTTTTCATTTGGTCACATGACTTCCGGTTTTCAATGTCCCTCAGTTTATCGCCAAACTCGTTATACCGCCAAACTACCGACTGCACAGAAGGTGGCGGTTTAAGGAGGGAGCACTGTATATAGATTGTACCTAAACTCTACCTTAATGATCCTTTAAGTTATATAAATGTGACTCAGAAATCCAAGATGGCCACCACTGCATGAATTTGGTTTCATTTATATACTTTTGTACTTAAAAATAGTAAAGTAACAGAGATCCTTGCAACTCACCTATGAGTCCTTGACTCACCATTGTCAGTTGGAAAAATAGTAAAGTAACAGAGACAGAGATCCTTGCAACTCACCTATGAGTCCTTGTCTGCAGGGCTCACCAAACCAGACGAAGTGGGCTAAATTATCGCCCTATATCAGCTGAAGTCGCTCTCCCACGAGGCCGGACTACAAAGTGATATTAAAGTCGCCCTGTTTCTTTTTGCAAGTCACTCTTTTCTTGCAAATAATCTTCGTTTTATTAGCAAAGACACACTTCAAATGCAAAAAAATGAAGAAGAAAACACATTTTGCGAAAACATGTCTAAGACGCCTTCACTTCTCCCTTATGGTCTCTGAGGGAGAAGTCAAGTCTCCCTATTTTTTACAAGTGTGGTGAGCCCTGTGACTCACCATTGTCAGTTGGAAAAATAGTAAAGTAACAGAGATCCTTACAAGTCATCTATGAGTCCTTAACTCACCATTGTCAGTTAAAAAATAGTAAAGTAACAGAGATCCTTGCAACTCACCTATGAGTCATTGACTCACCAATGTCAGTTGGAAAAATTGTAAAGTAACAGAGATCCTTTCAACTCACCTATGAGTCCTTGACTCACCATTGTCAGTTGGAAAAATAGTAAAGTAACAGAGATCCTTTCAACTCGCCTATGAGTCATTGACTCACCATTGTCAGTTGGAAAAATAGTAAAGTAACAGAGATCCTTGCAACTCACCTATGAGTCATTGACTCGCCATTGTCAGTTGGAAAAATAGTAAAGTAACAGAGATCCTTTCAACTCACCTATGAGTCATTGACTCACCAATGTCAGTTGGAAAAATAGTAAAGTAACAGAGATCCTTGCAACTCACCTATGAGTCATTGACTCACCAATGTCAGTTGGAAAAATAGTAAAGTAACAGAGATCCTTGCAACTCACCTATGAGTCATTGACTCACCATTGTCAGTTGGAAAAATAGTAAAATAACAGAGATCCTTGCAACTCACCTATGAGTCATTGACTCGCCATTGTCAGTTGGAAAAATAGTAAAGTAACAGAGATCCTTGCAACTCACCTATGAGTCCTTGACTCACCATTGTCAGTTGGAAAAATAGTAAAGTAACAGAGATCCTTGCAAGTCGTCTATGAGTCCTTGACTCACCATTGTCAGTTGGAAAAATAATAAAGTAACAGAGATCCTTGCAACTCACCTATGAGTCATTGACTCACCAATGTCAGTTGGGAAAATAGTAAAGTAACAGAGATCCTTTCAACTCACCTATGAGTCATTGACTCACCATTGTCAGTTGGAAAAATAGTAAAGTAACAGAGATCCTTGCAAGTTGTCTATGAGTCCTTGACTCACCATTGTCAGTTGGAAAAATTGTTAAGTAACAGAGATCCTTTCAACTCACCTATGAGTCCTTGACTCACCATTGTCAGTTGGAACTCCTCAAAGTTTTCAAATTTAGATTTTTACAATTGTGGGACTCGCCACAATTTTCAGATATGTCTTCTGGACTCACCACAATTTTCAGATATGTCTTCTGGACTCATCAACATAAATTGCTACAAGTATCCCTGAAGTAAAGTGATCTGGATATCACTATCATGACCATTAGATGAAGAACAACAATATGAATACAGTTTCTTAACTTTCATTTATTATCACATCGTAAACTGGGATTTTCTCTGGTGTTCATTTGCATCAGTACATTTGTATTACTTCTTGTGAAGCAAAGAAAGCTGATAATTATAAAATACATTTCTTTAATGAATTACTATCTAACCAGGGGTGTGGAAATACGTAAATGTTGTGCTTGTCCCCGGGCAAGTTATCTGAAAAAAATTACTTGTCCTGTTCTTTTTAAACATTCGATACTTGCAAACACAGTTGCTGGTTCATGAGTGTCAGGGTGGACTTTTCTTAAAAGTATTGCCTCTTGATCAGTGACAAAGAAGTCTGTACACAATTGAAATAAATCGAACTTGCTTTATGGTCTATTGTATGATTGGGTAAAACTTCAGATATTGTTTTAATAAAGTTAACGCAAGTACCCACCCTTGCATAAATGAACACTGCCCAAATGAAGACCATTTATATGTGTAGTTAGTGAATGGCAGCATGTTTTGAGATACAACTTAAGCTGTGTTGAAAAGATTCTCATATCTATTAAATTCATTTTGATTAACTTTGGCAATGGCTTTGTCCATCAAAAATGAAACCAGTCATATATACAATATACGTACATTGTCTGGATATGTTAAATTTATTTGTATGAGCTTTAGAAACCGATAGTAAAGCGAACTTTTGATGAGATTTTCTGGCCCGTTTCGCATCAAGTTCTAATCAATTTTATATTTACTGACAATGTAGTATGTATATTGTGTTTATACTGAAATGTCAAAAAGAATTGCCAAATTGTCTGAGAATAGCAGAAACAAGTGTCGTTCAAATCTGTCTGAGAATAGCAGAAACAAGTGTCGTTCAAATCTGTCTGAGAATAGCAGAAACAAGTGTCGTTCAAATCTGTCTGAGAATAGCAGAAACAAGTGTCATTCAATTCTGTCTGAGAATAGCAGAAACAAGTGTCGTTCAAATCGTTTTCAATGGTGTGCTCTATTACGTCAACACTTGTACTATTGATGTTTTTGAGCGTCGCTCTACATGAATCAGGTACCAGAAAGGGTTTATTAGGTCCACGACTAAATAAAACTGAAACTTATGTGACCTTTTTTAGTACTCAAAATCATATGATTGCAGGATAAAATAGATTATTGCTCATAGTTACTACCATAAACCTCTCTAAACTAAACTATGAATAACCTTGAATCTTGTGTAAACCTACTATTAACTTTGCCCCATTGTCTAAAATGTATACAAATTTAACCTGTCTAATCCAAATGCTACTGTACCTGTCTATTCTGCACAAAAAAGCAGACCTTATTCACAGGTGTTTTACTGTATTAAAAAAAAACTAAATTATTTGAAAAAAAACACCCATTAATAATAAAATGCTCAGTGCAGTAAGTGTCATTCTAGAACAGATTATATTCATTTAAAGGGATATTGAAGCTCATTTTGGTAATTTTTTGTATTTCATGAAAACTTGCAATTGGTTCAATAAATGATATTTATGAAACATTGACCAGGTTTTTTATCAATGAAACTTTGTAAAAGTGACATAATTCTTTGATAATTCTGTCATATCTTGCGGTCTTTGCCTTGCATTGAATTTTTGCTTCCTGGACAAAAATTCATTTCGACCCTTTTAAGTGATATTTTAACGATATTAGGGATTATATGGGCGTGCAAAGTATTTTTGGATTGTTTTTACAATTAAATTGAAAAGAAACAACCTTCGCCACGAGTTGAAAAAATATATGTTAAAACGAGCTTTGATATCCCTTTAAAAAAACTTGTGAATATTTTGTTAAAGTTTAAATAAAAGAAATATTTAGTCACAAGTTTTATTTTGGTTTAAAGCTTTGTTTAAAATGTCAATTAAAATGATCATTCTTTTGTTTTTTAATTCTCATCCCAAAGTTTTTTCCACTAATCAAGATTTGTTGTTTGCATAAGGACATAAAAGTCATTCATAATAAAAATAGATAACTGTCATGTCTTTTTGAAGGCAAATCAAAGTTACACTGTGTTTAGTGGACCTTGTAATTTTTATGGTACTGTAAAACATTTGATTGATTGAAATATGATGATCAGACTGTTCACTTGAAGTGACCTTTGTAATTGACACATGACATGTATAAAGCTAGCGTGAAAAATGTAGATATTTCAGGCGATATAAGATTTGGTTGTTATGTTTTCCAGAATATATAAAATTCTATTTCATCAAATTGATTTATTATTCAATTAAATGAAATTACCGGTACATTGAAACTAAATACTTTAAAAAGTCACAAACTTGTTTTTGTCAAAAATATTTAAAATGACATAGCACAACTTAAATACACTGGACTTTTTTTTTTCTTCTTTTTTTAACTATCATCTTAAAGGTGGTGATATATAGGAATTGTCTTGTCTGTCCATCCATCATATTTTTAGGGTAAAGTACTGAAGTTGATTTAAAGCTTTTAGTATTGAAAAATCATTCCTTTGTTCATTCACTGTTACCGTTTCCATGGAATGTGTCCCATAATTGTTTTGGAGAAAATCTCACTTTTATGCAAAGAATTTGTGATTTAGAAAATTCCACATTTGAAAGCTTGAGCATTTGATGAACAATTACTTGGGGTATGTATATATACTAAAAATATTGGAATTTGAACATTATCGATATGTTTAAAATCTATTGTAAACTGTTAAAAGATTTGGCTTAGTGGCTAAGTGATTTTAAGGTCATGAGTTCTGACTACAAGCCTAACTTATCTGAGGTGGGTAATCATGTCCCAGTACCCACCTCAAATGATAGTCTCCAAAGAACTAGCCATGGACCGGGTTTCAATGACCAGATTGTTATAACTGTTCAGGCACAGTATGCCTGAAAAAAGACTTAAAGCGACGATAAAGACCAAATGAAAAGGTTTCATAAAACAAAAATGATATACTGTGAAAGTACTTTTATTCCTTGGCACCAATTTTCGTGGTTTCTACAAAATGCATCGATCCATGGGTTCTTGAATTCGTGGTTTCAAACACTACAGGCAACAGTCAATGGGAAAATTGTATTTCATTGGATTTTTATTTTCATGGTTTTAGTGGCCCACGAAATCAGCAAAAATTAGAACCCCACAATAATGATTTCACAGTATTATTTAATGGCTTAGAAAAGACGTGGATATCCTCCATTAAGTATCTACATGTACATACCGTTTTACTTGTTTAAGTACAATATAATGTTATTTTATATATTTAAAGAAATATTTTTTTAAATCATCTTTCTATTTATATAAGGGATATAACAGAATAAAAAATGTAATTATAGATTTAAAAATTGATACATAATTTTTAGATATGGACTAAAAAGTAAAAAGGCAGGTTTATAGATTTAAAAGCAAATATAATGTACAGTCAAACCTGCCCACGAGGTCACCTTTATTAAGCAGTCACCTGTATTAAAAGCCTTTAAGGTCACATTTTTCTTGTCCAATCATTGAAAATTTTATATGACCACTTTTTCTTTGTCCCAAAGGTGTCCTCTTAATACAGTTTTGACTGTATCTGTAAATACAGTTTAAAAAGAACATATTATACAACTTATTAAAAGGTGAATTAGATAAATAAATATATAGTTACTTGTCTGTAAAGTAGAACTTTGACGAATTTAAACAACATAGGACGATTTTGATATAGGATCCCCCTTATCTCATCAGACAAGATTTTACATGGATGACTGAACACAAAACTACGGTAGAATTTGAGAAGTTTTACCCCCTTAATTTTTTACATGTCAGTAGTTTAGGTAGTAGATTATCTATCTGTGGTGTTTTTAAACTTTAGTCTAACAGTTAATGTACTCAGGACTGAAGGTAAAAATCTCAGGTGAAAAAAAAGTACTTAATAGGTGAGTGGTGTAATTGATTATGTTACAGATGTTGATTTCACCTGGATGTTTATTTCAGGATATGTATTGTATATAATATACAGGTAAACAAAGTCACTTTTATGACAAGGAACTGATTCACTATTTTATATGACTCTTTGTGTATATTTTTTACCATGTTAGATGAAGACGACATTGGAATTATAAATTTTGGAATAAGAATTCTGTTCGTAGGGAGGAATGTGGTGTATAACTTGTAAAATTACCTCCCCTGTTTCTCCAATATATGGTAATGTTGACACTTTTTCAATATTTTTTTTCAAAAGATCACTTTTATATTACTAAGAGATTAACTTGTTTTGACTTAAAAAACTTAAATGGTCATGAAGTATTGTTAGAATCTTGAAATGGTCTGGTAATTCTTGTGTAGAGGGAGATTTTGAGGTATTTTTTGAAATTTTTTATATTCATATTTATGTCTTTGGATTCAATTGAAGTCAATAACTTTTTAATTTAGGATTTAGTTTTGCATCTCGTTATTCATGGTATACATTTTGTATATAGAAGTTAATATACATGAATAATGATTTTGTATTTTACTTAATATTAAACCTTTAAAAGTTTAATATTGAATAGTCATAAATAGTTTGTGATAAAAATAAATCTTTTTTTTGATTATATGGAAGTCTTATGTTCAATTTCAAATTTTCAAGGATAGCCCTCATGATTTTTACTGATATCTAATCTAAATTAATTATACCCTGAGAAAATTTGCCCTAATTTTACTTGAAAAAAGAAAAAAAAGGGGGGGGTGATATTTCAGATGTTCTTTGTTTTTAGTTTAATTCTTTATTTATTTAATGAGAATAGCGTACAGCTAAGGGTTACCTGCCCATGAACAGGATTATGTATCAATCTCAAACAAATTGTTACAGACATGGGTTACTTTGTTAAGGGTCAGGTGTTGGAAATTTTTTTATCATAAATGTATAGAGATATTTTCCTTTAAGATACTATTTTCACTTTAATTATTTGATTTGCTTTTTATTCAAGTTTGATATGAAAAAAAATGTTTATTGAAATACATCATCATCTTATTTGAAAATTAAGTTGTTCTCGCCATGATATAGCTGAAAAATTGCAGAGTTGGCGTTAAACAACAATCACTCACTCACTCACTCCTGTATTGAAATAAAAATGCTTGCCCAATCCTTATACTGTACACATAAAAAATAAATTGGCATTTACCAAGACCTCAATATGGTCTTTTTAAACGTTTTTAAAATGAATTTACATTAATTATCCCTTGATGTCCACTGTCATTTCACAGGTTAAAAACAACAGGTAATTTTGTTTCCTGTTGATTTGTGGTCCTTTTTTGTTAAGCCCACCCTACCCTCAGGACCATGCTTAATATAATCATCATCTTACACCTGTCAACTGTATACCTTTCGTATTATAAATCTTCTGCTTTAACAACAAAACATTAAAGAAATGTTACTGTAATTACATGGATTTTGTCCATCGTGGTCGTGATCTTATGTTAATTGGATTTACAACTTCTTATGCAATCAATGCCTATCACCACTAAAGTAAAGTTGTGAGTGCGAATCCCCCTCATGGCAAAGTATACACGATACGACTTTATGTGAAAAAGTTTGTCATTAAGATGTGGCAGGTCAGTAGTTTTCTCTGGGTAAAAAAATTAATAAAATATCTGCGTTAAGTTGAAGAAAAACCTTGACATCTAATTTAGTAGGCACAACACCTTTCTGGAATAACCTTTATCAGGTATGCACAATGCCTTTCTGGAATAACCTTTATCAGGTATGCACAACTCCTTTCTGGAATAACCTTTATCAGGTATGCACAACGCCTTTCTGGAATAACCTTTATCAGGTATGCACAACGCCTTTCTGGAATAACCTTTATCAGGTATGCACAACGCCTTTCTGGAATAACCTTTATTAGGTGTGCACAACGCCTTTCTGGAATAACCTTTATCAAGTATGCACAACGCCTTTCTGGATTAACCTTTATCAGGTATGCACAACGCCTTTCTGGAATAACCTTTATCAGGTATGCACAACGCCTTTCTGAAATAACCTTTATCAGGTATGCACAATGCCTTTCTGAAATAACCTTTATCAGGTATGCACAATGCCTTTCTGGAATAACCTTTATCAGGTATGCACAATGCCTTTCTGGAATAACCTTTATCAGGTATGCACAACGCCTTTCTGGAATAACCTTTATCAGGTATGCACAATGCCTTTCTGGAATAACCTTTATCAGGTATGCACAATGCCTTTCTGGAATAACCTTTATCAGGTATGCACAGTCTAAAGACTGGAAAGACATATACAATGTCATTTAAAAGTGGGAACAAGAAAATCAAAGGGTCAAAACAAGATAGCCCATATCAGCTAAGATCACTTTTGCCTGAGGAGAAGAACCTTGTTAAGCTTTGTTTTAGGATATTTAATCGAAAAACAAGTAATTCCTATCTACCTACCAACTGCAAAAATCGCCAGTGGGATTACAACAAACCAATTTTTTTTTATCGTGGGCTTTATTGTGAAATTAGGGGGCCGTCGTGGTCATGATCGTATGTTAGTTGGATTTACAATTACCTGAGCAATCAGTGCCTATCACCACTAACGTTGAGTTCGAACCCTGTTCATGGCGAGATGTACTCCATACAACATTATGTGATATTTTATTTTCAGTTTGTCAGTGACTTGCAACAGGTCGGTGGTTTTCTTCAAGTATTCTGGTTTCCTCCACCAATAAAATTGACCGGCACGATATAACTGAAATATTGTTGAAAGTGGCATTCAATTCAATAAACCAACCTATTGTGTAATTATCCCACCCGCGATAGCGATGAGGGGATATAGTAATAGCGACCGTCTGTCCATCCGTCACACTTTCTTGTTTATGCGATAACTTGAGTAAACATGGATAGATTTGAATAATTTATTGCATGTGGCTTGTAATTATCATTATCTTGGATGGGTTTTTACATGGAAAGATTTGAAGCAAGGGTTTTGGGGGGAAATCTTAGTTTTTGGTTGAAAAATCACCAATTTTGAGAATTGTGTTTTGTTTACGCGATAACTTCAGTAAACATGGATAGATTTTAATAATTTTTTGCATGTGGCTTGTAATTATCATTATCTTGGATGGGTTTTTACATGGAAATATTTGAAGTAAGGGTTTTGGGGGGAAATCTATATTTACATCGGAGGTTTACACAGTGTTCAAAGTGGAGTACTTCCTGTATATTTTTCAGATCATGCTGCAATATACTCCATCCTTCAATAAAGTATGTTACACATTAAGATTGCAAGGCTGCTTTCTATAAATATATAAAACTAAATATTATGCCAGTGCGGGGGAGATACGTCGCACATTTATGTGCTAGGCGGTTCTTTTATTATATTTGGCTTGATGATCATTTTTATAGTACATGTATTTTATTATGTACATTATGTTTTCAGAGAAACCCACAAGTCCCTTACCATTACGGAGAAAGTTTAACAGTATCGCTAGTGATGAGGAACCATTGTATGATGCCGTGGCATCAGATGAAGACTACAGTAGTATAGATAATCTTAGCCTGAATAATAACAGCAGAATGAAACAAGGTGTAAGTGTTAAAATAATAGAATGAAACAAGGTACAAGTGTTAACAGTAATAGAATGAAACAAGGTGTAAATGTTAAAACTGACAGGATGAAACAAGGTGTAAGTGTTAAAAGTAAGAGAATGAAACAAGGTGTAAGTGTAAAAGTTGTACAATGAAGCAAGGTGTAAGTGTAAAAGTTGTACAATGAAACAAGGTGTAAGTGTTAAAAGTAATAGAATGAAAAAAGTTGTCACAGGATAAAACGAGGTGTAAGTGTAAAAGTTGTACAATGAAACAAGGTGTAAGTGTTAAAAGTAATAGAATGAAACAAGTTGTCACAGGATGAAACAATGTGTAAGTGTAAAAGTAGTACAGTTAAACAAGGTGTAAGTGTTAAAAGTAATAGAATGAAACAAGTTGTCACAGGATAAAACGAGGTGTAAGTGTAAAAGTAGTACAATGAAACAAGGTGTAAGTGTTAAAAGTAATAGAATGAAACAAGTTGTCACAGGATGAAACAATGTGTAAGTGTAAAAGTAGTACAATGAAACGAGGTGTAAGTGTTAAAAGTAATAGAATGAAACAAGTTGTCACAGGATGAAACGAGGTGTAAGTGTAAAAATTGACAGGATGAAACAAGATTTAAGAGTAAAATATAACAAGATGAAACAAGGTAAAAAATAATAGAATGAAACAAGGTGTAAATGTAAACAAATCATGGGAAAGTATGGGTTGTTGAAGAGATTTATCAGGGCCCTGGTGGCTCAATGAGTTAGGTAGTTGGATTACCTAACAACTCATACAAGCCTATCACCAATATGGCATGGGTTCGCACCCGGCTTTGTAAATTACAAAAAAGGGTGCACTTGACTGGCAGCCGCAAGTGATAAAGTTTACCAGTTACTTGCCCATGGTTGGTGGTTCTCTCCGTGTACTCCGGCTTCTTCCACCACTAATACTGGTCTCCGTGATATAGCTGAAATATTGCTGAAAGTGGCATTAAACACAATAAATAAATCAATCAATCAAGAGATTTATCTAAAAAAAATTGAAAAAGCCTCTGTGGTTCATGAAATTTATCTTAAAAAAAATCTTGCGAAAGTCTGTTTTGTTCAAGAGATTTATCTCAAAAAATCAAAAAGGTTATTTAAAGGATAAATCTCAGAGAAATACTTGGTAGGTAAAAAATGTATCGGAACGGAACAAAGATTGTATTGCTGTGTTGTTCAACATCTCACAGTCACTGCAGACTTTTAGTTTTCTTCTACTGCAAGCCTATCTTTGAGATGCAGTACAATATTTGAGTGAAATAATCTTAGAAATACTGTTGCAAATGTTATTAACACCACATTACTAACTAGAAAATACAAATATAAAACCAAACACATGGCTCCCTTCAGTAAGCACACTTAAACATTTGGTAGTATTTGGTGTGAGACACACAATCAAATTGACTTTTGTATTCATTTTAGCACATAACTTCCAAGGTATTTACATTCAGGGATGATTTTATTCAGTTATTGAACTGATTTCAGCTATCTTCCTCTAAAAATATTTTTCAAAAAGTTGCAGGACACAATCAGATCAAGTGAAAAATAGACCTTTTGAAAATGTGTATACCGTAGATGGTTTCAGCTATTTTTCATTGACTTTCAGTTATTTTATTTTTTAACCAGAAGCATTTCAGTAAGTTGAAAGTCCATTCATGAGATATGCTGTCAACCTTAGATGAAACAAGTGTTTGAATTAATTTGATTGAAAAAATGTGAACATTTTTAGAAATCAGTAGCAGGGAAGGGGGGTGATGGCCATGATCATATGGTAGTTGGATTTAGAACTACCCATGCATTTAGTGCCTATCACCACTATTGTTTTGAGTTCGAACCCCGAGGTGTACTTGATACAACATTATGTGATAAAGTTTGTCAGTGACTTGCGACAGGTCGGTGGTTTGCTCCAGCTTCTGCGGTTTCCTCAACCAATAAAACTGACAGCAATGATATAACTGAAATATTGCTGAAAGTGGCATTAAGCACCGTTATCCTAACCCTTTATTTTTTAGCACCAACAGGAGGCAGTTGTAGAAGGCCCCGTCTCCACCGAGGAGTTTCTACAGATGAAAAGAAAAGTGGGGTCATTAGAATGTCAAGTTCATCAGCTCTTACAACAGAACAAAGATTTAAGAAAAGAAAGAGATGAGCTCCATCAGTTGGTGAGTAGTAGCAACCAGAGGAAATAACTCTATCTAAGTATTATCAAAAAGGGGAAATAACTCTGTCTGTAAGTGGTAAAAATAAAGAAATGAACTCCATCTCTTGGTGAGTAGTAGCTAATAGGGGAAATAACTCAGTCTGTCTGTAAGTAGTAAAAATCAGAGAATATTACTGCATTTGTTCATACGTTTAATAGTAGGACAGTAGTCATCTGTTGGTAGGAATTAAAATTCAAATAAGATTGATACATTTCATCATTTATTTCAAAATTATCATCCATTTAATCCCTGTGGATTATAATAATTTAGGATTTTTGGTGGATTAAATAAAAAAAAAATGTCTTAAAACCTAAAGCAACCAGCCATTGGAACTGTATCTTTACAGGAATGATATGGGTGATCCTGCATGTCATTCTGATCTACCATTTCATTAAGTTTGAATGCTATGCAGAGTTATTTCTGCAGTTTTGAACTTAAAAACAAGACATTTATTTTCTGTTTGATAATCCTACTGCTGAAGAAATTTGTTTGTGTTACAGGAAGCAACAAATGAGTTGTTAAGTAAAGCTATATACCAGCAAGAGATATTGTAAATTATAGATCAATTAAATTAACCGTTTATTTTACATAATATTCTGCTATTTTAATTTCTGCGTTCCAGAGTTGACTGCAGAATATCGCAGAAATTAAAAATAAAATCTGTACTACATGTACATATTATGCTTATTATGAATAAAGAAACATCTTGCTGACATTTATTATACTACATATTGCCAGGTACAAAAACTAACCAAAGAGATAACAATATTACGAGAACATACTCAGCAACACATCCAGACTTTACCTAATGGTTATGGTAAATCTGGAGATGTCCAGAATAGTCCCATTAGAAATCCTACTCGTCCTCAGTCGATGTTTGAGCCGAGAGATCAACAAAGATTGTCTCAAAAAGTAAGTATCTATTTATACTGTGATTTAGCCTAGCCATTTGTTAAAATACAAACCCTGCTACTGTTGATATTACAGCTGTTACAGTCAAACAAGGGGCCGTCGTGGTCGTGATCGTATGATCGTTGGTTTACAACTACCTATGCAATCTATCACCATTAAAGTTGTGAGTTCGAATCCCACTCATGGTGAGGTGTACTCGATACAACATTATGTGATAAAGTTTGTCAGTGACTTGCTACAGGTCAGTGGTTTTCTCCGGTAGTTTGACTTCCTCCACCAATAAAACTGACCGCCACAATATAACTGATATATTGTTGAAAGTGTCGTTAAACAGCATAACCCTAACCCTACAGTCAAACATTTTAGAAAAAAATGGAATCCTGTTTAATTTGAACATCAAATTGAGTCACAATTACTATAATCTTTACAAATTATACCCTGTCAAATCCAAATGGAAAAGTTGGTCTTGAAGATGTTTGGTAGAGACATATTTTACTGTATAACAGATAAATGAACAATGAATGGCAGTGCATGGTTTCTTTGCGGAAGAATTAATAATCATTCCAAAGATTCGTCACCCTGTTAATATTTTCAGAGTCAGTCCAAGGACTCATTATTCTCTTGTTTATATTTTCAGAGTCAGTCCATGGACTCATTACCTTCTGCTCACTCGTTTTCTAATATTCACATACAGGAAGAAGAGGTGAGTATTATGGGTAATATTTGTTGCAATGGAATCTTTATGACATTTTAGTTTCATATGAAATGGAAAAGAAATTTAACTTTCATGGGACTCGGTTTTATTATCGTACATAGTTGTTTGTAAAATCCCATCATTTTACAATATTTGTGATATCTGAGGTCATATTAGAAGACCATGACTGTAGACCAATTTTATTTGTATTTGGGATGTTAAGTTTCACCTATGTCTGTACGTCTGTATGTCCTGTTTTAGTTTCTGTTCAATAATATAAGTTCCCCTTAAGTATATCATTTGAAATTTATACAATAGGGTTGAGGATCAGAGCAGGCAGGCCAAGTTTGATTATGGACTTTAACTCTTTCCATTGTGGAGTTATGCCCCCTTGTTTTCTTTAGCTGGAAGGGAGGACATCCATATCCTATGGATACATTCTGTTTTACTTTGAATTAAACCTGTTTGTGATATCTGATGTGATGTGATATAAAGGTTATGAATTCAGCAACAATTTACTTTAAAATAACCCAGTGTTCATGATACTTAGCTAGGGTCATAGAAGGCTCGGAGATCAGCCTCATTTTCAGTTAAATACCTGAATGTTTATGATACTTATGAGGTCATATTAGATAGGCCATTGTGTTAGTCTTATTTTGATATGAAACATTTGAAAGTTTATGTATGATCCCTGAGACAATTGTCTTGTTTTATTTTAAAATAACAGAGTGTTTGTGATACTCTAGCTCATATTAGAACACACACATTGATATCAAGATTATATCATTTGTTCTAATATTGAAGTATGGGTTATAATGAGAATGTCTTATTGGTATTTTTTATCAAGTCTGTAGATAATAAGATTTGGACTGTACACATCTCCAAAAAATATATACCTGTTGACTATTAGAAATAATTTTTTTTGTCATTGCAGTCTGAAAAGGAAAGAGTTACCTCCCTTCATGATGAAGCAAGTGCTGAACTTCAGAAGCCAGATGGGCATGACTCGTCACATTATGACTGTCCCAGCTCACTGCCGCTACAAAATTGTGCAATAAACCAAAGGTATGACATTTGTTTTTGCGACTGTCCCAGCTCACTGCTGTTAGAAAATTGTGCAAGAAACCAAAAAAGGTATGACATTTGTTTTTTTGACTGTCCCAGCGCACTGTTGTTAAGAAAATTGTGCAATAAACCCAAAAAGGTATGACATTTGTTTTTTTGACTGTCCCAGCGCACTGTTGTTAAGAAAATTGTGCAATAAACCAAAAAAGGTATGACATTTGTTTTTTTGACTGTCCCAGTGCACTGTTGCTAGAAAAACCACTACAAAATTGTTTAATAAACCAAAGGTATGACATTTGTTTTTGTGACTGTCCCAGCCTCACTGCTGCTAGAAAATTATGCAATAAGCCAAAGGTATACTTACTCAGTGCCTGAAAAAAAAATTTGGGCCAGTAAAAAATTTGAATCACTGGTCCAAATGGCATAATGGTGGCCCAAACATTTTGTGACATTTTTTTTTATGAAAAAAAGACATCAGATACATGTATCAATATATAAACAATTTTCAGATTAATTGTTTTTTTTTATCAATATCATTAAAATTCATTCTTTCCCTAGTCTCACGGGGATTGGGGGGCTCTTCAATATAATTTTGGTACAGGTGTGCAGCTGAAATTGCAAAAACACCCCAATGCATATATTGCTATCAAATGAAACCTGAATTTACTTGTTATAACCTTTTTGAAAACCTTGACGCCATTGGCTAGGGTGGTCTTAAGAAACGATGCTAGTCCATCGGATGGGGACAATAAAAGGCTGGTTTGTGTAAGGGGAGATCAATGCCATGATCACATTAAAGACATTCGGAAAAGAGTAGACTAATGCCACTACAAGGACCGCTCTTGCACTCCCCAGAGTGAAGAGTGACATCACTTGTTTCAATCCACTATGAAGAAGTGATTTTAAAGTAAAATAACTTCCCAGTTCGGGGTAATGTCAGTTGGTTATTCATTCCAAACAAGTATCTCACTTTGTTGAAATAACAAATGGTGATGTCATTTTCTGTTATATAAACAACTGTTAACTTTTCCTGTTATTTTTTAATTTGCAAACAAAAGTTCTGGTTCCAAACTGAAAAGTTTAAAAGAAGTGACAGGCCAGATCGTTTCCGTAGTTTGACATTACTGTCAGCGATTTTCTCTCCGTTGTTGGGGAAAAGTTTTTCAATGATTACCTAAGGATTGACACAAAAAGGTTTCCGATTTCTGTAAAATGAAATTCGTACATGTACATTTTGCAGCAGATTGAATGAATAAATTTCCGAAACGTGGAAGATACCAGATCGCAAACATTATAAGTTGACAGAATTCCGTCTCTTTATTGTTCACAACTGTGATTTTTAACAATTTTAATAATTAAATCATAAAGAAACAAACAAACACGTTTCTTTTCTAATATTTAGTGAATACTTGTGTATTACTGTACAAGGAAACGTGTATTGATTGGCTCGATAAAAATACATAATTGGGGAGAACAGTAAATTACATTAGCTGTGTATTCATCGGCTACAAAAATGTATTTAGACCAATCGCTGTGCTCATAGCAAACCGTGTTCGACTAGAACAGAAGAATTATCTACCGTTGAAGTTAGTTTATGTCCGGTTTCGGTAAAACAACAATTTTTAACGGTCTTTTAGGCAATCGCCCAAACGTTTTTTGTTGGGCCAGTGACTACCTAATTTGGAGCAGCTTTTGGTCGCCCGAATAAGATATTAGTCGCATTTGGCGACTGGGCGACCGTCCATTTCAGGCACTGTTACTGCCGTTAGAAACTTGTGCAATAAACCAAAGGTATAATATTTGTTTAGGTTAATTATTAAATGCTTAAAATGTTCCCACTTTTGAATGTACACCATACATTTGTGAAATTCTGTCCAAATTTTTTCTGACATATCATATTGAAAATAACTGCTAGCACTGTTTGTTTGCATCGCAAGTTTTGGTAGATCACAATACTTATTTACAAAACAAAGTATATTTGGTATATTACTTGTGAGAGAAAATATATAGGATTTGTCATCTGCAAAAAAAATAATTGTAGCCATAAAATTATTTGTACATAAATGATTGGGGTTACTGTATTGTTGATGGCCACATTTTTTGCTATTTTAATTTTTGAAGTCATTATTACTTTTTAAATTTTGTTATTATTATCAATTATTGTGTACTTAGAGAAATAGAGAGAAAAAAAAGTCATATGTACTTATGAAATTCAGAGATTGGTGGAAAAGTTCCTTATGTAAACAAAATCAGCAAATATGTCAGAATTTATTTAGTTATCTTAAATTTCATAAACATGAAGCAAAATAAAAACGTAGAAATTGTGTTGTTAACTCTCTATTTTAAACCTTTCTGACAATTTTGTGAATGTGAAGCAAAAGTAATATACTGATAAGTATTGTAAGTCTGTGCATCTGGAAAGTCTATGCACCAATAGTGGTTCCGCTGCCGTTTCTGATGTAAGCATCGTCTGCTACAACCAGCTCCCACCTACCAAATATCGTATTCGTCACTGACATTTCGCCCCAATTTTTGAATTCCAAGCCTTACACACCTGATACAGGCAGTGATACACATTTTTATAAAACATGTCGACATCAACAAAAAACATAGGGTATTTACATTTTTATACCCCCGCTCCCCGAAGGGGGAGGGAGGTATACTGTTTTACCTCTGTCCGTCCGTCCTTCCGTCCATCCAAGATATTTTTCGTCGCATTTTTCTCAGTAACTGTTGATGGCAGAAATCTGATATTTGGTCACAAGCGTCATATAGGTATACGATATTGTGGGAAGCGTTTTTGGACCCGTCAGATTCCTACTTCCTGTTTGCCGACTTAGTTGGTTATACACATTGAACATATATGCACATTTTTCGTCACATTTTTCTCAGCAACCATTGATGGCAGAGATCTGATATTTGGTCACAAGCTTCATATAGGTACCCCGTATCATGGGAAGCGTTTTTTGACCCATCAGATTCCTACTTCCTGTTTGCCGATTTTGTTGATTTTTATACACATTGAACATACATTTTGTATATGCCCATTTCTAGTCGCATTTTTCTCAGCAACTATTGATGGCAGAAATCTGATATTTGGTCACAAGCTTCATATAGGTACCCCGTATCATGGGAAGCGTTTTTTGACCCGTCAGATTCCTACTTCCTGTTTGCCGAAGAGCAGGGGTATCATAAGTGAGCATTAGCTCACAGTTCATCTTGTTTCCATTCATTTTATTTAAGAATTGATTGCAATTTTTGTCCGGTTCATGAAGAAATAACCTCAATCAGGTTGTACACACCGTGTAACCCACGTAGCGTAGCTGGTTACGCAAGGGTGTGTACAACCTGATTGAGGTTATTTTGAATGAACCAAACAAATAATTTCGATCAATCCTTATAAATTAATTCAAACTTTTTTTGTTATGATATTGAAAAATATATTTATTTTTTCAAAATAAGGCAAATAATCGGAAATAAATTTAAATAACCCCAAAGGTGCCTCATTTAAGAAAATCGCCTGATGACAATGGCACGCAACACCTTGAGAACGACGTCTATTTTTAGATTCTGTTCATTGACAAATAACCTCAACTTTTTAAACCAATCAAAACACGTATGAAATGACATGTGACTCTAAAATTAATTTATTAGTTATTGTTCTTGATTTTAAGTTGTTTTTTTTTACACCGTTGAAAGGAAGTATGATTTATCTTTCTTTTGATACCAAATTTATTTAGAGAAACATTTTTTTCACAATATGGCACTGTATGTATAGATATTACATAAACAAGTCATTTTTTTGTATGTTTAGCTTCATTGAGTGGACAACAATATGAACTTCAGTTATCCTGACACTCACCCAGACTGTCCAATTAGTGGACAAAATGAATTCACCTGAATATTTCTTTTGCATAAATGGAGATGATGTTTTGGTTTTCTTTATCTGTGAAACTTTGCCATCGTAAATCGAAAAAAAGGGGGGGGGGGGGTTATGATGGTGATAGGTGTGTTTATCAATCTCATTGCAAAAAAAAAATCACTATTGTTAATCAAATTAAAAGATACAATAAAATATTTTTGTCCATCAAGATGGCTGACTTGTCACAAATCCTGTGTGGTACCACAACAAATTAAAAAGAATATTGATGTATTGTGACCAGTTCAAGTGTAGCTATTAATAGATAATTAGAACAGAAGTTTGTAAGTTTTCAGATTAGAGGAGGGGTCGTCGTGATCGTATGGTAGTTAGATTTACAACTTCCTGTACAATCAGTGCCTATCACCACTAAAGTTGTGAGTTTATATAATAATAAAAAAAACCTCCACTACAATATACATATGATTATATATTGGAAAAGATTGTAAGAAGTTTTAATTGTACTTTACTATATAGATTGTATGATATTTTATATGTTATTATATTATTGTACTCTATTCTGTATTGATGTATTTTGCAGTTGAGAAAAAAATAAAAAAAATAAAAAGTTGTGAGTTTGAATACCACCCAGGCGAGGTGTACTCGATACAACATTATGTGATAAAGTTTGTCAGTGACATGTGGCAGGTCAGTGGTTTTCTCCAGGTACTCCGGTTTCCTCCACCAATAAAACTGACTGCCACAATATAGCTGAAATATTGTTAAACACCATAACACCATCAAATATAACAATTAATAGATGATTAGAACAAGAGTTCATAAGTTTTCAGAAGAGAGAAAGAATATGACAATTTTGTTACTATTTATAGGTTCTCAGAACAACAGTACTATGAAGATGAAGATTTTGATGGTTCTGTTGGAGATATCCATGAGATTGACCCAGATTTACCTTCACAAGAAATCATTATGGAAAAGACAGAAAAAATTACAAAAAATATCCAGGAACTTTACCAGTCTGGGAAAATTGGTAAACATGACAGGTATGGATCTGGTGACAAAATTGTAAATAAATAATTTTTTCCTTTCAAAAAATTATTGCATTCCATCAGTGATTTATTATGATAGTGTCACAAATATCAGTCATGTGGGTGATATCTTGATTATCATAGTCATGTGATAATTTTATAAATATCAGTCGAGATAGTTATATCGCTATTGTCAATTGTCATTTTATAGTATAAGTCATGTTGGTGATATCTCTATTAATTGTTGTAGGCATGTGATAGTGCCACAAATATCAGTTTAGGTGATAACATCAAAACATCAGTCAAGAATACTCAAGATGGGGCTATCTCTTTAAGCACATGGTCATGTGATAGTGCCTAAGTTATCCATCTAGTTGATGGTACAAATTTAATAGTGTCATATAATATACATTAATCTGTTTCAGTTTTGGGCCATGTGCAGCTAAAATCCAGACAGCTGTAACAGAAATGGCTTCATTATTTCCTATCGTAAGTTTTACTTTTTTAAGCTTATGATGGTAGCTTCCAATACCATTCAAATATATGTACAAGTAGACAATAGGAAGCAGAGATTGTGTGTAATACCTGGAAAAAACTGCATTGGCGTAATAGTTCGCATGTTCGCCTCGAGTGCGGTAGATCGTAGGTTAGCAGAGAAGCAACAAATACCAATTTTATAGTCTTTGGTTTGACCTGATCTGGTCTTGAATCCATGATCTACCACACTAAGACAAGAATCTTAACCATTACACCACTGATGCAGTTGATTTTTGTTTAAAAATAATTTGTATAGTGCATCTGTTAGTGATACAGGTACCCTAATTATTCATAAAAACATAGATATCAAATTTCGTGCACACGACACATTAAATTATCTCTAAATCTTGGTACAAAAAAGAAATAAAATTAAATATGTGAAATGAATTTTACTCTTTTCATTGTTTATCTTTGTCAATTTCAGAAACCCAAATCAGAAAGTGTGAAATGTGCGTTACATTTGTTGATAACGAGTGCTGGACGATTACAGCAGGAATGTCACGAGACTAATGACTCGGAAATAGAACTACCTTATAAAACTCAACAAGTGATGCAAGGGGCATTTGATATCGCTAAGGCTGTTAAACAGTTAGTTACATTGTTTCAGTGAACATGTATTGGAAGTCTCATTTGTGCAATAGACGAGTTATGGAGAAATTTAAGAGATGTGTTAGAGAAAAAAAAATTAGGTTGGATGTAGTTTCTAACATATATATTGCAATTTTTATTTGTTTTCTTTCTCTGAGTAAGAAACAGCTGATTATGTCACAAAACTTGTGTGAATTCTTATTTTCACTCTGTCTTTGATGAAAGATTTGTTATCATTGATTGTAGAATAGAGATAGAATAGAATTTTTTTTTTTCATTTTTAAGGTTGCAATTTTTATAATGTAAGATGAGGAAGGCTTTAGGAATATTTTTTTTTTTATGTATTTAAATTTGACAGTATGATTATTTCCTAAGGGAGGGGTTGTCATGGCCATGATTGTATGGTAGTTGCCTTTACAACTACCTGTGCAATCAGTTTCTATCACCACTAAAGTTGTAAGTTCGAATCCCGTTCATGCCGAGGTATACTCGATACAACATTATGTGATAAAGTTTGTTAGTAACTTGCGAAAGGTCAGTGGTTTTCTTCGTGTACGCTGCTTTCCTCCACCAATAAAACTGACTGCGACGATATAACTGAAATATTGTTGAAAGTGTCATAAAACCAAATTGGCAACATTGATATTGATAATTAAGTAAATATTTACCTGTTATGAAGCATTGAACTAGAAACTCCTACAACAAATATAGCAAACAATTTTTTTTAATAGTTACAGGATTTGGAGGCTGAAATATCTACGTGAAATCATGGCAGTCTTGTTTAAATGTAGTATACATCAAAATTGTCATGGTAACTGTAAGATAAACATGCTGTTTCTTAATGTTTGATTTTCAGATGAGTTATCTTTCTTGTTCAATTACGATTCCATTTTGTTTAGAGGAAGCAAAACTCAGGTCTTTGTGGGACACCTTACTTATCTAGTATTGAATTAGATTGTCAACTGCATACATTTACATTTAACATTATGCGAATGAGAAAAAAATCTTATTCTAGTGAAATGAATATAGATTGAACAAAAGCAGTGGCAATACAAAATCAATGAATATGTTATTATATAGAGAATTCATAGTGAGTTTATTGCAATCTTATAAACTTCTATATGAAGAAGTTTGAACTATGCTAGTCCTGATCATCTATTGTTTAGGGGGAAATCAAATCTTGAACATGAGCTAATAAATATGTTGTAAATAAACACTGGCAAAAAATTTAATTGTACTTTACATTTTGTTTACCATGTAAACATGTTTATAATCTTTCATAAATAAAACTGAAATGTATCTGCTCATTGTATAGCTGTCCTATTATCTACTTTAATCAGAATTTACTGCAACTCTTGATAAATCCTAGAGTGATCTCCCCTGAAATATAATTTTTCAATTTAGTTGAGTAAACATTACTTTTGATAAATACTGGAATGATGTCCCCTTGCATTACCTCTGGTGGAGTGATCTCCCCTACATTACTCTTGGATAGATATCCCCACTCCTTCACATTTCTCCTGGAGTGGTTTCCCCTACATTACATCAGGTGGAGTGATCTCTCCTACATTATCTCTGGTGGAGTTATCTCCCCTACATTATCTCTGGTGGAGTGATCTCCGCTACATTACTCTGGGATAGATATCTCCTCCATTTTACATTTCTCCTGGATGTGATTTCCCCCAAAACATAGATGTATTTAATGTTAAGTATTATATTGTTGTGTTATTTCTGTATGTTGTTAGTCTCTATAGATTTGTCATGTTTTTTTAAACACAGGTTGTGCACAAATATTTTATTAGCCATTGTCTTCATATCTCTAGTTCACAATGTGGAGATAAAACTGTTTTATTTTCTTGATGCAAATTGTACTTATTTTCTTAATGATTTCTTGAATTAATAATTGTTCTCCATTGTTAGTAGTAAACTTATACTAATGTAAATAATATATGAGGTTGTATTTTTTAAAGGATAAATTTCTGATTGGGGAGGGGGGAGGTGGGTTATTCATGGTTTTTACTTGTCAGAACCTTTTGTACAACATGTAATTTTTACATTGATTTTATTTTATACTTAAAATAGTCATAGAGAGAAGTTTATTGTTTTATTAATGTTTACAACAAATGAGGTACATTGTCAAAGTGTTACTAATTATAGAATTATTCAAATTCAGTGAAACCTATTTAAACCTAACCTCCATGGGACCAACTTTTGTGTTCAGAATAGAAAGGTGTACAGTTTATTTGGGTTGAATTAACCAAGATTTCCACATTTGGGATTTATGCAAGATTCTGGTTTATTCAGGGTTCGGTTTAGACAGATTTTACTGTACCCTTTTTTTTAAATGTTGTATTAAGTAAAATTACATATAACAACAATATTGTTTTTTTCTAAAAAAAAAAATGAATTTTTTGTTTATGGAAATGTATCTTTAATATGTCTTCCTTACTATTATTATTCTTCATTATAAGTCACAGATTACTTCAAATTTGAATCTGGTTTAAAACTGTTAATCTGCTCATAACATGTGTGCAAATTCACATTACATATGCAAGTAAAAATGATTACATCTGCACAAATATAGTACAACTATGCAAATATCCTTCACATGTACCTCCCTGGGAGATATCACAGATTATATATCTAAACACGGAAGAAATTTTAGTACAGTATTTAATTACATTTTTAGTGTCCCACCAGTATTGGCAGACGCCCTACAAAAATCAATCCTTCCACAAGTTCTATTTCATACGATAGCTTTAAGTTTACTTTCATCGAATCATTTGAAATTATTAGATGTTATTTGGATTTAGTAGAGTACTCTCCACTTTCATTTTTGGCAATTTTCACATTTATTCATCTAGAGTTATGGGAGCTTTTTTTTTTACAAAACATGTCCACAATTCATATGTATTTTGCTCTACAGAACCTTTTGAAGTTTCCTGACATTGTTAGGAATGCTGTTTCATCTATTTTCTAATAATTTTCTTCGACCTCCATCTGAACACATGATAGCTGGATCCATTCTGATTGGTCAGTACCGATACTGTCATTGTGTTTTTATTTTTATTAAAGCACAAGATGGAAAAGTATTCTAAAAATGTCAGTGGCATTTTTCATGTTTTAACAATTCAAAGTTTGCCATCAAATTCTTTTATTGGTTCAAAAGTAATTTCTTCATCAAATACTGGGAAAATGAGCTTAAGATTAAAAGATGAGGATGATCTTCAAACTCTTCATGCTACAAATTGAAATAATAGCATGTTATTAAAGTATGGCAATTATATTAATGTGCCAATATATACATATATATCCTTGTATACATCCGTTGAACTGAAAATTTACATCTGGCCGAAATTTAAAAACTAACAATTATCTGTGTACCTCAGTGAGGAACAGATTACATGTACTTTTATTCTGAAAATTTATATAATTGTAATTGTATTTTTTTTCTTTTTTATTATATGAATTTGATGATTGATTGATGGTCAGAGAATTTCTATGTACTTTTAACAAGAATTTTGTTTTATAAAATTTGTAAAATGGAGCAATTGTATTAAATTATTATTTTGGCAAAAAAAAGCCCCAAAAAATATTAATAAAATATGGAATACAGACAAAATTAACTCAAACATAAAAAATTAATAGATATTATATAACATGTGACTTAAACTCAAGAATTATGTATCAATATACATGTAAACATTACTGCATCATTACATATACATTTCATATACTCATAATTAGGGTTTTATGTATTCGTTACTGTGACAGTCGTATCTTCATCACTTGTCAGTCTGATATCTGTCAGACCGTGACAGTTGTATCTTCATCACTTGTAAGTCTGATAATAATTTGTCAGACTGTGATCATCGTATCTTTATCACTTGTCAGTCTGATAATAGTCTGTCAGACCGTGACAGTCGTATCTTCATCACTTGTAAGTCTGATAATAGTCTATCAGACTGACAGTCGTATCTTCATCAAATGTCAGTCTGGTAATAGTCTGTCAGACCGTGACAGTTGTATCTTCATCACTTGCAAGTCTGATAATAATTTGTCAGACCATGACCATCGTATCTTTATCACTTGTCAGTCTGATAATAGTCTGTCAGACCGTTACAGTCATATCTTCATCACTTGTAAGTCTGATAAGAGTCTATCAGAGCGTGACAGTCGTATTCTAAGTCTGATAATAGTCTGTCACACTGTGACAGTCAGTTGTCAGTCTGATTAAAATTTGTCGGACCGTGACAGTCATATCTTAATCACTTGTAAGTCTGATCAGACTTCACAGTTATTTTCTCAACATTCTTCACTCTATTTAAATGTATTGATCACAGATGCTGTCATAAGACCATGTGATGGTCATGTGGGCTGGCAATGGTAGAAAGACAAACAGTATTTATTTTTTATATTTATCCAGCATAATTATAATCATATGCATATTAATATATGTTGATTTGTTCAAATGACTACCACACGACTGTTAATATGACTCATTTTATGAAGCAGAATTGGACCCTTGCGTTATGTAAAAATGCATTTTCACTTATAGTTAGTTGTATATCAGTAATTTATTTCCAACAAGAAAGCCATTCCAAAGACATTCCTTTATTTGGTAACAATATGTAAAAAAACTGTTGACTTATTTTGTCTGTTTATATACTTATGAGTTTTGACTTTCCCATTGTAAGATTGTTCGGAGTTCGGTTATTTTGTTATTACCCTTATTGAACTGAGCTGAGTATATCAAGATTAACATGAAGGTAATGTTTATTTACAAGACAAGTTTGAAGATACCAAAGGAGTAATCAGAAAACGTAAATCAAAGGACAGACAATACAATGGGTAACAGACAAACAACGATCTACAAAACATTACACTGAAAACTAAAAAACTAAAAATATATAGTTATAAGTATTTCATAATTAAATATCAGTCTTTTTAGAATTTCATTAATTAAATGATTTTTATGGTCGTAATATATAAATTTTGTATCAATATTTTATTTATAAACTTGTTTTTACTTTGAGCAACAAACACAATAAATACAGTTTAATACAGGGCCTTATAAATATCAGCCCAGTTATTGGTCTACGGGAAATGAGATTCTGTACGGAACGAGGACCCCGTTTTAACCCTCAGGTGCGTGAAGAACACTTGATAAAGGTTTATTTTCACAAGCACACAGATTTGGGGAGGGGGAGGTTACACTTGGCTGTATTACACATACAAAATGGTACATATTAATGCAAAATATATGATGTATAACCGAAATTAAAACCCTTGCAACAAAATATTGTAATTTAATACAATTTATTTTTGTATATTTATAACAGTTTTTTTAGTACAAATGTAGATATCAAGTTTAGTGTGCACAACACTTTTCTGGAATAACCTTAAAAAATATGTGCAATTGTATCAAGCAATTATTGGAGAGGGGAAGGGGGGGGGGGGGGGTCTAGCAATTTTATCATTAGATAAATGAATCATATTATTGCTTTTTTTTTCTTTTTTTTTTTTTCGAATATAATTTATTTTGTCATTTTATACCAATATATAAAAATCAGTATTTACGATTTACTGAATCTCAAAGACTTGATGAGGAATATGTTAGGAATGGCTTTCCATATATTGGACGTCTTTTGTTTTTTGCATGTGGTTTTAATCATAACAAGTACTACATTATATGTAATTTAAGATGTATTTATTGTATGTTGCCTGAACATAATTTGAATAAAGTGCATGTCAGTGAGGCTACATACCTCATTCTATAAAATTTATATTTATTATAGCTAAAAAAAAAACCTGCTGTATTCTTTAAAATGGGTATTTACCTAGGTTTATTTGGTACAATATGATACCCAGGTGTTTAGCTCACCTGGTCCAAAGGAAAATATAAGCTATTGCCATCACTTTGATTCTTTTGTCTATCTATCATCATCATCAACATTTCACATTTTTATTATCTTCCCTTGGCCAGTTGGAACCAAACTTTGCAGGAATGATGTTTTTGAGGTTCTCTACAGAACTTGCTCATTATGCTGATCAGGCAATGTCAGAGAGGTTACATACCTCACTCTATAGACTTTATATTTATTATAACTCAAAACAACAGCTGGATTCTTTAAAATGGAGGTTTGTATAATACCCAGGTTACATACCTCACTCTATAAACTTTATATTTATTATAACTCAAAACAACAGCTGGATTCTTTAAGCTGGGTATTTACCTAGGTTTATTATACCCAGGTGTTTAGCTCATCTCATCCAAATGGTCATGGTAGCTATTACCATTACTTTGCTTTTGTTTGTTGGTCATCATCAACATTTCATATTTTGATCAAATCCTCTTGGCCAGTTGGAATTAAGCTTTGAAGGAACTATATTTGTGAGGTCCTCTACATAAATTGCTCATTATGCTGATCCGGCAATGTCAGAGAGGTTACATTTCTCACTCTATAAACTTTATATTTATTATAACTCAAAACAACAGCTGGATTCTTTAAGCTGGGTATTTACCTAGGTTTATTATACCCAGGTGTTTAGCTCATCTCATCCAAATGGTCATGGTAGCTATTGCCATTACTTTGCTTTTGTTTGTTGGTCATCATCAACATTTCATATTTTGATCAAATCCTCTTGGCCAGTTGGAACTAAGCTTTGAAGGAACTATATTTGTGAGGTCCTCTACATAAATTGCTCATGCTGATCCGGCAATGTCAGAGAGGTTACATTCCTCACTCTATAAACTTTATATTTATTATAACTCAAAACAACAGCTGGATTCTTTAAGCTGGGTATTTACCTAGGTTTATTATACCCAGGTGTTTAGCTCATCTCATCCAAATGGTCATGGTAGCTATTGCCATTACTTTGCTTTTGTTTGTTGGTCATCATCAACATTTCATATTTTGATCAAATCCTCTTGGCCAGTTGGAACTAAGCTTTGAAGGAACTATATTTGTGAGGTCCTCTACATAAATTGCTCATTATGCTGATCCGGCAATGTCAGAGAGGTTACATTCCTCACTCTATAAACTTTATATTTATTATAACTCAAAACAACAGCTGGATTCTTTAAGCTGGGTGTTTACCTAGGTTTATTATACCCAGGTGTTTAGCTCATCTCATCCAAATGGTCATGGTAGCTATTGCCATTACTTTGCTTTTGTTTGTTGGTCATCATCAACATTTCATATTTTGATCAAATCCTCTTGGCCAGTTGGAACTAAGCTTTGAAGGAACTATATTTGTGATGTCCTCTACATAAATTGCTCATTATGCTGATCCGGCAATGTCAGAGAGGTTACATTCCTCACTCTAAACTTTATATTTATTATAACTCAAAACAACAGCTGGATTCTTTAAGCTGGGTGTTTACCTAGGTTTATTATACCCAGGTGTTTAGCTCATCTCATCCAAATGGTCATGGTAGCTATTGCCATTGCTTTGCCTCTGTTTGTCTGTCGCCATCGTGATTGTGATCATATGGTAGTTGGATTTATAACTACCTGTGCCTAGCACTAAGATGTCAGTTCAAATCCAACGCATGGCAAAGTATACTCAATACAACATTATGTGATAAAGTATGTCAGTGACTTGCGACCGTTCGGTGATTTCCTCCGTGTACTCCGGTTTCCATCACCAATAAAACTTGCTGCCACAATATAACTGAAATATTGTTGAAAGTGGCATTAAACAGCATAATCCATCCCCTTGTCTGTCTGTCATCATTGGCATTTCACATTTTGATTTACTTCTCTGGGCCAGTTGGGGCTAGACTTTGCAGGAATGATGTTTGTGAGGTCCTCTACAGAAGTTGCTGATCCAGCAAGAAAAACATGACTGGATGGGCGATTCTTTGTTCTGATTGGCTGAAACTTTAGAAGTCCTCTCCTCTGAAGTCCAAATGATTTGTTAGTTGATAAAAATATTGTTTGTGAGGTCCTTATTAAGTATATATCTTTCAAGAAACATGGCCACCATGGACAATTCTTGTTTCTGATTGGCCGCTCCTCTATTTCTTTCATTTGAAAGTACAAGTCCACTCATGTTTTACCTAGTACAAAGGATTTATGTAAATTCATCATTTTGCCTTGATTTTGCCAAATATATAGACACCATGATTTCTATTGGGTTTAAACGGGACGACTTCAATTTTAAAATCATAAATTTTCCAAATATGTGCAGCAATGTAAAAGCTTCTCCTGCATATGGTGTTTACATCTCGCAATTGATTCGTTATGCAAGGGCCAGTAGCAATTATTCTGATTTCCTGAAACGTCATCTTCATCTGAGAAACAGGCTACTGGACCAGGGCTATAAAAAGATTCGCCTTATTCGATCTCTTAAAAAGTTTATATTCCGATACCAAGATCTTGCCGAAATATATTCCGTCTCTGGCAGCCACAAGGAAGACAACAAGAAGGAAGAACAAAAACAACATATACATCAATGGAAGGTGAAATGAATAAACAGGGATGGAAAGAATTCGATGCAACGTGACCAGTGCCGAAATACATAGATGGAAAAACTGCACAAGGGCTTAACATGGCATCAGATAAAGAAGATAATACTAGTAGGTGATGTGATGTAATGATCATTTTATTTACAATTTGAATTCAATTCGATTTTGGATATTTTTGTTTTTAAAAGGCAGTAAACAAATGGAGTCCAATGTGCTATGCTAGTATTCCTGGCATATCCCATCTTTTGTTACAATAATATACAAATGTCCAGGATTTAGTAATTAAGTAATAGATATAATGATAGAATATTGCAGCAATGTTATATAAGTACAGTCGAACCTGCCTTAAATAAATAAATCACTGTCTATAAAAGTAAGTCTCATTTATCCCATTTATGAATAGTGCATGTGATTTTAACCTGTATATATAGGGCAACTGCTCATAAAGGTCACATTTTCCGGTTCCCTTGGGTGCCCTTGATATGCAGGTTTCACTGTATTTTAGTTGACCAAGGACGATATATTTTAGTGCTGTAGGAGCGCTTTTTATACACCAGATGGGAGCATTTCCACATGTGAGGGCTGTTCGGATATTTGCAATTTTGGTAAATTTCAGAGTAGTTAAAATAGCAAAAACTGTAATCAACGATCACCATATCAACTCGGTTTTTATTGAACCGGTTCATGCTCTTTCCTAAAAGATAGAATTATTCTTGAAATATTGTTTAAAAGGGGGATGGACCACATGCTTTACAGTAACACGACGGACCCGTGCCACTAGTAGAGCAGCAACTTGTTATCCTTCCGGAACACCTGAGTTCACCCCGGTTGTAGAGGGTTTTGTGTTGCTCGATCTTTAGTTTTCTGTGTATTGTGTTGTAGATAGTTGTTTGTCCTTTTTCTTTCGGCCATTGTGTTGTCTGTCGTTCTTCGATTTACGGATTCTGATTACCCCTTTGATATCTCCAAACTCTTCTTTATACACTTTCACATCAAATTTGGTAAATATTGCGTGGGTAGGCATAGTAACATATCTTTGACATTCTTCGATTTATTTTAAAGCCAACAGATCAGTCTTGTAGATGATGTTGAAATGTTTCTCTTTGTATATACATTTATTTGACAGTATTTAACCGATCGTTTGGATTTTGTAGCACAAAATTCAATGCGCCCTATACGATGGTACATTGGGCTTAGCAGTAGATTACTACCTATATCCTGCATTGGCGACCATCTTTGATACCGACCACACAATAAACACAACGTGTAAGGAACCATCCAATTAATCTCCCCTACGATCAAATTTGTAGTTATTGGAGATACGGTTTGGTACATATTCCCTCAGGATCCTATATTAGACAATGAATGTGGTTGTATTTTTCAAAAACATTTCTCCAGAGGGAACAATGCTAAACTCTGTGATGCAGCGGCGGTTACATTCTTTTGTCTTATATTAGAATCATCCAATCGTTTGGACGATCGATCCATAGACGATTCCTGTAGATTTCCATGTCTATCCACACCATTGTTTGAAAATGAAGATTTGAAACATTTTGCCAAGCAGAAACAAGAAATCCTTCTTGCTGTCATGTTTTTTCCTCCAATCAAGAGAAATTGAGGATGTTTGTTTTGCTTTGTATAGTAAAATCCATGTCCATCCGTACCACAGTTTGATAAAGGAGATTTTAAGAATTTTACCAGGTAGCAACAATGGTTGTTTCGAGCTGTCATGTTTTCGTACAATCAGCAGAAATTAATGATGTTTATTTTGTTTTGTTTATGACTTTCTCTACACCATTCCTGCAAAATTTGGTTCCATTTGATAAAAATACTTAAAGAGATGCAGATTAAATTGTATATATTTATGATGGACGCCAATTGATGTCAATGTCTTCTTACATAGCCTTCGGCAAGGTTGAGATGAAAACATCATTATACACAAACAGTTGTTTGACCATTATAGAAAACAATGATATCAATATGAAAATACAATTCAAGGTAAAATAAACAAAATTGTGCATGTTATATATGCTGCCACTAGATACCAAGCTAATGTAGAACATGTTTTATATGTGTATATCAACAATAGGAGGGTAACGTTCGTAAGGATAGTGACGATCATGAATGAGTTATTTCTAAGGATAGTGACGATCATGAATGAGTTATTTCTAAGGATAGTGACGATCATGAATGAGTTATTTCTAAGGATAGTGACGATCATGAATGAGTTATTTCTAAGGATAGTGACGATCATGAATGAGTTATGTTTACTGCTACATGTAAATCTTAATCCGGAATAAGGATTATAGTATTTTATTTTTATAGATGACTATATCAAAGTTGTTCACCAGCCATTGATAATAGTGACAGTTGACCATTTGTAACGGTACATATATAATTGTGACAGTTGACCATTTGTAACGGTACATATGTAATTGTGACAGTTGATCATTTGTAACGGTACATATGTAATTGTGACAGTTGACCATCTGTAACGGTACATATGTAATTGTGACAGTTGACCATTTGAAACAGCTTTATTTGATTTTTTTGGTGTTTAACGCCACTTTCAGCAATATTTCAGCTATATCATGGCGACCAGTTTTAGTGGTGGAAGAAGCCGGAGTAACCGGAGAGAACCACCGACCATGGGCAAGCAACTGGTAAACTTTAACACTTGCAGGTTGCGAGTCGAGTGCACCTTTTTTGTAATTTACAAAGCCGGGCGCGAACTCACGCCGTATTGGTGATAGGGTTGTATGAGTTGTTAGGTAATCCAACTACCTAACTCATTACAGTACATAGGTAATTGTGACAGTTGACCATTTGTGACGGTACATAGGTAATCGGTACCGTAGTGACAGTTGAACGTTAGTAACGGTACATAGGTAATAGTGACAGTTTTCCATGCGTAGCGGTACAAAGCCAATAGTGACAGTTGACCATTTTTAGTAGCAGTACATCAGTAATAGTGACAGTTGACCATTTTTAGTAGCAGTACATAGGTAATAGTGACAGTTGACCATTTGTAACGGTACATAGGTAATTGGTAGTGACACTATGTAGTAGTGACAGACGGATATTGGTAACGCTGATGATCAATTGATTAGACATTTAATATTTACGGTTTAAATGCTGGTTAAATGTCCATTTCAACGTAACCAAGGACGCATATTTTGTCCTTGAATTAAAGCAACATCCGATTGATGAGCTCTGATTGTGCTTAAAAGGTCACCCGAGTGTGACCTCTTACGGAATGATAAACGGGTGTATTTCTTTCGTATGTCCGGGATGTGCCGAACATGTTCTAGCGAATGAAGTGGTACGGAACACTGCGCGAACAAACAGAACAGTGTGCGGGTGTACCATGTTTTGAGGTGGTGCAGAAGGAATCAAGTTGGCGGAACCGACTATCTTTTTTTTTTACATAGAATTTTTTTACACCTTACTCATTTTCCTAAAATTACGCAATACAAAAGAAATGCGTGGATTTTTTAGGGGGGAGGAGGGATTTTGTAAATTGTGAATACAGTCCCCTATAGATTTATAAATCAATCATTTTGGTGCAAATTTGATTCCTGGGAGAACACAGGAGCTTCTTAATGTGAAGTTCCCTTTCCCTCCCTCTTTGTTCAATTAATGTTTAAGAAAAAATTATTTGGTTTGCAGCACCACTGTCCCTGGTGGATTTATGGATTTCAAATTATTTTTAAAAACATACAAAATAATTATGCCAGATAGATGTAAACTTCGGCAAACAATTTTTTTCCTCGCTACGCTCGGTAATAATCTTTTGACTCACGCTCCTCAATTAAGATCTCAGATCTGCCCTTTTCAAGATCTGCTTTATCTCCTACCTAACCTCTCTATACGTTAAAACACTATGAAAATTATATAATATAAAGATTACACGTATCCGTCATTTATTGTTCAGTTTGCATATTTTTAGGATTCAGTAATATTATAATTAAAGGTTAAATTACATGGAAGCAGCAACTATGGCTACAGTATGCAGTAACTACTGATTCTTCCAAATTCATCTCATCATTGTCGTCGTCCATTTCGAGTTCTGCTGACAGAAATAGTTAACATATTGTTTGTCCAAAAAGTTCTAAACCACTTCATTGACCTAGGGCATATGGAATGTTCAGAATCTGTTCGGAACAGTCCAAAGAAATACACCTGTTGTTAGATTACAGCGACAATGAATTGGGAGGTGGGGGTAAGGATATCTAATTTAATTAAGTCATGTCAAACACGAACGATTTTGGTCTACCAGATCGCTGATTATTTCCAATATTATAACTTTGCTGTCATCCCCTTAAAACTGTAAACTGTGCCCTGTTGGTGCCTATTAACATTTCAATGTCAAATTTCTTGAAATCTGCGTCATAGTATGCAGCGATACAATCTTTGTCTTCGTTTGTCAGTAGCATTGGATACAACATTATGTGATAAAGTTTGTCAGTGACTTGCGACAGGTTGGTGATTTTCTCCGGATTCCTCCACTAATCAAACTTGCCGCCACAATATATCAACAATATTTCAGTTATATCGTGGCGGTGAGTTTTATTTGGTGGAGGAAACCAGAGTACCCGGAGAAACCACCGACCTGTCGCAAGTCACTGACACACTTTATCACATACTGTTGTACACCTCGCCCTGATCGAGATTCGAACTCACAGCATCAGTTGTGATAAGCACTGATTGCATAGGTAGTTGTAAATCTAACTACCATACGATCACGGCCACGACAGCCCCCTCCCAACATTCGGTGTCGCACCAATAATAATAATAATAATAATAATAATAATATAATTTTAATTTCTAAATACGGACAAATTGATTTCATATAAATCGTTTTTAGCAGCTATCTGAATAAAGATTAGTGTGTGAAAAATAAGTATTATTTAAAGGATAGTAAGACAGATGCTTTAAAGGAAAACGCCATGATCTTAACAAGTTAGCGTGAAAATTTAAATGACAGTAAATAAATGACATGTGTGTTAATGCATGTTAAAAATAGTATACCGTAAGGTAGAATTTGGTCATTGAAGTTGCATGTAGCACCAAATAATGGGAATCGCCATTTTTCGTAACTCTTCAATGTGAGGAGACAAAAGGCATAATCCATTCTCGGATTATACCTGCAATTAAAGCTCTTCCGAAAGAGCCGTGACGTCATGCAATCGGTATAGTATGTTATAGCAGCATTGATCAGTTGCAGTTTTATATAGTAAATTAAAAACAGACATTAAACTAGAAGACTATTTAAAACTTACAAAAAAATTTAACAATCAACAACTTTTAACTAAATTTAGAACAAGTGATCAATAAATTTGTTACATAAAAGGCTAAGACAGGAAGCAATTAGTGATAAAGTTGAAAATACACAAAATACAAAGACATGTGATATCTCATGTATGAACGACATCAAAATGAGGATTCAAAAACTAGAAGAATCTGTAGAATCTAAGTTTACCATCATGAACATTGAATTCAGACATAAACTTGAATTACATGAAACCAAAACGAAACATGATTTGGAAACAATGAGACTAAAAACAGAAATAGACAGATTAAGACAACAGGAGAATCGAAATCACAGCTGTGAAATTCGAACACGTGCACAGAAAAACTCAAAATGTAGTGCATCATACGATCAACAGTTACCAGTGACAACATTAACACCACAAGTCCTACGACATGACACAAGCGTACCGGTACCAACATTACCGCCGCAAGTTCAACAACATGATACAAACTGTGTTCAACCACAAGTGCCGGTATCAACATTACCGCCTCAGGTCCAACGATATAACAAAAACATTCAGCCGCCGCAGTACCATTCTATGTCTAGGCCAATGCCAATAAATGTATATAATCAACTGCCAAATATGCCAATATTCAGGGTCAGCAAAGTGCTACCATCACAACAACCAGTAACACATATACAAACTGCCTTGCCACAGAGACCACTACCATCACAACAACCAGTAACACATATACAAACTGCCTTGCCACAGAGACCACTACCATCACAACAATCAGTAACACATATACAAACTGCCTTGCCACAGAGACCACTACCATCACAACAACCAGTAACACATATACAAACTGCCTTGCCACAGAGACCACTACCATCACAACAACCAGTAACACATATACAAACTGCCTTGCCACAGAGACCACTACCATCACAACAACCAGTAACACATATACAAACTGCCTTGCCACAGAGACCACTACCATCACAACAACCAGTAACACATATACAAACTGCCTTGCCACAGAGACCACTACCATCACAACAACCAGTAACACATATACAAACTGCCTTGCCACAGAGACCACTACCATCACAACAACCAGTAACACATATACAAACTGCCTTGCCACAGAGACCACTACCATCACAACAACCAATAACACATATACAAACTGCCTTGCCATAGAGACCACTACCATCACAACAACCAGTAACACATATACAAACTGCCTTGCCACAGAGACCACTACCATCACAACAACCAGTAACACATATACAAACTGCCTTGCCACAGAGACCACTACCATCACAACAACCAGTAACACATATACAAACTGCCTTGCCATAGAGACCACTACCATCACAACAACCAATAACACATATACAAACTGCCTTGCCACAGAGACCACTACCATCACAACAACCAGTAACACATATACAAACTGCCTTGCCATAGAGACCACTACCATCACAACAACCAGTAACACATATACAAACTGCCTTGCCACAGAGACCACTACCATCACAACAATCAGTAACACATATACAAACTGCCCTGCCACAGAGACCACTACCATCACAACAACCAGTAACACATATACAAACTGCCTTGCTACAGAGACCACTACCATCACAACAACCAGTAACACATATACAAACTGCCTTGCCACAGAGACCACTACCATCACAACAACCAGTAACACATATACAAACTGCCTTGCCATAGAGACCACTACCATCACAACAATCAGTAACACATATACAAACTGCCTTGCCATAGAGACCACTACCATCACAACAACCAGTAACACATATACAAACTGCCTTGCCACAGAGACCACTACCATCACAACAACCAGTAACACATATACAAACTGCCTTGCCACAGAGACCACTACCATCACAACAATCAGTAACACATATACAAACTGCCTTGCCACAGAGACCACTACCATCACAACAACCAGTAACACATATACAAACTGCCTTGCCACAGAGACCACTACCATCACAACAACCAGTAACACATATACAAACTGCCTTGCCACAGAGACCACTACCATCACAACAACCAGTAACACATATACAAACTGCCTTGCCACAGAGACCACTACCATCACAACAACCAGTAACACATATACAAACTGCCTTGCCACAGAGACCACTACCATCACAACAACCAGTAACACATATACAAACTGCCTTGCCACAGAGACCACTACCATCACAACAACCAGTAACACATATACAAACTGCCTTGCCACAGGGACCACTACCATCACAACAACCAGTAACACATATACAAACTGCCTTGCCACAGAGACCACTACCATCACAACAACCAGTAACACATATACAAACTGCCTTGCCACAGAGACCACTACCATCACAACAACCAGTAACACATATACAAACTGCCTTGCCACAGGGACCAATACCATCACAACAACCAGTAACACATATACAAACTGCCTTGCCACAGAGACCACTACCATCACAACAACCAGTAACACATATACAAACTGCCTTGCCACAGGGACCACTACCATCACAACAACCAGTAACACATATACAAACTGCCTTGCCACAGAGACCACTACCATCACAACAACCAGTAACACATATACAAACTGCCTTGCCATAGAGACCACTACCATCACAACAACCAGTAACACATATACAAACTGCCTTGCCACAGAGACCACTACCATCACAACAACCAGTAACACATATACAAACTGCCTTGCCATAGAGACCACTACCATCACAACAACCAGTAACACATATACAAACTGCCTTGCCATAGAGACCACTACCATCACAACAATCAGTAACACATATACAAACTGCCTTGCCACAGAGACCACTACCATCACAACAACCAGTAACACATATACAAACTGCCTTGCCACAGAGACCACTACCATCACAACAACCAGTAACACATATACAAACTGCCTTGCCACAGAGACCACTACCATCACAACAATCAGTAACACATATACAAACTGCCTTGCCACAGAGACCACAATTCATACAGCAACAGGTTATACCTCCTTAAAATATTCAATTTAATCCAATGAAACATAAACCACACACGATGGTACATGGAAATATTGACCAAGAGAGACGCCAATCTACTCGACAAAGATCAAACTTGATTTCGCAGAGGCGAAACCCACCAGAGAAACATCAAAAGGAAAATGTTAATATAATAAACTCTCAAGAAAATCATCTGCAAAGATCCAAAAAAATGTGCAACAAAAGCAATGATTCTAGTCAGCTAAAAGCAAAAGATAACAGCTGTGAACAAAAGTTATATATATCAAGTGATAAAGGAATAGAAACAATGGAAGTAAAAACGAATGCAGATATTCATGATACAAATATCTCAGAATGTGAGAAAGAATATAGTAATGGATGCGTTAACAAGAGTCAGCATTTTATAGGACATGGCCGTGCTTAGGGAACGACCATTTAACTTGAAGGGGGGTGTGGGGGGGGGGGGGGGGGGGTATGTTTTTTTCTGATTCCCAATGTTGCTGAAAAAAATATTCTGATTTTGGTGGAGGAAAAAAAAATAATCTGATTAAGAGTTTTTGTCATATAACCTAATGTTAAATTCTGGGAAAAAAAATAATAAATAAATATTCTAGCCCTGTAAGTTAAATAAATGGTCGGTCCCTTACAACAGTTCATGGAGAGCAATGGCATGAAACTTGTAAATGGATATCCAACAAAATCCACATTTTACCATCATAAGGAACCGACCATTTAACTTGAAGGGGGGGGGGGGGGGGGGGGAGGGGGTGATGGTATTTTGTTTTGTCCAGAATTTTTTTTTTCGGACAACACAAGAGTTAGAATATTTATTTTTCTTTGTCGTGCAAAGTGAAAATTCTAGATCTAGAGCCGTTGAATGTGTCGGATCACACACTTGTCATAGCGGACATGTCAGGAACGGTAACCAAGAAAAAGAGAAACGAAAACGTAATAAGGGACGACCATTTAACTTCCAATTAGATACAAACTGTAATAAAGAAACTCAAAACAGGAAAATCATCTGACTCAAGTGGCATATCTGCATAACACTTTCGATATAGCCCGGATGAGGTTATGCTGTTCATCGTGACTATAGTGAATAAGATCTTTGAAGAGTTAGATATCCCAGAATCGTCAAAATATGGTACTATAACACCAGTCTTGAAACCGAATAAAGACAAAATTTACCCTGAGAATTATCGAGGGATTACTGTTACCAATACATTCTTCACAGTTATAGAGGGTATATTGAAGGAGCGAATTGAACCAAAATTACTTTTGTCTCAAAATAAACTTCAGAGAGGATTTACTCAAAACGCATCATCCTTGAATACAGCATTTATTGTAACGCAAACAACAAACCACTACAGAGAAATGTCAAATGAACTATTCATCATCACATTAGACGCCCAAAAGGTATTTAATAAAGTGAACCATGAACTCTTATTCAATAAGGTATATCATGATGGCATACAGGGTGATCTGTGGATATTACTAAGGAATATGTACACAAACCTTAATGTAAAGGTAAAGTGGAACAATGGCATATCAGAGAATGTTGAAGTGAAACAGGGAATAAGGCAGGAGAAAAACTCTCAACAGTCTTGTATAAAAGATATAATAACAATATACTAAATGCACTAGATCGCTCGAACATGGGTGCTGAAATTGGAAACATCAGAGTAGTTTCCCCAACATGCGCTGATGACATCGCACTACTAATCAGTACACAAAGTGAAGCTCAAGCCCTACTTGACATAGTCAGTGACATCACAAGTAAAGACTTGGTTAAAATCAATCCAAGTAAGTCTGAACTTGTACCACTTACAAAAAGACACAGCGATTTTAGTTTGCGTATGGACACAGAAGAGATCAAACAAACAACAGAAACTAAACACCTGGGAATAAAAAGAAACAATAAGAACAATATTGATATCGAAGATAGAATAAAACTGGCAAGGAGAACAATTTACGCACTTCTAGGACCCGGCCTTCACGCAAGAAGAGGAATGTCACCCGTTGTAGCCTATAAACTGTGGAAAAGGTATGTCATACCACGAGCTTTATATGGCATTGAAGTCATGAACCATACTGCTTCTGACATTATCCAATTAGAGAAACCTCAGCGGAAAATATGTAGACAAATTCAGGGACTACCCGATAGAGTGGCAAATGTCGCAATATACAGTTTACTTAGAGTGGAACCAATCGAAGCCGTAATTGACAAACTCATCCTGATATTCTTTGGAAGCATCCTACAAAACAAAGACACTATAGAATTTAGAATTATAGAGAGACAGATCAGTATGGACAAACCAAATGGCAAAAGATTTGCATCATTAGTTTATGACAACCTCAGAAAGTACAAACTTCCAGATTTAATGGACCTGATGGAAAATCCAATAGAAAAACATAAATGGAAAAAAATAGCCAAACAACATATAGAGATCTATTGGGAAGAAGCTTGGATAGAAGAAAAACAAAGTCAACTTTGAAATTCCTAAACTTGCAACATCCACTTTTTGGAAACTCGCACCAAGTCTGGAAAACAGTGCCAAAAACAGCATGGAAGTAAAAAAAGCAGAGGTAAAAGCGAGATTACTGACAGGAACGTATATGCTTAAAGAGACAAAAGCGAGATTTAGTAGGAATACGGATACTCCGCTCTGTGAACTATGTTGTGAAGAAACAGAAGACGCTAAGCACTTCTTACTGATTTCTCCTACTCTCAATGACATAAGAGAAGAACACCTATATACGCTCAAATGCTACCTAAACAACATCCAGGAAGGAGCTGATGAAGCTATATCTGAAAACAAACAACTAATACAACTCTTCTTTGACTCTTCTATGGACATTGTTAATCTGACAAAAAGAAACCATATAGACATTGAACAAATCACAAGGACACTTTGCTACTGTCTGCATGTGAAAAGAACCAGGCTCAATGCAAAATAAGTCCTATGACATTATCAGTAAAAGAAAGAAGGACAAACTATTTTACCATTTTCATCCTGTATAAACTTTTTACCTGTACAAAATGGTGGAGGAAAACCGTGTGCCATATGTATATACTGAATTTGGTGAAGGTGTGACTACAGTTAAACTAAATTTTATTTCCATAAGTTTGATCCCCTTGGGAGTGCCCCTGAGATAGAAGGAAAATACCAGTAACAGTAACAGATCATCCATTAGAAATTGAACTAGGTAGATACAAGAAAATTCCCAGACATCAAAGACTCTGTAAAACTTGTAAAGTACTAGATGATGAGACTCATTTTTTTCTACAATGCCAAATAAATAATAATCTTAGAAATGTTTTAATAAATAATATTAAAAAGTATCATGCTAATTTCGACCAATTGGATTTTTTTCCCCAAGTAAAAATTATATTAATTCCTGATCAAGAATTTTTGCCCAGTGTTGTTGACTATATAAAGCAATCGTTAGAATTGCGAAGATGAGGTTCACATTGGTCAATGTATAACTTTAACTATGAATATATAACATTTCTTTATGTTGTTCATGTATATATGTTTTGTAATGTTGTATTGTATTGTATTGCTTTACCCGCAAGGGTTTTATTTGCAATAAAGATTATTATATATTATATTAAAAATTATGTTAAATCGTAAAATAACGTCGTATATCTTTTGATATCTACAAAATCATTATGACTTCGTGTCAAGCATTTTATTGCACCAACGAAAAGGGAAAGTGTGAGAAGAAATTTTTTTGGTAATTACCGGTTATTTGCAGGGTAGCGAGAATGGCCGAGTAGTTACGATTGCTAACGTGATCTGTCTCCGTGACGTCACATGAAGAGATGTCATGGCCGCTTACACTACGACAGGAAATTCCAAATATTCATATTTCTAATTGGGTATATTAATGTTATTAAAGGTGTTTTTTATTTAATAATTAGTTATTTACGAATAAAAAGTAACAATGTAGTTGAATTATAACAATTGTTCAACTGGCTGAAGTTTTCCTTTAATAAAAACGTAGATAACAAATTTAGTGGCGCACGACTCGTTTCTGGAATAACCTTCATCAGGTACACTCAAAATCGAAAGATTGGAAAGCCAAATAATTTAGTTTTGGGAGCATAGGTTTATCAAACATTTAAAAAAAAATATAGTATTTAGTAGCATGTACATGTACATTATATTTATATGATATCTACTAAACTATATAATACACCTTTAAGGTACATGCCTTGAGAATATGAGCAGGGGCGTAGCTGAGGCTTAATAGTGTGCACGCCATAATTCTTGAGAGGGGGAGGGGGTCTGGGATTTTTTTTGAATAGATGCAAAATGGTGCGATCTGGGGCCATTTCAAGGTTTCATATAACATAGAATCAAGCACTATTTTAATGACTTTGATAGACAAGAATTTCTTAAATTTGTCCAAAATCTGCCCTTCGTGTCTTAGCAGATACGAACACCTCCAATTTCTGCTTTGTACAAGTTCACTTCAAAATCTCGGTTAATATATGCATCAATCCAAGGGAAGATAGCTTGTCACTCTTCATGGTCGACCTAACATAAGTTTTCAAACGTCTCAGTACACTAAATGGCATTTCAGCAGTAGCGCTTGCTACTGGCATAGTTAACAAAACACATAGTTTTATCAATATTGTATCTATAGAAGGATAGAGATCTGGATTTACGGAATCAAGTGTGGTACAAAGTGTTGTTGGCAAATCATTACGTTTAGTAATGACCCAGTGGGTTCGCCATCTGGCTACTACTCTCCTGAAATCCTCTAATGACAAAACCTTCTCTTGGAGTCGTTTTCAGAGGCTGTCATGCCCTTTGGCGTTCTTTTACATTCCCTGTTTGGTTCACGCGCTGCTTCAATCGAACAATGACCGAGTGGCTTACATTGAATCGTTCAGCCGTCTGTCTGTATGACATACCACCAATTACCATTCCAGCCGCATGCACGTGCAGATACCGATTTGAAAACCCCGCCAAACTTGAGTTTTGCAAAGGTACAGGTGAACTTATAAAATCCTGTTTCGTCGTTCTTTAATTAATCGACCGATGCAAAATTACAGGTACCATGAAAGACTATTATATGTTATTCAGCTATCAGACAGGGTATATAATGTAACATTCCCGGCTTAGGATCTATATTCCCTGGTCAATCAAAAATGGACAATCCAGAGAGACTGGCAACATAGGCTACACAAGACGAAGTAGACATGAAAAATAAATGCGCAACACAATATGCATTGGACACCACAATACGCAAAGAAAACACAAATAACGTTAATAGTAAGTAATGTTAGCATTACGTCAATTGATGGCAAAAACTTCACATCTTCTGAAAACCTCCTCGGTGGTGTAATTCTTAGTGTTCATTCCTCGAGAGAGGTAGATGCTGGATTTGGGTGCTGGTGGAGTCAAATCAACTACTATAAATTTGACATATGCTGAGTTTGTTAAAGAATAGACTGGTTCGCTAGGAATGAGAATAATGTGTCCGGAGGGAGCGACTTATCTACCGGTGGACTGTTGTTTCAATGAGCTCGCACTATAAAAATACTAGACTAAGCGTGTCGGACTAGTACAAAGCAGACATCATCATCATCTCATTAAAATGTAACTTGTTCTCGCCATGATATAGTTGAACAATTGCTCATTTGGCGTTAAACAATAATCACTCGCTCTAGTACTTGTAAATTGTCTGGTACAATTTTATTTTATTAAATCTAAAGAGTGGTTATCATATTGGGTCTAGCCATACATGTCTAAAATGCCATTTACTAAAGCCATTTAATTTCTTGTAAATATTGTTTTTAAGATGGACTCAAATTAATCAGCTACTGTAAAAGATTAATATTGACAGACTTATAACATTAACACACATTGTCCTAGACTATAAACTTTTTGATAAAAACTGTTTTGATTTTCATTATTTCTTGACAGTTATTGGAATCTCTATATATAAACCTTATTATGTATCCGAACAAAAAACTAAAAATATTAACGTTTATAATTTATTTAAGCATAAATATAACACGAATTAAAGATAAAATGTCATTGTTGTGGAATATAATATATATATATGACAGGCATACAAATATGGCGGGTTAAATCTATTAATGGGATCCCAACCCTCCTCTAGAGGACTAAAGATTGAAATATTACACGTAGAACTGTTTTGCTTTGTAATCTCCAGCGGGTTTTTTTATAAAGGGGGAGGGTAAAATATTCGCAAGCAGTTAAGACTCACTCACTGTGGTGTTGGTGGGGGCCGTGTTGCTATTTTTAGTGTTCTGTTTTGTGCTTAATGTTGTTTGTCTGCGCCCTGTGTCTACTGTACCCAATGAAGCCAATTTCTCTGGATGTCCCATTCTTGATTGCCGCTTCGGTATTCTGTAACGTTTATTCATAAACTGAATAAATTCATAAAGCATATAATAATATAATGATCAAATTAATTATTTTAATCTAAATTTAAGTATTAAATCAGTTTCAATGTTGCATATATGCTTTTCTTAAAATAAATTCTGGCAATGTCCCAAATACTAAGAATAATATCATTCTTCATAAAAAAGATAATGTCACCTCAAAAGTTTTTCTTTTCCTCAAGTTACACATCAAATGAGCTACGCCCTGGTCACGTCTCGTGTTTGTCACGAGTACCTAAATACCTTAGGTATATACGATTTGTAATATAGCCTGACTTCCTTGTTACTTGATGCTCAAGTTTCATACAAACAACAAAAAATATGTTATTAAATACTCTTCAATGTCACGTTTACATATTTAGTTGATCTAAATTTATGATGGTGTGATTCTTCTCTTAATTTAAATTCTACATTATCGACTTTTCTAATTTTTCTATATATACACTTCGACAAAAAGTTAAGAACCACCCAGTATTTTTTTTAAGATGAAAGAAGTTGAACACGAAATGCTGTTTTGGTAATATTTCATTATGGATTAGAACATGGGCTATCATCTGAGTCGTATTTGAAGCTGATTAAGAAATCAAATTGTTGGTTATTACACATGGAAAAAGGGGGATAACATGAACATTCTAAAACTTCAAAAATGTTTTATTTGGTTATTGTTTTTCAACAATTTACGAAAACGAACGAGCCATATTTTTTTCGAGAACTTTTGAATGAAGACGGAAGCACATTTAATTAGTAGCCAAAGCTACCGCACTCGTCTATTTATTCCACGAACTAGGATACGAGGCCTCTCTTGTGGGAATCGCCGCCATTCTTCCACATTTGCGCTTGTTAATTCAGCAATATTTTGACATTGCGGATTACGTTGGTTCACCGTCAATCATTGAGATATCTTAGTGTGGTCTTATCCCATGTGTTGTCAAACTAAAGACTATAGAAACGGTATATGCTTCTTCTCAACCAAGTACGAAATATTGAGAACGAACGACCGTGGGTTACCGATAGATCACTGCACTTTTTGATCCATATAAATATCGCCCAAGCTTAAAGGTTTTTTTTCGTTAAAAATACGACTTGTATTTAACGGAAGCAAAGTTAAAAATAGCAGACAATGTTAATTTTGTATTTAACGGAACTAATGATTTAAAATTAATACTACATATTATTTATATAAATTTAACAAAAAATGCATTTGACAAGTTAAAAGAATAAGCGCGTTTCATTGCAAACACGTTTAAAGTATAGGAGAATTTTCTTTACGTGATAATCAGTTCCTCTGCCAGGAAAACTAACGCAGTATACAAATAAGCACGTGAAAAGATAAGAAAATTATAAACAAAACGTAATCTTATCCAATGTTCGTTCAACCTCCGAAATATATATAAATAGAAATACCAAAATACTAACCTTTTTTACAATTAAATATCACAGTGTGTAAATATGAAGGGAAGAGGTAACGTAAACTCTACCGCCAAAACCAACTGGAAACAGATAGGAAGTAACGTTAAAGATGTGTTTCGATCTCCCGCCTTTTTTGTTCCGGTAGTGATATCTATTGTACTTTTGACAGTATTTTTTCTGCGGAGATTTATTAGATGGACTGTGAAATGTCCCAGTAAAAATGATTTAGACGGAAAAACTGTTCTAATCACTGGTGAGTTGTCTTGTTTTTTTGTTTTTTTGTGGATAAAAACTATTTTACATGGGCGAGAGAAAATGTGTGGATGTTTTATAGGGTCAGGGTTATGGCGTTTAACGCCACTTTCAACACTATTTCAGTTATATCGTTATATTGTGGCAGTCAGTGTTATTGGTGGAGGAAACCGGAGCACCCGGAAAAAAACCACCCACCTGTCGCAAGTCACTGGATGTTTTATATTATTGTTTGAAACTTGCAAATTTTGTTTTATCTTTTTTTTTTAAATAGTTAAGTCAGAACATATTAAAATGTATGTGACCACTGGCCACAATAATATTTTCTTGTGTTAGCTTGAGTGCCATCCAGGCCGCGATAATATGGGACTTATATCTTCCTGTGGTTCCTATTAAGTTGTGAGGTCGATTTCCACTCGTGGTCGAAATGAGGACTTGATACAACTGTATCGGAATAAACTTTACGGCAGATCCGGTTTTTTTTTCTCCGTTTGCTTCTTGTTTCCCCCACTGCTAAAAGTGACACCGACATGGTATGTTGAAAGTGGTATTAAGATTACTCGACTAATCCTCACCACGGACGAGAGACGAACTCTCAATTGTATAATGGTGGTAGGCACTGACTGCATAGGTAGGTTCAAATCCAACTACATTCCAATTGCGGGAACCACCCCTCCCCCAAACATAAGTTACAATCTACGCACAACGAACCCCTCGTATTGTAGATAAATAAGCATTAATGCGATTGTCTTTGAAAGACGTATAGTTACAAGCTAAGTACATGTATGTGACACTGCCTTTGTAGGACGAATGGGACCGACGACGCCATTATACTAACACATAAACTATTGTTGTTGCTTGTTTTTGTTTGTTGCGTTTTGTTTTCTGTGGGGGGGGGGGGGTTTGGTTTTTGGTTAGTTTTTTTTGTTGCAAACGATTATCGAAAACGGCAATTTCCGCGGACATTGCAAAGCAACGAATTTAGACAAATTAAAAAGTTCGAGAGTAATTAAATTCCGGTGCGCATTCCAGATACAACGGCAAAAGATTAAAAACCACGCAGAGACTGAGGGACCGTTCAATATTTATTAGATTGCTGTGCCGGTGCATTTTTTTTTTACCTTCTTCAAGATATCAATTTGCTCAGCAATTGAATTTATAGAATAAACTTCAGGCCCAGGTCAACTGTTGAATAAAAATTAAAAAATAATAATTGCTTAGTCAGAAATCTAATTTAAAATATATAACATTCTTAAATATTAAATGCTTCATTAATATTTCTCAATCAATAAAGCTACAAATGTATATATAAACAAGTATTAAACATAAATTATTAAAACAAAGTCTCAAAAACAACCCTTTTATAATGCAACTTTATTATTATCAATATATATCAATTATATTATTCATTTGATATAATTGTCAACGCTCAATAGTGTACACATGTAGTGATTTTGGCTGTTTTTACATGGTGTACATGTAATACTCTATAAAGACCTAAAATCCTCATAGAGTTTCATTGTTTTACCTTGATTTCAACCATAATTTAATAACTTATTCTAAGACTTTATGACAAAAATTTTATTAATTTTTTTATTTTTAAAGCATCAAGTAGGGTGTTAGAGATCTAATCGAATATGGATTTATTGTATGAAAAAGTAGCACTTCTAAAAAGAAATTCTGATATTTCATTGGGACAAAGTTTTGAATTAATAAATGTGTACTATAAACAAGATGTAAATGGTAGATACAGCGCCATGGAAGACTTTATTCCCAGATAATTTTTCAAACAAGTGGAGAAGTATTAAATAAATACACTAATAAAATGTTTTGGGTAGGGCCGATTTTTAGCGAGTCGCTTGGGAAACAACAAACCAACCAATTCTTTATCGATAGCCTATTCTGAAAACCTCCTACAGACCACTTTCACAATTACTGATTTTATTCAAAAACGATCTTTCTTTTTATAGAGTTGTTTCCCTTTAGTAGGAAAACAATTGAGAGGTCCATGCACAGTGGGTCCTAGACCGAATTATTCTGTCGTTTAGAAAGCCCTTTCTATCATTCTATGTTTATCTTTTATTGTCTTGCTTCCAAAGGGTAAGGGACGCGATTTGATTGGTGAAACCGTTTGAATGGCGAAGTAGAGATGTCAACATAGGATTGAAGCGGTGACCCATAAAAATGGGATTTAGAGGGATAATCTGAGCAAATGAATACGGAGGACCGCGATAAATATGTAGAACAGTTGTTCCTCTACACTTCGGTAAGGTGTTTATCGGCACATACACATAAAAATCGACTGAAATTCCAGCGCTTCCAAAATGCTAGCGATCTCACGATTTTGAATAAGAGGTCGTTCTGTCGTTAGAAAGCAGTATAAAAAAATAAAAATAAACATAAAAAGTCAGATAAGTAAAAGATAGATATAGAATGATAGAAAGGGCTTTCTAAATGACAGAATAATTCGGTCTAAATGGGTCCATGCTTGCAAAGACTTTGAAATAAGTTTGTTCATGTTTTGCTTACAATTTAATTAAGGATTGATCTCAAATTTTGTTCGGTTCATGAAGAAATAAACTCAAAAATGTGGTACACAAGGGTGTACCACATTTTTTAGTTTATTTCGAATGAACCGAACAAAAAATTGTGATCAATCCTTATAAATTAATTCCTAATTAATTTTGTTCTTGTTCTAAAAATATTTTGTCGAATAATAATTGCCTAAAAAGAAGTAAAATTAAAAAATTTCGCAATTGAGACCCCAACATGTGACTTCCGGTTAAACATTTTGTCTATGGAAAATAACATCAATTTTTTAACCAATCAAAATCTCTTAAACACATCAAATTAATTTATAATAAATTAACTCATTGTAAATGTGTACCAATATGCAAAACAATTACCATTTTATTATTTACTACATGTAAGTTCATAATATTATTAACATGAAAGCCACATTGACATTTTCTATATGACATGCAGAGACCAGGCCCGAGATTGTCCCATTAAAGGGATGCAAATCTATGTGAAGTTTATAATTTTAGAATCAAGTTGCTAAATGCAAAAGGCATGTACAGTGGAACCTGTCTAATCCGACACACAAAAAAAGGTACCAGGGAAATGTGTCGAAATACTCAGGTTTTATTTTAGTTAACAGAAATACTTTGGGATCATAAATTTTTGTCGGATGTCACAGGATGTCGGAAAACTCAGGTGTCGGATTGCACAAATTCTACTGTACATGTTTTATTGTCTTCTTGGAAGACAGTTACCAGCTATTTCTTGAATCTTTAAAAAAAAAAGATGGTATGACTTGTAACAGAACGTGACAAAACACAGAATTAAGTATAATCAAGCATATAGCAATATTTCCCATATTATCAGAAATGTTGATAATGTCAATGAAATCAAAATATAAATTTCGGGTGCTGTCCTTCACTCTTTCAGAATTTAGATGCCAAAAAAGTTGACAATTTCGTTTTAAGTCATGAAAATGAGATTTGTAATATGGAACTGACTTTAGAAAAACAAGAAAATCGTTTGACAAATTAGTTTGCTTTGTTTTGTTTTATTTAATTAATGAATTTCAAGCATTTTGTTATGTTTTTATTCATTTTTGTCAATTTTTACATCTATATAGTTTCTTTTATATTATTATTATTCAGTTATTGTTATTCCAAATGTCAGACTTAAATCCTAGTCCATTTATTATTGTTTTGCACCATTTTTATCATTTTTTGCAGATATTTATTTATTTTTACACAGATTTTCTCTCTCTAGATATTTATACATATATTTCATTTCTGTCAGTTTTATTTTACATGCAATATTAATGTTTGATGTATTTTTTAGCATTGTTCGTTAAAGATATATATTTACATGTTACTATTTTTTCACATTTACATGTAGCATATGTAAATCATAAATATGCTGTGTATACATGTAGAGTGTGGTAGATCGTGGGTTGGAGCCCCGGTCGGGTCAACCCAAAGACTATTAAATTGGTATTTGTTGCTTCTCCGCTAAGCACGCAGCATTAAGGACTGGTTACTTCGGAGTGGAACGACATGTCTACCCGCGGACTGTTGTTTTAATGAGCTAGCACTATAACAATCCAACTCAGCTTGTTGGTCTAATACAAAGTGGACCTCACCATCATCATCATCTCATTGAAAATTAACTTGTTCTCGCCATGATATAGCTGCAAAATTGCTGAATTGACGTTAAACAACAATCACTCACTCACTCACTCACTCCTGTATACATGTATGAGGTTGTATACAACCATTTCAACCAAGCCTATATGACAAAATTATTACAATCTCATACATGTATATGCTGCACTTTATTATCAACAAATGTTAAATGTGATTTTTGTTTGCTAAATCAGTTCAATAACGTTTATATATTTTTAATAAACTTTATTATTTACATAATCATTCGAGGTTCATTACCCGGTAAATTCTTTGAGTTCTACAATTAAACATCCCATTTACAGTATAGGAGGGTCATGCATGACAGAACATAATCTATCAGTATGTTAACAATTTTGACTCCCTACGATTCTGTTGAGAAGGTTCAGCATAATAACTTGACATGTTGTATGATCATGTTACTATTTACCCAAACCTTTAGGGACGGACCATTTAACTTCCAGGGGAGGGGGGTTATGGTTTTTTTCAAAAAAATTATTCTGATTCCCAATGTTGCTGAAAAAAATATTCTAATTTTGGTGGAGGAAAAAAAAATAATCTGATTCAGAATTTTTGTCATATAACCTTAATGTTAAATTCTTGAGAAAAAAAATCGCACTTGAAGCGACAAAAAAATGAATATTCTAACTCTCGTGTTTTCCGAAAAAAAATTTCGGAACGAAACAAAAAACCATAACCCCCTCCCCTCTGCAAGTTAAATGGTCGGTCACTTACTAGTGTTTAAGTCCAATGCTCCACCAACTGAAATCTCATTTAGCTCAGTTAGTAGAGCATTTGCATAAAATAATTGAAAGGTGGATAAATCAAATTCCAAGGCGATACAATATAAATATTAAGTGATAAAATAATCTCCTGCAGGGGCGGATCCAGGATTTCAAGTTACGGGGGGCGCACTTAAAAAAATTGCGCCGAGCGGAGGAAGGCGCGAAAATTTTAGGGGTATTTCGTGTGAAAAATCACTATTTTACGCCAAAAAATCATATTTTTTACAATTGCGGAGGGAGGCGCGAAAATTTTTGGGGTATTTCGTGTGAAAAATCACTATTTTACGCCAAAAAATCATATTTTTTACAATTGCGGAGGGAGGCGCGAAAATTTTTGGGGTATTTCGTGTGAAAAATCACGATTTTACGCCAACAAATCATATTTTTTCCAATTTTAGGGGGGGGGGGGGCGCGCGCCGGGTGCGCCCCCCCCCCCTGGATCCGCCCCTGTCCTGTTATATATGAATATTAGGGCTATGATCATACTCATGATACATGTAGTAGAGTATGCAATAGAATAAACATGATATCAGAGTAATTTTTTTTATTTAAACATTTTTTTAGTTTGTGTGAAAAAAATGTATGTGCCCAGTTCATGAGGAATTTAAAAAATCTACTTGCCCTGCAGGCGTATACAAGAAAAAATATGTGCCCAGTATGCCAATGCACCGGTCCAGTAATCTGATAAATATTGAATGATCCCTAATAACCGTGGTGTAAGGATCTTCAAGTTTGCCATCTCACATCATTGACACAAGAACAATTACAGCCAATTTGGGTTTAATGTTCATTATAACATTTTGTCAAGGTTGTGTTCGATTTGCAATTTGATAAAAGGAAAACACAATTTATCTTAAATAATTAAACAATGTATACATGCAACTGCACACACTCAAAATATTTTATTTGGGGGATACTTTGTATAACATTAAAAGAAAGAAATATAAAATAGTTTGTGCAGAATTGCTATTCCTCAAAGTCACTTTTTACAGAAGGGGGATGAATTTTTATGGAATTTGTTATTTTGACTTTATTTGCTATGCTATTGGATTATTGCAATATTCAAAGAGTGTATGATCAAAGGTAGGAAATCTCACTGTTTATATAATCATAAGATATATTAAAGAAAAACAAATAGACTTTGGCATATCGAGTTCACCCTTTTATAAGTGTTATAATGACCCTAATTTGCTCCGGATTTTTTCCACAAAAAAGTACATGACGGACGACAAAATTCCAGCTGTTTTCAAAATCCTACATAAAGAAATAATTTCAAAAATATCGTTTTGACCAGACATGATACAGACGATCAGTAGAAGGCGTTAAAATGTCAGTTTCTATAAACACAAGCTACAGTAGTTAATCAATTTCAATTGACCATTTGATTACTATTCCACGTGTCCTCATAAATCAATCTTAGATGTTTAGATAATGATCTACAGAACTGTAAAACATGCTAAAATGTGAAAATCTAATGTGATTTTCTAATGTGATACTCACGGTATTGCACGATTCTAGTGAATCAGAAGAAAACTCTAAAAATGACTTACCTGAGGATCAGGAAGAAAGTGAACTAAGGTGAACTTGAGATGTCCGACATGCCTCCTTTCAGGTAACTCGAATAATTCAAGCCCTTTCCCTCTCCGATTCTCTCTGCCTTCTGTGGCGACCAGCGGGAGCGTAATATAACGACTGGATTATTCGGGTTACCTTTCAGGTCGCATTTCATCTTTTAAAATTCAGAATGATCGTAGTATGCCCGTATGTGTTAGGATTAGGGTTATTGTGTTTAACGCCACTTTCAACAATATTTCAGTTATGTAGTGGCGGTCAGTGTTATCGGTGGAGGAAACCGAAATACACAGAAAAAAACACTGATCTGTCGCAAATCCCAAACTAAAGTGAACAATCGTACTGTATATATTTGAAAAGATAGTCACTGACATAATGTTGTATCGAGTACACCTAACCATGAGCGTGGTTCGAAGTTACAACGTTAGTAGTGATAGGCACTGATTGCATAGGTGGTTGTAATCGAACTACCATACGATCACGACCACAACGGCCCCTGTTTTTGAAAAGGCTATCCATGAGGATGGAGTTGATATTTATATCAACAAAATCACCAAAAGTCGACAACAGAAAAGATCCTTACTTCTCGTAAGCAGTGCTCGGGCTCTTATTTAATTACATGTTTATATTTTAAGGACTCGGGTGGGGGTTTAGACCATATTGTCCCCATACCATAAGAGCCCAATTTTGTAGCTGCTGGAAACCTAGGCGGTCACCCTAACCCCACTACTCCAACACCAAATCCCGCATCTGGAACTCGTAGTTCTAAAACTGATTGTTTACTACTACCTTGTAATGCAGGAATCAATATAGAAATCAGACACAACTTATGATGTCCTCAATCATGACAAATCAACGAGTTTGTAACTAGAGTTGTAACACGACGGATACCACTAGTGAAACAGGAACTGTTTATCCTTCCGGTGCACTGACGGGTGCCACTAGTGGAGCAGGAACTGATTACCCTACCGGAGCACCCGAGTTCATCCCCGGTTTTTAGTGGGTGTTCGTGTTGCTCGAGCTTTAGTTTTCTGTGTATTGCTTTGTAGATCGTTGTTTGTCCGTTTGTCCTTTTTCTTTTGACCATTGTGTTGATTTACAGATTCCGGTTACCCATTTGGTATCTTCTAACTCTTCTCTTTAGCAATGTCAGGTTATTTTTTTTTAATCTTGAATACTTTTAGATAGCTAATATAAATATTGGCTGATAAAGTTTACATAACCTTATAAAAAAATGGCATGATGTTATCGCAAATATTGTTCTTTTTACAATAATCAATTCCCCTTTAAGCAAAATGCCAGAAATAATTCTTGATTACAACAGGTAAAATGTATATCTAAATGCCAACAACAACGTAATGTTATTGTTTTCTTACTTTATCGGTTATTCCTGACTGAACTCTATTTTATCAATTCTTTTTACTATTTTTACACGAGGGAAACAAGAAACAGATATTTATTTTGGAAACTGATATTAAGACTACACCATTTGAAAAAAATTAACAATTAGGCATACCCTTGAACATGAGGATGATTGTGTTCCGAAGGTATGCAGACAAAAGAGATATGAAATATTACATAATTTGTGTGAAATTAACAATGAATGACATGAACATATGGTAGCAAACGAGGGGTTTGCATTCAGACTTTGGCTCACCGAGATGGTAACAGGACCTTGAAAATCTATGAAGAGGAAATGATTAAAGCTTGCGTATAATAATACGTATATGAAACAAGAAACGACAAAAATACTTTGATTGTCGAGATGTAATATTATGGAAGGAAAGCTTAAACAGTGATGAACAACAATCCATCAATATCAACGAAAACGAGCAATCACCTCTCACCTCCAATCATTGAACATAAAACAGAAAGACCACAATAGCCGAGTGCATGAAGAATGATAACAGCTGGGTGCGAATGAAAATGCTTAAAAGTGCAATATTTCAAATCATTCAAACTTGTGCTCAAACTGCGCGTGGTATCTTTATATTAAGTTTTTTTACACAAAATAAAATTCTGAAAATATGTATATAGCGGAAAGTAAAATTATTTGATCGGATTAGCGCCTTACCGCGTTTCTTGAAAAGGCTTTGCATAAAGGAGCTCAATTGGTATCAATAGGAATGCCGACTAACTGTTGAATAACACGTCCACCAAACACAACAGATATGTTGTTAATTTAAAAGTCAAGCATGTGATGATGTCGGTTTCAGAGAACTTTTTGTTAACATTAGAGTGTATTTACAAATTAAGGTCCCTTCTTAAACAAGATATGTGTGCCTAGACGTTGGTCATTCTTTGCTGAACTAAATCGTATGATCCGTCTTTTAGCTTATCATGAAAAATAGTTGTGTAAAGGGAAGAGAAGTCAATTGTTTTAAAATAGTATTGTATGAGAATTGTGTTATGGTATTTAACGCCGCTTTCAACAATATTTCAGTAATATATCGTGGCAGTCAGTTTTATTGGTGGAGGAAACCGGAGTTCGCGGAGAAAACCACCGACCTGCTGCAAGTCACTGACAAACTTATCACATAATGTTGTATCCAGTACACCTCGGCATGAGCTGGATTCGAACTCAAATGTATTGATAAGTACTGATTGTACAGGTAGTTGTAAACTACCATACGATCACAATCACGGCGGCGCCTAGTATTGTATGAGAAGATAAACCGTGATGTAATATACTCTAACAGATCTTTAGAATTTGTCAGAATCCACATCTGATTCGCACAATCACGTATATAACAAGTTCAACAATAACTCTGAAGCCTGGTTTTAACCGCTGATATTCTAGATGTTGATAATTTAGGAAGAGGTTTCGTGGAGCTTCTGGCAGACCCAGCAATATAACGCTGTTTGTATGCACACTTATCTAAAGCGAAATATATTAAAGAAGAATCCAACATAATTATCTTCTGGCTTGTATTATTAGGGGTGAGTGAGTGAGTGATTGTTGCTTAATGCAAACTCACCAATTTTCCAGCTATATCATGGCGAGAACAAGTTATTTGTCAATGAAATGATGACGAGGTCCGCTTTGTACTAGAATAACACGCTTAGTTGGATTTTTATAGTACTAACTCACTGAAACAAAAGTCCGCGGATAGACATGTCGCTCCACTCGGACACATTATCCTGATTCCAGCATCTTTGCTGCCAAGATTACGATTCGGGTCCCCCTTCTCTCCACCCTTGGCGGATCTAGAATACATTTTGAAATTCGCGCGCAATGCCACCTGGTGGTTTATCGAAGTTGCGCCCCTTAGATAGTCGTCATCGTCAGCCAATCAGAATCGTTTTGTTATACGTATGTTGGAGAGTTGAAAATGGCAGCGCCCAGTGAAGAAAAACTTATTTGTGATAATTTTAATTTGGAAGCACTTACTGTCAACCAAGTAAAAAGTTTCAAAGCTTTGGCAGACGGGAAAGATGTTTTCATTGGAACCAAAACGGGAAGTGGCATCTTTGTTTACATTTCGTCGATAACATGTGCTCCGTGTAAAACGTCTTCAGATTGGATACGTGTACTGGTAGCCGTAACCAATGAAATATTAAAGTGCGAATCCTCAAAATGTATTCTAGATCCGCTAAGGGTGAGAAAGGGGGACCCGAATCGTAACCCTTGGCTAGCGAAGATGGATTCCAGAGCCAACCGGTCTTTTTTCTTTCTCCTTAAAATGCTGCATGCTTAGCGGAGAAGCAATAAATACCAATTTTATAGTCTTTTGTTTGGCCCGATCGGTGCTCGAACCCCCGATCTACCACACTTGAGGCAAGCACACTAACCATTATTAGGAAAGTGATCCATTGATCCATTAAACGTTGGTAGTTTACGAACATGAATATATGCATTTCAGTTAGATTAATACATGTACTATGTTTATATTACAGGTGGTAACACCGGGATAGGAAAAGCTACAGCTTATGAACTTGCCAGAAGAAATGCCAAAATTATCATAGCTTGTCGGAATGACATTAAAGGCGAGGCGGTGGCGAGGAACATTAAAATCAAAACTGGAAATCCGTTTGTTTCTTGCTCTCGGTTAGATCTATCAAATCAACGTTCTATTCGTGAATTCGTCCAAGACTTTACTTTGAAAGAACACGGACTACACGTTTTAATAAACAATGCAGGTAACGAATATATAGCCAACATTCATCAGGTCAAATTTAATTTAGGGTGGAGTTCTTTCGTCGTTTTATTAAAATGTGAGTGCCCATAGTATGACACAAGGTAAAATGACAACATATTCTGTAAAAGGACAAAGCGGATCAAATTAATTATGTGGAACGTTTTGGGAGAATTGAAAAGGCACTTCGTTCTTAAAGGGGAATATTCGTGAAATGAAATGATTAATGCAGCAAATTTCCTAACAAATAATTTTAAAACATCATCATTGTAAAAGATTCTTTGAATGGTTGATTGTTGCTTAACGCCAATTAAGCGAATTTTCAACTGTATCATGGCAACAATAAATAATGATAACGATAATGGCTATTTTGTGCTAGAAACACACGGAGTTGGATTCTTATTGTACTAGCTCAATGAATAAACAGTCCGTAAGTACACATGACGCTCCATTCGGTCACATGTTATCCTGATTCCGAGCCAATTTATGTTTGCTTTTAATTCTTAATGTTGCGTGCATAGGGGAGAAGCAGCAAATACTAATTTTGTTGCCTTTGGTTTCACCCAAGATGAGATCGAACCAACGATTTTCCGCACCCGAAGCAAACATGCTGACCATTACACGACCAATGCTTTCTAAGCTATTCGCAATTGACTCTTAGCAACTGCAGATAATTGGATTGGAATGATACATACCGTTGGTGTATTCCACATTCCACAGGTGGTTTATCAAATTAGTACTTGGTTGTATTGTGTATCGTTGGTGTAAATAGCTATGGTAGGGTTATTGTGTTTAGCGCCACTTTCAACAATATTCCAGTTACATCGTGGCTGTCAGCTTTATTTGTGAAGGAAACCGGAGGACCCGGAGAAAACCACCGACCTACCGCAAATCACTGACAAACTTGATTAGAAATAGCTAAGTAATTAGAAATATTTATACCTGTTGGATATGAGCCGCTCATCTCTAGTGGAATAAGAAAGTTACTAAAAGGGTTAATCAGAAGCCATAGTTAAAAAAAAAGACAGACAAAACAATGTCAACAAGAAAAGGGATAGAAAGATAAGCAACGGTGGCCAAATCAGTACACAGAAAATAAAAGATTGAACAACACCTGTGCCACAGATATTACCTACCGATTACCAAGTCATGATGGCGGTGATGACTTCAACTTAATACTAAGGTACCCTTGGTTCGGTAGCTTCCTGGTTAGCAGCAACCATTCATCAAGGATATCATGATAGGTAACACAAGCTATAGAAAATGGTAGGGGCTGTTGGAATGTTGCTACATATAAATGAAAAGTTCATAATAGACAAATTGAAATCATCTCTTTTGTCCAGGCCTAGCTGTATCTGTGGTGTCCTTTATTATAAGTCCAGTTTAATAGATGCGATCAACATTGTCATTAAACTTGGAATTGATTAGCTAAAATACATCACCTATACAGCGAACATGAAACTTAAGGACATTGGGAAACACCTGCATGAAGTTGCTTCATACGAAAAAAAAGGACCAAATCAGCGAAAAGAGGAGCGCTTTTGATCATTCAAACGAGTATGTGAATATTGTTTAGCGCAAATAGAACTCCCCTCTTAAGATTAAACTCTTACTTAAAAGGGTCGTCGTGGTCGTGATCGTATGGTAGTTCGATTTACACTACCTATGCAATCAGTGCCTATCATTATTAAAGTTGTGAGTTCGAATCTCGTTCATGGCAAGGTGCAACATTATGTGATAAAGTTTGTCAGTGACTTACGGCCGGTCGGTTTTCTCCGGTTTCCTCCACCAATAAATCTGACCACCACAATATAACTGAAATATTGAATTGATGAAAATGGGGGTAAACACCATAAACCTAACCCTAACCCTATACTTAAGAGGAAGAATGATGGTAATCGATCATTTGTTATCACCATAGCATTAATCAAGTGAGTATAATATTTTGTGTTTATCATCACTTTCACCAACTTGTTCAGCTACAACGAACTGAGCAATGAAACTCTCGGCCGTTGAAACCTTAACACAATAGGTGCTAATAGGGGAAAAGGAACTTCTTACCCTTCCGGTGCACCTGAGTAAAGGCTGAGTTCACCCGGTTTTCAGTGGGCTTCGTGTAGTTCAATCTTCCCAGGAAAATGAAACAAATTATTTATAATATAAATGTTCAAGCATTGGATATGGTCCATGTAAAACCATATATATGAAGCATTCTGCATTTTTAACAAACAGCATAAGTGGTGTTATAAAGTTAGATATTTCATCATGTTGAAACTAATGTCTTTTTGATCATGTTAAAAGTTCAAGTTTCCGTTACACAATTGTGTATTTGATTGTTCCTATGTTACGTAATGAATAAAACATTATATACACACGAGAACCGCAACTGTGATGCGTCTAGTACGGCTCGGGTCCCTATCGGGTTCAACCAAAGACTATGAAAACGATATTTGCTACTTCTTTGCTAAGCACGGAGCAATAAGGAGTAAGAACAACGATTAGTTGCTATGGTTTCAGGATAATGCGCCTGAGTTGAGCGACATGTCTACCCGTAGACTTCTTTCATTTCGCTAGTGTACTACAACACTCCAGCTATGCGTGTTGGTTGTGTAAAAAGACGGATTTCATCATCGTCTCAATGAAATATGATTTGTTCTCGCCATTAAATAACATAATAATTACTCATTTGGCGTTAAACACAATAACCATTCACTTATTGACTGTATTTCTGTTTTTACTTGAGCATTAAACAATATACTTGTTTTTAATGTTGTGAGTTCGAACCCTGCTCATGGCGAGGTGAACTCGATACAACATTATGTGATAAAGTTTGTCAGTAACTTGCGGCAGGTCGGTGGTTTTCTCCGGTTTCCTAAACCAATAAAACTGACAGCCACGATATAACTCAAATAGTGTTGAAAGTGGCGTTGAACACTTCTGTACTTCCATTTCAGCATATATGGGTCCAAAAGCTACAACAGACGATGGATACGAACGTACACTGGGTGTCAATTATCTCGGCCATTTCTACTTGACCTACTTACTACAGGACCACCTAAAAAAATGTGCCCCCAGCCGAATAATAAACGTAGCGTCTGATGCTATAAAACAAGGAAAACTCGACTTGGAAGACCTTCCACTTCGGAATTACAGCATTTATAATGCCTACTCCAGGAGTAAATTGGCTCAGATGATGTTCACAATTGAAGCACACCGCCATTGGTACCAAGATGCAGTTACGTCATTTGCTGTCCATCCAGGTAATGTATTTCTTTGATTTAAACCTAAGATTAGTTGATCTTTACATACATATGTATATTCTTTAATAGATTTTTCACTGAGTATGATCTGTTTGCCTTTGTGTACATTTTATCCGTGCATTTAATCGCAAATTCATATAGAACTTAGACAAACGCGTAGCAAAAAAATATTGAAAAAGAGACAAAGATAAATAATATAAGCGAAAACAAAAATTAAAGCCGAGTAACATAAATCCCATGCACCAATACACGAGGTAAACACGTGTGTTACGGAAGAGTACACAAGTCCTCGCACTCGGTAGAAGTCCCGAAAATGCTGAAATTTAGGTAAAGAAGGCTGAAAGAGAATATGATAGTGGAACAAGATCCCTTGTCATCTGTTATGCAACGGTCAAACGATTCATAATGGCGACCGGAAATGGAGACTCCCATCTAACACCAATTGAACTCATGTGTAAGCGGCTTGCTCATCAGCAGTCATTATCTAACCAGTAAATCAAAATTGGATGCACATTCCCTGCAATATTGTTTCAATTGAGATGCGAAGACTTCGTATACAGGTGCTGCTGGAAAATGGCCACAGATGAATACGAAATTTACAATTTTAAGGTCATTTAGCTTACCGAATAATTTGGACCTCAATCGGTTCTCAATGTCGATTATATGTAAACGTCAAGGTATGAAGCAGACATAAGAGTGTCTATGGTATCCTCAAAATCAAGCTCGTTTTGACAGACAAGATCCCGAAAATCACCAAACCGCTCATTACTTAATAAACATTAGAGAATACCGAAGGGGCAATAAAAAAATGGACAATCCAGAAAAACTGATAACATAGGGTACACAAGACCAAGAAACATAAAGCAAAAGCACGACACAATATGTGTTGGACACTACTATGCGCAAACAAATACAAATACGGTAAATAAGACATGAACTCTCCTATAAACAATTGGAGGTAAAGACGAACCTAACATCGTTTTTATGCGGAGAACCGAGCATCGTTTTTATGCGGAAATCGTCAGAACATCATATATTATATATAGCATAAGCTGAAATTATAATGTTGAGCCAATTCATTCTCGAATGAAGTCCACCTCGTATGAATTTAGAAACAAATTGGCTAGAATGGGAGAACAATCAATACCCTTTTCACATAGTAAGACCTTTCTTTTCCCCAAAAATCAGTTTCTGGTTCTTTGAAAATACATGTAGAATTTGTGCTCATTAACTCATTAAGCTTTTATATAAATAGCATGACCGGTGTCTTATAAGAGGCAGGAACTGCTTGCCCTTCGCGAGCAACTGATTTCACCCCCGGGTTTTTTGGTCGGGGGTCCGTGTTGTTCATCTTTTTAGTTTTTGTGTTGTCCTTTTGTGTGTCTTTGTGTTCTGGGTTCCGTGTTGCGTGAAAACTATGTTCGGTTCGTCTTTACCTCCAGTTGTTTTCTAGGAGTTCGTCTTTACCTCCAGTGGTTTCTAGGAGTTCGTCTTTACCTCCAGTGGTTTTCTAGGAGTTCGTCTTTACCTCCAGTGGTTTCTAGGAGTTCGTCTTTACCTCCAGTTGTTTTCTAGGAGTTCGTCTTTACCTCCAGTGGTTTCTAGGAGTTCGTCTTTACCTCCAGTGGTTTCTAGGAGTTCGTCTTTACCTCCAGTGGTTTCTAGGAGTTCGTCTTTACCTCCAGTGGTTTCTAGGAGTTCGTCTTTACCTCCAGTGGTTTCTAGGAGTTCGTCTTTACCTCCAGTGGTTTCTAGGAGTTCGTCTTTACCTCCAGTTGTTTCTAGGAGTTCGTCTTTACCTCCAGTGGTTTCTAGGAGTTCGTCTTTACCTCCAGTGGTTTCTAGGAGTTCGTCTTTACCTCCAGTGGTTTTCTAGGAGTTCGTCTTTACCTCCAGTGGTTTCTAGGAGTTCGTCTTTACCTCCAGTTGTTTTCTAGGAGTTCGTCTTTACCTCCAGTGGTTTCTAGGAGTTCGTCTTTACCTCCAGTGGTTTCTAGGAGTTCGTCTTTACCTCCAGTTGTTTTCTAGGAGTTCGTCTTTACCTCCAGTGGTTTCTAGGAGTTCGTCTTTACCTCCAGTGGTTTCTAGGAGTTCGTCTTTACCTCCAGTTGTTTTCTAGGAGTTCATTTTTACCTCCAGTGGTTTTCTAGGAGTTCGTCTTTACCTCCAGTGATTTCTAGGAGTTCGTCTTTACCTCCAGTTGTTTCTAGGAGTTCGTCTTTACCTCCAGTTGTTTCTAGGAGTTCGTCTTTACCTCCAGTGGTTTCTAGGAGTTCGTCTTTACCTCCAGTGGTTTCTATGAGTTCGTCTTTACCTCCAGTTGTTTTCTAGGAGTTCGTCTTTACCTCCAGTGGTTTTCTAGGAGTTCGTCTTTAACTCCAGTGGTTTTCTAGGAGTTCGTCTTTACCTCCAGTGGTTTCTAGGAGTTCGTCTTTACCTCCAGTTGTTTCTAGTTCGTCTTTACCTCCAGTTGTTTCTAGGAGTTCGTCTTTACCTCCAGTTGTTTTCTAGGAGTTCATCTTTACCTCCAGTGGTTTTCTAGGAGTTCGTCTTTACCTCCAGTGATTTCTAGGAGTTCGTCTTTACCTCCAGTTGTTTCTAGGAGTTCGTCTTTACCTCCAGTTGTTTCTAGGAGTTCGTCTTTACCTCCAGTGGTTTCTAGGAGTTCGTCTTACCTCCAGTGGTTTCTAGGAGTTCGTCTTTACCTCCAGTTGTTTTCTAGGAGTTCGTCTTTACCTCCAGTGGTTTTCTAGGAGTTCGTCTTTAACTCCAGTGGTTTTCTAGGAGTTCGTCTTTACCTCCAGTGGTTTCTAGGAGTTCGTCTTTACCTCCAGTTGTTTCTAGTTCGTCTTTACCTCCAGTTGTTTCTAGGACTTCGTCTTTACCTCGTTGTTTTCTAGGAGTTCGTCTTTACCTCTAGTGGCTTCTAGGGGTTCGTCTTTACCTCCAGTGGTTTCTAGGAGTTCGTCTTTACCTCCAGTGGTTTCTAGGAGTTCGTCTTTACCTCCAGTGGTTTCTAGGAGTTCGTCTTTACCTCCAGTGGTTTCTAGGAGTTCGTCTTTACCTCCAGTGGTTTCTAGGAGTTCGTCTTTACCTCCAGTGGTTTCTAGGAGTTCGTCTTTACCTCCAGTGGTTTCTAGGAGTTCGTCTTTACCTCCAGTGGTTTCTAGGAGTTCGTCTTTACCTCCAGTGGTTTCTAGGAGTTCGTCTTTACCTCCAGTGGTTTCTAGGAGTTCGTCTTTACCTCCAGTTGTTTCTAGGAGTTCGTCTTTACCTCCAGTGGTTTCTAGGAGTTCGTCTTTACCTCCAGTGGTTTCTAGGAGTTCGTCTTTACCTCCAGTGGTTTTCTAGGAGTTCGTCTTTACCTCCAGTGGTTTCTAGGAGTTCGTCTTTACCTCCAGTTGTTTTCTAGGAGTTCGTCTTTACCTCCAGTGGTTTCTAGGAGTTCGTCTTACCTCCAGTGGTTTCTAGGAGTTCGTCTTTACCTCCAGTTGTTTTCTAGGAGTTCGTCTTTACCTCCAGTGGTTTTCTAGGAGTTCGTCTTTAACTCCAGTGGTTTTCTAGGAGTTCGTCTTTACCTCCAGTGGTTTCTAGGAGTTCGTCTTTACCTCCAGTTGTTTCTAGTTCGTCTTTACCTCCAGTTGTTTCTAGGACTTCGTCTTTACCTCGTTGTTTTCTAGGAGTTCGTCTTTACCTCTAGTGGCTTCTAGGGGTTCGTCTTTACCTCCAGTGGTTTCTAGGAGTTCGTCTTTACCTCCAGTGGTTTCTAGGAGTTCGTCTTTACCTCCAGTGGTTTCTAGGAGTTCGTCTTTACCTCCAGTGGTTTCTAGGAGTTCGTCTTTACCTCCAGTGGTTTCTAGGAGTTCGTCTTTACCTCCAGTGGTTTCTAGGAGTTCGTCTTTACCTCCAGTGGTTTCTAGGAGTTCGTCTTTACCTCCAGTGGTTTCTAGGAGTTCGTCTTTACCTCCAGTGGTTTCTAGGAGTTCGTCTTTACCTCCAGTGGTTTCTAGGAGTTCGTCTTTACCTCCAGTTGTTTCTAGGAGTTCGTCTTTACCTCCAGTGGTTTCTAGGAGTTCGTCTTTACCTCCAGTGGTTTCTAGGAGTTCGTCTTTACCTCCAGTGGTTTTCTAGGAGTTCGTCTTTACCTCCAGTGGTTTCTAGGAGTTCGTCTTTACCTCCAGTTGTTTTCTAGGAGTTCGTCTTTACCTCCAGTGGTTTCTAGGAGTTTGTCTTTACCTCCAGTGGTTTCTAGGAGTTCGTCTTTACCTCCAGTTGTTTTCTAGGAATTCATCTTTACCTCCAGTGGTTTTCTAGAAGTTCGTCTTTACCTCCAGTGATTTCTAGGAGTTCGTCTTTACCTCCAGTTGTTTCTAGTTCGTCTTTACCTCCAGTTGTTTCTAGGAGTTCGTCTTTACCTCCAGTTGTTTTCTAGGAGTTCGTCTTTACCTCTAGTGGCTTCTAGGAGTTCGTCTTTACCTCCAGTGGTTTCTAGGAGTTCGTCTTTACCTCCAGTTGTTTTCTAGGAGTTCATCTTTACCTCCAGTGGTTTTCTAGGAGTTCGTCTTTACCTCCAGTGATTTCTAGGAGTTCGTCTTTACCTCCAGTTGTTTCTAGGAGTTCGTCTTTACCTCCAGTTGTTTCTAGGAGTTCGTCTTTACCTCCAGTGGTTTCTAGGAGTTCGTCTTTACCTCCAGTTGTTTCTAGGAGTTCGTCTTTACCTCCAGTGGTTTCTAGGAGTTCGTCTTTACCTCCAGTTGTTTTCTAGGAGTTCGTCTTTACCTCCAGTGGTTTTCTAGGAGTTCGTCTTTAACTCCAGTGGTTTTCTAGGAGTTCGTCTTTACCTCCAGTGGTTTCTAGGAGTTCGTCTTTACCTCCAGTGGTTTCTAGTTCGTCTTTACCTCCAGTTGTTTCTAGGAGTTCGTCTTTACCTCCAGTTGTTTTCTAGGAGTTCGTCTTTACCTCTAGTGGCTTCTAGGAGTTCGTCTTTACCTCCAGTGGTTTCTAGGAGTTCGTCTTTACCTCCAGTTGTTTCTAGGAGTTCGTCTTTACCTCCAGTTGTTTCTAGGAGTTCGTCTTTACCTCCAGTTGTTTCTAGGAATTCGTCTTTACCTCCAGTTGTTTTCTAGGAGTTCGTCTTTACCTCCAGTGGTTTTCTAGGAGTTCGTCTTTACCTCCAGTGGTTTCTAGGAGTTCGTCTTTACCTCCAGTTGTTTCTAGGAGTTCGTCTTTACCTCCAGTTGTTTCTAGGAGTTCGTCTTTACCTCCAGTTGTTTTCTAGGAGTTTGTCTTTAACCTCTAGTGGCTTCTAGGAGTTCGTCTTTACCTCCAGTGGTTTCTAGGAGTTCGTCTTTACCTCCAGTTGTTTCTAGGAGTTCGTCTTTACCTCCAGTTGTTTCTAGGAGTTCGTCTTTACCTCCAGTTGTTTTCTAGGAGTTCGTCTTTACCTCCAGTGGTTTCTAGGAGTTCGTCTTTACCTCCAGTGGTTTCTAGGAGTTCGTCTTTACCTCCAGTTGTTTTCTAGGATGGTTCATGTCTTATTTGTGTTGTTTGTATGCGTGTGGTGGTGCTTTTTATTTTTATATTTTGTTTGTCTTTGTTCTGTGTCTGGTGTGCCCTGTGTTGCCAGTTTCTCTTGATTGTCTATTTTTGATTGCCCCTTTGATGTTCTCCAACGTTTATCTTAAATTCTTATTTGTATTAACGACCTCTCAGCCATTAACCATTCTGAGAGGATATCAACTTATGTGATCGTATATTTCTATAACCACTTTAATTTAAACAATATTTATTTAGAAAATAATCAGAATATACAGTACATCAAACACAGTAAATACAGACATAGCGACTTTATGTTATCTTTGTTTTCACTTTCTACATCTTATACTAGAACGTATTCTTGTATAAACACAAATGTACAAAAACAAAACTAAGTGAAGCAAAATAATAAACAACAACAAGCAAGTCGTAATGAAAGGTGCCTAAAGAAATACTTAATGAACGAATGACTTCATTGTAAACAAGATGAAGTACTATCTCATATGACTGTTCTTACGGTCATAGCACTTTTAAGGGAACAACCATTTAACTTGAAGGGGGGGGGGGGGAGGGTTATGATTTTTTTCTAAAAAAATATTCTGATACCCCATGTTGCTGAAAAAAATATTCTGATTTTGGTGGAGGAAAAAAAAAATAATGTGATTCAGAGTTTTTGTCATATAACCTAATGTTAAATTCTTGAGAAAAAAAAAATGCGCTTCGCGCGACGAAAAAATTAAATATTCTAACTCTTGTGTTGTCCGAAAACAAAATTCTGAACGAAACAAAAAATCATAGCCCCCCTATTATTAAAATAGGTGATATTTCTGATGCCAGTTCTTTTAGTAGTTTGCCTGGTATTGTGTCAGGACCAGTTGCTTTGTGTTGATTGATGTTATACAGTAGTTTGTAAACACCAGCTTGGTGAACTGTTATGTCTGGTACAGATGAATAAGGACTGTTTCCTTTTGTTGGTATATCTCCTCCTTGTTCTGATGAAAAGACTGATGTAAATTGGTCGTTTAGTATGTTTGCTTTTGTGGCAGTATCACTATGTAAAATACCTTCTCTGCGTAGAGGTGCTACTCCCGTGGACTCGGTACGCTTACCTTTGATAAAGCTCTAGAATCTTTTGGGGTTGCTGGTGTTATCGTCACTTAACATGTTAGAAATATAGGAGTTATAAGTTCTTCTGCATGTTGATTGCGTCTCCTTTTTGATTTTCTGAAATTTATTTTCGGTGATGATGCTGTAATAGGATCCCCTATGTCGCTACTCACTGATGATAGTGATAAGTCTGGTAGTGATTCAAAGGTGTTAAATGTACTTGCATCATGAGACTCAAAAAATAAAGTACTAAAGTTACGAAGGCCACATTGGCAGTAAATCCATGAAGCATCTGGTTTTGTAAGTGCATTGTATATTTTGCTATCCATATCTATAGTCTAAATGATACCACCCCTCACAGTTGTCACAGGCTATGGCCCTGTGATTCCATCTCACTGCCTTAGTACAGACTAACAGGGGTATTTGGGAGTTCTTGGGCCTGGGTTTAATTCACAGTCTGCAGATTGTAGTATGATTATAAAACTAAGGTATAGCAAGTGATGGTGTCTGCTTGTTTTCAATGTTGGTTTAGTTGAGCGTGGACGACGATCGAATAAAAATCATTGCCTGTTGGTACATGGTGTTATCAAAGTCATTTGGATACCTCTTTGCGAGTTCTGACGCTACGTGAACATCAGAAAATAGACTATTACTCTGTAAAGGTTCTTTGTGATATGCAGTGCATGTTGACATTACCAAATATGTGACTATGCAGGGAATAAGAAAGATGTTTGTTGACATTCTGACTAGTGTTTGTTTACTTCCGGTTTTCAGTATACTTAATGATGGTTTCCGGCATCGTAATATTGTGTTAGAACAAGGTTTCCTTGTTTCAATATTAAATAGATGGTTGATATAGGTAAATTAATACAGGGCTTCCCTATATTGTTACTAATAAATATCTTACTGCTCAATATATTTGATTTAACAGTATGTTTCGGGAGTTTTCATTACCCTAATGTTATTATATTGTAAAAATCTATTCTTAACAATCAGTTGAATAATTTCTTTGATGAATCTGTAGAACGATGTATCTCTTTGTATATAGCTCAAATAATCTGCTGATATGGTCTTTAAAGTTGGCGATCTGTAATATTTTCACACAAATTTTGAAAAGTTTGAAAGAACGATGTTTCCTGCGCATTCACGAAATAAAGCTTGACAGTAACTTGCGACGCGTCATCGTCGGTAACCCACTCTTGATCACGCTCCAATTACTCTCCCCTCATAGCCATATTAATAAACACAAATCAAAATCATCGTATGGGGGCTCAATATTTGAAGGAAATTCCTTTCTTAATTTACATACATTTAAAAGCGGTGATTTGATTGGTTATAAAGACAGTCATCGGGACTTGTCAAGGTATTTTAATACGATGGCTACGAGGATATATCTGCTAGTTGACCCACGGGTGATGATCGAGTGCTTAGTAATCGATGCGTGATCAGCTGTGGGTCACCGGGTACTCCGGTTTCCTGCAATAAAACTGGACACAGCAAAATGATTGAAATATTGTTCAAACTCAAAGTGAAATTAAACACTCATAATGTCAGGTTGATAGTATATGCTACACAATAATGCTGGTATTTCCTGTAATGTCCCACGCGGTCAAGGTGAAAAACAGTTCTCTTGTGCGCAATATTTCGCTACCTACATCATCGTATTGTTTCCCCTTTTATAGAACCCCACAGTGTTTTATCGTAACATATGTTTGTTTATGATTTTCCTAATTTGATAACTTCTAATATATGTAATGTGATACAATCCTCATTTGAAAAAAAAAAAAAAAATTAGTATCAATTGTAAATGTTTCGGCTGTCGTTTTGCGGTTTTTGTCTTTAAATTACGAATTAATATAAATGACCTATTTTCCCACCGAGTTCCGATTTTCTATTGAAAATATTATGAAAAAAACAGCAGACAACAACATTTCCCCCCTTCATAATAAAATATTGCAGGTCGTAGACCTATAACTTAAAATGAGTAAACATGAAATGTGAGAATATATTATACAAGATTTGATTAAGATAGTTGAAATACATATCTATTAAATATATCCATTATAGCGGATACACCACGGTGTGCCCAACTGCCCATGTCATTAAAAGGGGGGTTATCAAGACATAAAATTCATATCCGATTTTAATGTGTTTTATCTATGTAATGAAGTCTTAACTGTGATAACAAGATGAATAAAATACATAACATTATTATTTTTTATCCAAAGTGCTCGATGTATACAACGTTATGTGATCAAGTTTGTGAGTCAGTATTACAGTTGCCTCCAGCGATAAAATTGACTACCATGGTATGACTGATATATTGTTAAAAGTGGCGTTAAACATCCATAACTCTAATCTTTTTGGTTCACATACATTTCATTCTGTATATCTGTATATTGCACTTACAAATGAAGTAACTTTTCACAGTAAATTAATTTCACTCAATCTCTGTAGGCCTGCAACCGGCGGAAGTCCCAGAGTTGCAACCCATAAAATCCATACCTTATTCCAGCGTTGTGTATATACCAAGAAGTTGACTTTTATGTTGTTAATACTTGTAAGGTAGATGTTCCTTCATACCCAAGTCTCCAGTGTCGGTATCAAGATCAGATGTATCTGATATAAAACCAAATCCTGGTAATATGATCCTGAACATAGCTAAATACAGCTCGCAGGACGTTCAGAAATAATCAATCAATCAATCAATCATATCACATCCAGCATGGGTCATAGTGGTATAAAACTCATCTAGGGGATTGCACTGTATTGGAAGAATATATTTTATACATTTTCACATGCGAGCACGTATGAGTAATGTTCACCTTTGATTTTTCCATATATTATCAACTAGACGGGTTTTGATTTAAGTGAATATGGAAAAAAACAAATGGAACTTCGATAAAAGATTAATATCAAGAAACCGGGATTTTATTTCCTTTCTGTCATTTCATTTAAATTTCTTTTGCAGGAAATACAAGGTATATCATAATACAAACATATGAAATTATTGGGCTTTTTTATTCATTTCTGAAGCATATTTTTGAAACAGCGTCTTGAAATATGTGTTAAGCTCATTTTAATCCCAGTAGGTGATCAAATTGTCAGCTTGATTATCAGGAAGGTTAGCTGGTTTAAATTAAAACGTAAAAAAAAAAATTATAAATTGCTTATATATAATTAATCTTTCTACAAAACATGTTAAGTATTTGGCAACTAGACACTACTATGCCTGGGTTCTTAACTCGCAATTACACAATACCGTGCGTGCGTGCGTGCGTGCGTGCGTTACATATATCAATTCTGCCTCAGTTTATGCGAATTTCCGATTAGATTTTAGAACCGTTCTGATTGTGCGGTATTATTATTTTTTTTACTGCTTTCCATTTTATTGATAAATGACATGGTTTTGGGAAAGCAAGTGTTTTTGTAATAAAGTACTTAATATACAAGATACAAAAAACCCTTATATCAGATATACAAGATACAAAATACTTTATTTTCCAAATCAGGGGCCCTGGAGGGCATGATACAACATTTATAATTAGCACATAATATAAATCGAACATTAACTTAAAAGATATCTGCCCATCTACTTTATTATGAATTATCTGTTTAAATATGTACTTGTTGTTTGCTCATGGAATATTTCCAAGAACATAGGAATTATGTGCTTTTTTGTTTTGTTTTATCTCATTTGGCCATCACTCTTGATGTACGTGTCGTTAACCATCACTCTTGATGTACGTGTCGTTAACCATCATAGCTTACGGTCCCATAAAACTAGTTTGACCCCGCCACTTTGTATTAAAGTGTCTGCACCAAGTCAGGAAAGTGAGCGATCATGTATTTGTGTTGAGGGTGTCCATTTTGTCTCTTTCTGTGACTTTTCAAGTGGATCTTGGAACTGTTCCGACAATGTCGTATTTTTTGCTTTTCATTTTATTATCTAATCTTTCTTTTCTCTAAAGTTGGAAGTTCGAATCCTGCTCATGGTGAGGTGTACTCGATACAATATTGCGATAAAGTTTGTCTGTGACTTATCTAATCTTTCTTTTCTCTAAAGTTGTGAGTTCGAATCATGCTCATGTTGAGGTGTACTCGATACAACATTGTGATAAAGTTTGTCTGTGACTTATCTAATCTTTCTTTTCTCTAAAGTTGTGAGTTCGAATCATGCTCATGTTGAGGTGTACTCGATACAACATTGTGATAAAGTTTGTCTGTGACTTATCTAATCTTTCTTTTCTCTAAAGTTGTGAGTTCGAATCATGCTCATGTTGAGGTGTACTCGATACAACATTGTGATAAAATTTGTCTGTGACTTATCTAATCTTTCTTTTCTCTAAAGTTGTGAGTTCGAATCATGCTCATGTTGAGGTGTACTCGATACAACATTGCGATAAAGTTTGTCTGTGACTTATCTAATCTTTCTTTTCTCTAAAGTTGTGAGTTCGAATCCTGCTCATGTTGAGGTGTACTCGATACAACATTGTGATAAAGTTTGTCTGTGACTTACGGCAAGTCGGTGGTTTTCTCCACCAATAAAATTGACCGCAGCGATTTAGCTGAAATATTGTTGAAAGTGGCGTTATACATCATAACCCTGACTATAACCCCTTGTTTTTTCTTACGTTTTGCTGCACCATTATGCAAACCAACGTTCTATTTGTGTGGTAGAATATGGATTAATTTATTAAAGGGATTTAGTGTCTGCAATCGTTTTGGTTATTTCCTTCTGCTATTTGTTTTGCAGTATAAAACGATGTTTAAACATCTAAAAAAATTTAAAAATATAAATGTTTAAGATATGATATATTATTTGACCTCCTATTTTTGTTACTTCTCGTGCGTACTGAATTAGATATCTACGTTTTTATAGCCATCACTGCGACGGTACCTCTGCTGGTGGACAATTTACTTTTTAGTCCACGATGTTATCATTCTCCAAGTGGTCAGTGTTTCGGCACTGACATGGTTTATTAGATATATTTATTATTTAAATTAATATTAAATAATGTAAATTTATTATATAAACTCAGGTTATCCTGTCTCAGACATAGGTGCACGTATATTTTGGCTATCCTGTTTAGGTCCTTTGGGGGTCATTCACAATCAGAAATAATAGGACAACATCCAACAAGGTCAAAAGGACCCAAAGCCAATCAGATTCTGTTAAATCAATATCGTATGGTAAAATGTTGTAGAAACCAAAAAATAGTTAATTGAAAACTCAATTGATGACACTGAGGAGGACCAAAGAGGAAACATGACTCAGGTAAACGGTTGTAAAGGCATTACCTTCGACATTATTCACGTGGATACTTATGTTAAGCTGTCTACAAAGATTTCTACCTATCAAAATATAGTAAATGAGAAATAAGCCAGATCTGCCACTTCTTAAAAAAAAAACTCAACTGAATAAGCCAAAAAAAAAAAAAAATTATGCTAGAAAACTATCTTAGTAAATATGGGAACTGAATCACTAGTTGCTGGCTAACGAAACAGCAGAAATATGTTCACATAAAATACCACACGTGTTATCTATGGACCAAGCTTATAAGCACACCTTAACCTATACATCTGTAACACTAAACACTAATCGAAAAGTTACCAAAACGAAAATTTGGAGGGGCGAAAATAATACCACCCAACATCAATGTGCAGAAAAAATATTGGTCCATTTTCTACTATAAATAGAGAGGAAGGAGGTCATCATAGGATGCTTGTAAGGATAAAGAGGTGAAAATCTGAATGTTGGCGCTACATGCCATCTGATAAGCTGATAATCATGATAAGAATTATAGAATTGTGTCTTCTTGTCCTGTAACCACGATTTAATAAAAATAAAATCTCTGTGACCTTCCATAAGATTTTCGTCTTCCTGAAGGGTCATCATCCCGCTAATCTTCTGAAAGGGGTCTCCTTCTAACTCCAGATGCTGGAGAGCAAGTATTTCTAACTGTAAAACTACCTGGTACAGATATTTAGTTTCATATGTATTAAGAAGAGTTTGAAGATACCAAAGGGATTATCAAAATCCGTAAATCGAAGGACAGACAACACAATGGCAAAAAGAAAAAGGACAAAAGCACAACCAACGATCTACAAACACACATAACACTATAGATCGAGTAACACGAACCCCACTAAAAACCGTGGGTGAACCCATGTGCCCCGGAAGGGTAGGTAGTTCCTGTTCCTATTAAATAAGGTTAAAAAATATACTATTTATAGCAATTGATAGATTATACTTCCTTCTTCTGTTACAGGTGCAGTTTGTACAGACTTGTTGCGCAATTGGCCCGGAATTTTTGGACAAGTGCTTCGTGTGGCCGCCAGAATTCTATTTAAGTCACCAGAGGATGGATGTCAGACAATTGTTTACTGCGCAGTCGCAACTGGCTTGAAAAGGTATTCTGGGAAATTATTTTCACAGTGCGACGTCAGTTCAATTCCAGATAGCATGCGAGACAAGGAACAATGTCGTAAGTTATGGGACTTAAGCTTGGAACTTTGTGGTATAGAAAAGGAAATGGATGAAAAATTAAAAGGACTTGTTGATGATTACTCAGAAATAACCACTGAAAACACAACGTCACATGCCAAAAGCCAGTAGTTTCAAATATTATTTATAAGCAAAACGTTTCAATAGAATACTTTGTTTTATTTATATGTGTGCACGAGTCTAAATATTGAAAGGATTATTTTGAGGTGTGAAGTATTTTGCATTTTTCATTAATTTAATGTAAAAGAAATGAGACGTCTAAACCTTGTCAGTTACTTGCGACAGATCAGTGGTTTTCTCCGGGTACTCCACCAATAAAACTGACCGCACGATATTATAACTGAAATATTGTTGAAAGTGGCGTTAAACACCATAAACTAAACCAAAAACCTAAAACCAAACCCCTCCTTTTAGTTACTTTCTCCTATTCACTATGACCCGATTTACGGTCCTGGTCTGTGAATTGCTACAGGTCGGTGGTTTTCTCTGGTTATTATGTTTTTTTTATAACTACAGTTAAACCTGTATTAAGAGGTCACCTTTGGTACAAAAAAAAGTGGCCTTATAAAACAGGTGACCTCTTAAAAGAGGTTGATTTCATATGAAATTTACAATGACAGGACAAGAAAAAAGTGACCTTTTAATACAGGTGACTGCTTAATAGAGGTGACCTCATGGGCAAGTTTGACTTGATAGAGGTGACCTCATGGGCAGGTTTGACTTAATAGAGGTGACCACATGGGCAGGTTTGACTTGATAGAGGTGACCTCATGGGCAGGTTTGACTTAATAGAGGTGACCTCATGGGAAGGTTTGACTGTATTTTATTTCTTCATAGAGACATTAAAAATTAGAGACAAGTCTTACCAACTTACGAAGCCTTTGAATTACATAAAACATATGAAACGTTCTTATTTTAATCACATGAGTTGCTTGGCCATAGCTGTAGCAACATATTCCAAACGAAATGTAATCAATAGAGTGAGAGTTAGAGTTATGGTGTTTAACGCCACTTTCAACATTGTAGTCTATATTTAAGAAGGATGAAAAGATCATTAGGCTTAATCTAAATTCCAATTGTCGTTTTAGATAGCTTTTGTTTTGAAGCATTTTATGTCCCCAATTATTCCTTCCAGTTCCTATATTTTTAATGGTCATCGCTTGTAATTATAAAAAGTATGGTGTGTGTGTGTGTGTGTGTGTGTGACTACTAAAGACGGGTCGGCCTGAGGATGTGCGGGGCCTAATGCTGTTCTATGTAAAACCTGCAGTGTGTTGTGTACTTGAACAGCCGAGATGTACTTGATACAACGTTATGTGATAAAGTTTGTCAGTGACTTGCGACAAATTGGTGGTTATCTCTGTGTACTTTGGTTTCCTCCACCAATAAAATTGACCGTCACGATATATAAACTGCAATATTGTTGAAAGTGGCGTTAAACACCATAAAACAAACCAAACCATTCTGTAAAACAAAATCCCAATTTCAACCTCCGAATCAAATTCATATGCATGTATACGTATTTGTTTGTTATAATTTATGCATCCTTGTATATGTTTGCGCTCGTTGCAGAATAAATATTAATATACATTTTATTATTTTTTTAAGGCTTAATTCTCAAAAGAACGTTATCGAAAACTGTTTTTAAAATTTTCACTCGAGTTAATATAATTAACGGTGAATTACTAGAAATTAGCCATACTAAATTTTAAAGTAATTCTAGTAGAATTAGTTTTTACAAATAAAATTATTATTACATAGCATTGATTATTTCTTTAAACCTTGGCGTACACGAGGGTTGACATTCTCCTTACACGAATCACTCATTTACATCCTGTCCTAAGGATGCGACCACTCATCTAGCGGAGGTTTCTAATCCTCAGGGGAGAAGGTAGATGCTATTTCTATACACAGAGGCAACAAATAAAATTGTCATCACACAGATCTACGTATTTCTTCTACCCACGCTGTTTATGTCCTTTGAGTTTTCTGCTCCTGACGATTTTAAGTTATTTGGCTTTCAAATATTTAGCTTTGAATGTTATTCCAGAAAAGCGTCGTGGGCACTATATTTGATATCTACGGTTTTATTTGGTACTTTGGTGTCTTTCTCGTCACTACTGTGTGGTATACATTTATATGTCATGGTTTCTCCACTTTGAGGCACAACTCCTTTAAATGGGATGTCCGATAGTTGTGCGGGATTAATCTAATACACAATATTCTCCTGGATGGGACGTAAATGTGTGTCGCATGGTTTTAGAATACAATGCACGCTTGACACATGGGCCTGAATGGTTGGTTGGTTCCAGGTCTTTGACTTCCGACAAGTCTGACACTACTCGATGTGGTTGTAGCTCCTCAATAGCCACACTAAGTTTTAAGGTTTCTGTACGCCTATCCATGGCTGTGTGTTTCATCTTTCAGTTCGTTAACCCCACACACACACATTTAAAAAATCTGACAGTCACAGTAAAGTTGAATATTGCTGAGAATGGTGATATACCCTGCTGAGTGCATGTGTACATATGATAATGATAATACTTAAATATTTTATTGGATTTATAACTACCTATGAAATCAGTGCCTTTCACCACTAACGTTGCGAGTTCGAATCCCGATCGGGCGAGGTGTACTCGATACACCATTAGGTGATAAAGTTAGTGAGGGACTTGCGGTAGGTCGGTGGTTTTCTCCGAATACTCCGGTTTCCTCCACCAATAAAACTGACCGCCACGATTTAACTGAAATATTGTTGAAAGTGGCTTTAAACACCATAGCCCTAAATATTGACTGGCATAGCTATGCAAATAGTATGCCTGTTATTTAAAAAAAACCAAGACAGGTATTATTCTTTCGGATATTAACACTTATGTCATTAAGTTCTAGTTCAATAACATCACACTGTGCAAATGGAAATCTGTATAGAATCAGACCGAACTCTTCTAAATAAAAAAGAACATTTTGACTCTTAAGTGTTATGTGTTTATTATACATTACGACCACACACTTGTTATCTCGCTACTGGATTGAAAGAAATATAAACCGAACATAATTGATTCTTGTGATAAGAAGTACAGATGTTTAAAAAGCAAATTTCCTCCTGACTGATTGTTTGTAATGCTTTAAGTGATAAAATTAATATCATTTTCAGATTTTTAGTGAATCATAGAACTTAACTACTGTTCGTCTTTCACTTTCAACAAATTGTTCACCTAATATGCCGACTACAAGACTTATGGGGAAATAACTCGAAGATGAATTAAGGCACAGGGTACGAATACGACGGAAACGTATTCGTAGCCTGGGTTCTACAAGTACGACGGGCGGAAGTTGTGACTAAATGATCAACCGGTTTCCGGACATGGACACCTATTTTATGGAAATTAATCACGTATTGCTAGCATCTAGAGGCTACGAATACTGTGATACTATAAAGTTTAAAGAAAAAAAATATACATAGATATTTTTAATATTAAGAATTATCATATACACTGTACAATTTAAAATTTCAAGTAAGACAATAGGTAAATACAATGTATTAAATTAATAATGTTTATAGTTATTTTCAAAGTGATGATCATTTGCTTATTTAAAGTATATTATATGTGATTTTACCTTGTGGTTGGGCGTTGACCGCTGAAAATGGAACTAACATTTTCCCCTCCATGAATACAGGAATAATCCAACTCCTTATAAATTAAAAGACTCGTTGCACTTTCTGCAACTTCCATGCTTTTATATTTGGACCCCGTACCAAGCTTCCTTGAGATACGCTAATAAAGTTGGACGTAGTTATCCTGCTGGAATTTTATTAGGGCGCGCTCTAAATCTGTAAAAGATTTATACTTTGCTTCAACACAGAGCGCACTACCATCGTCGTCCATTTTGAAAATAATTAGTGTTGGGAAGTGTGAGTTGTACTCTGAGAAGTACTCATACCAGTGAAATCTATGGGCTTAATCGTGTATTGTAAGACTAGTTTTTCAATGTATCAGATTTTATTGGAATAAAAATAAACTACAAACAGAAAATTATATAAAAAATCGAGAAATCCGTCGTATTCGTAGCCTCTAGATGCTAGCAATACTTGATTAATTTCCGTAAAATAGGTGTCCATGTCCGGAAACCGGTTGATCATTTAGTCACAACTTCCGCCCGTCGTACTTGTAGAACCCTAACCCGAATAATCCAGTCGTTGTATTACGCTTTGCTATATTAACCTCATCCAGCGATAGTACCGATAGAGGGCGCAGTATTATTCGAGTTAGTAGGCTACGAATACGACGGAAACGTATTCGTAGCCTGTGCCATGAATTAACGACCAGTTCGGTTAAACCGATCCTTTGTTAGATGTTTGGCAACCGTATCCCTTGTTGTCCTGAATATGTACTATTATTTTTGACGATATATAACTAACACATCTTCGCATGGAATTGAAGCTTTCTAATTTTAACGAGAATTTGCAGTCAGTGAGTGATTATTGTGGGTGATACTAAACAGAGTCGACTAGTCGATTAGGGTCGACTAGAGTCTACTACTGAAATAACGCAAAATAAACATGTAAAAGTATTGCAATACTTTGTAGATGATATTAAATGACTTAAATGATATTTATAAGTCAATTTTATTGATGTTTTAGTTCTCACCGAGTGAAAATATACAAGAAAGATCGGCGCGATTTACTTCCGGTTTACCAAAAAAAAGACAAGTAACTTTTATAGTCCTTTTCGACTGAGATATGAAATATCATGTTTGTCAATAACTCATAGGTGGTATTTGAGTATTAAATCATATTTTTAAAGCACATACATGTTGAAATATAGGTCAGATTCATGTTTGTTAAAGCAAAATAAAAGCGCTCCTAAATTTAAAATCAATATCGGTCTAGGACATGAAAATGCTTGACGTATCTGAAGTTCACTAAAATGAACGTATGAGATGATGATACATACATAAGATACAAAATTAATGTATAGGATTTTTACGAATTTTAACCAATTATAAAACGCTGACAAGCTTTACACATGCACAATTTTTTCTAAGAAAAAAGTCATTGAACTTATCAAAAACTTCTATTCAGACACTGTCAACAAATTTACAATGTACAAATAAATGTAATAAAGTTACCTTTTCTTTACAAAAATGACAAGATCCATTTGATGATAAACCCGTACGTTGCAGTCTTTCCTCGGTATACACTATGTTATGTAAAAGTTTGAATTGTAGTTGTTTAGCTTTTCTATTAGCCCGGTTTGAATAAATTATAGCCCAGATAGATTTCCAGGGTAGTTCTGTGTCGAAGTGCGTATCCCATTTGTTTTGACATATAGGAACACAATTCTCCACAAAATAACCCTGAATTTTCGGTAGAACTCTTAAAAAAAATTGTGCTGTCATCCCATATATCTTCAATTTTTTGTATACCACTTAAGCTAAATGAACTAAAAAATAAGGCATTACCGTTATAGCTAAATTTTGCATTTCCAAAAATGTTTTGATCCAAAATATCTTCCTTTGCATACAATGTTTGTGATGCTAAAAAGAAGAACCATGAATCTAAAAGTCTCTTGTAATAGTTAGATATCTTCAAGTTTCCTATATTTATTTTTTTTACGTCAGTACATTTACTCAAAAAAAAGTCTGACGCGAATTTGTCATCTAGTGAAGTAAGCCAATATAAGATTCGTCTGGTCAATATCGGCCAACTTGGCCTGAAGATGGGAGGTAAACTTATGGTAGAAATCCATATTCTCATCCCAATGCAACAGCATGGGGTCTAACATGACAGGGGCATAGACGTCCGCTTACTCTCCAAACTAACATTTGGGAAGCAGAGGGGAGTCAAAAAACACGAATTTAGGTTAAAAGTTCGGTCTATGCCAATAACTGTACCTGATGCAATATGCAGATTTAAGCATGGCCATCTGCAAATCAGTATACAGAATGATACTAGGTGGCTTAGATGAACAAGTCGTGATGACTTCCCTAATAAAGGGACTGTTCTGAAACATGTTCAGGACAGAAAGAACGTCATCAACCACATTCAAACTGTGTGTGCTCTCGGGTCGGTCTTTCTTATGCTGATAATATCTAGCATTTTGAGCAACACGGTTAGATATAATGTCATCAGGAGTAGCCGTGTTAACGTCTCTACTGATCTCCATTGGAGCCTTACCATGTTGAATCCCATCACGGAGAATAGATTTCTGATGCCGGGGAAGTCAGGCTACGGGTAAGGGACTGTAGTATGCTGGGCATTGCCGTGTACTACACTATGAACATACTCCCCAATATACGGGGTCACTGACATCAGAGTAGTTGATTGTAGTGTCTGGGTCAACTGAAGGTACACTAAATGGTAAATTAAATTGTTTCATTCATATTGTTGTGTGAAGCAAGGATTTATAAATCCTTGTATGAAGATAAATAAAAATAAAAGTTTCTTTATTTGAGTTTCAGTCAATATTGTAAATTATTACCAATATTAGATTTATTAAAAAAAAAACAACAATTAAATATACATCGTCTTCATCCTATCCTCAACTATTTCCTATCCGTCCCGGAATGGCACAGGTTTTTATAGACAAAGGTGTCGCCATTTTGGATTTACCGATGATTTTGTTACCAAACGAAATAATAAATAAATGCATGCGAAATATGAAAAATTAAGTTTCTGTATGTACATATCTATTATTTTATATGATAATAAATAAAAATAAAAACTATTTAACACCCATCTTACTACACAATGATTTGTAGACTTCTCAACAACAGTACATCCATAGTTGTCGTCTCTAACACACAGCCGTACAGCTCACAGAAGAAAAGACAAATAAATAGCTAAAATTTCAGACCAGAAAAAGCTGAAAATCACTGTATTGTGTAATATAAACCTTTATCTATAACAAAAAACATTTTTTTATTGAGTTCTTAAAAGTATTGAGTATAAAAGTTACTTGTCTCTATTTTGGTAAACCGGAAGTAAATCGCGCCGATCTTTCTTGTATATTTTCACTCCGTTAGAACTAAAACATCAATAAAATTAACTTATAAATATCATTTAAGTCATTTAATATCATCTACAAAGTAATGCAATACTTTTACATGTTTATTTTGCGTTATTTCAGTAGTAGACTCTAGTCGACTCTGTTTAGTATCACCGATTATTGTCTAACGCCAAAATGAGCAATTTTCAGCTATATCATGGCGAGAACAAGCTACGATAAGATCATAATGATGTCCGTTTTGTACTAGACCAACACGCTTAGTCGGATTTTTATAATGCTAGCTGACTGAAACATCAATCCGCGGGTAGACATGTCGTTTCACATTACCCGGATTCCGAGCCGACCAGTCTGCTCTTTCTCCTTAATGTTCCGTGCTAAGCGAGAAACGAAAAATACAAATTTTAGTCTTTGGTTTGATTCAACCGGGGCTCCAACTCACACGGATCCACCACACCCGAGCACGCTAGCCATTACACCACCGACGCTATAAATGTCATTATTTTAACATGTTTGTGCCATTGTATTTCGCGCCGTACCAACCAGCGACGACAATGGATAATCACAACAATACTATATTTAACTACATCTGGAAATTATAAAAAGAAACAATATTTCAGTTATATCGTAGAAGTCAGTTTTATTGGTGGAAGAACTCGAGTACTCGGAGGAAACCACTGACCTGCCCCAAGTAACTGACAAACTGTATCACATAAGACTTAAAACTATGTAAAACGTAGATTTTGTTTTCTTTTCTTCATGTGAACCTGTACATCGCCGCGATTGGGAAAATAGAATAGTGATAATATTTGCTAAAATATATCGTTTTTCTCAATTTTTTATTTCTTTTTGTATTCAATATGATTATTAATGCATAATATTGTTATAAATAACACATAAAACAACATAAATAAAACCATGGCCGAAACGTCTTTACAAAGTGTGGCCGAACTGGTACTATGGCCGAAACGTCCTGTACCCTCCCTGAGTGGCATTCGAACTCACAACGTTAGTGGTGATAGGCACTGATTGCATTGGTAGTTCTAAATCCAACTACCATACGATCAAAACCATGACGGCCTCCGATTTGTGCTTTGAGACAACTGTTGTGTGCAAAATGTATTCCAGCACTGGGGGCAGGGCTTTCAATATTTGACAATTGTACATGGTACCAGTACTTCACTATTTACAAGTGGTTCTTTTTCTTAAAATTGAACATTTGTCATAAATATCTTTAAAACTAGGAGGTACCAATTACAATTTTAAATGGGCAAAAGTACCTGGTGCCTCCTCTTCTTGAAAGGCATGTAGGAGTTAACCTTGGTGCTCACCAGTAGATACACTGCACTTAGATTTTTTTTTGTAGACACTGGAAGAGGAGAGGGGGCAGTCATAGCCGTGATCGTATGGTAGTTGGATTTACAACTACCTATGCAATCAGTGCCTATCACCACTGATGTGAGTTCAAATCTCGATCAGAGCGAGGTGTACAACATTATGTGATAAAAATTGTCAGTGACTTGCGACAGGTCGGTAATTTTCTCAGGGTTCTCCAATTTCCTCCAATAAAACTGACCGCCAGATATAACTGAAATATTGTTGAAAATGGCATTAAACAACATCAAACAAACAAAACTGGAAGATGAGCAGTTGGAGTCAGATCGTCACATGCGACACTTTTGGCCCTACATCAGGGGGAATATATACTTTCTTCCCTCACAGAAAAGAACAAGTGAGCGAGTGATTGCCAACTCAGCGATTTTTCAGCTATATCATGGCGAGAATATGTTAATTTTAAAAGATAATGTGGAGGTCCGCTTTGTACTGGAACAACATGCTTAGTTGGATTTTTATAGTGCTAGCTCACTGAAACAACATTCCGCGGATGGACATGTCGTAGCACTCGTACACATTAGCCAGTCTTTGCTCTTTCTCCTTAATGCTGTGTGCTTAGTGGAGAAGCAACAAATACCAATTTTATAGTCTTTGATTGACCAGATCGGGGCTCGAATCCACGATCTACCACACTTGAGGCGAGCACGCTAAACATTACACCACCGATGCCGATACAACAAATTGTATTTTAAATCTATATTTATTCATACAACAACGTTCAATAAAATTGACAATAATGAAAGACAACAATAAACCTATGGCTTCATGTACACATTGTCAATATTTATAACAATACTTTAAATCACCTTTAACCTTCTTCCTCCCCCCCCCTCCATCAATATTTCTAACTAAACCTTAATTCCCCCCAACCCAACTAGTCCCCAATCGATACTTCTAAATAAAACCCTAAATAATCTAACCCTTCTTGTCTCCCATCAATATTTTAAGCCTGACCTTTCTTGTCCCCTCCCCACAAATAATAATCTAATATATTCATATTCCATTCCTCCCAGTCCTCAACCATCAACTTAATATTTTATTTCCAATTCTTTCGTATCCCAACCCCTCATTGTTTCCAATTTAAATCATGCTTTATTGACCAACTGCTAAAATTTCAAAGAACAAATTCACCTAGATTACATCCCCATTTCCCAGCATTCCTCTATCCCAGATAATGCCCATTTCCCAGCATTCACCTATTCCAGATCATGTCAATATCCCAGATTATACCACTTTCCAAGAATTCCCTGATCCAGATTATACCACTTTACAAGAATTCCCTGACCCAAATTATACCACTTTCCAAGAATTCGCTGACCCAAATGATACCACTTTCCAAGCATCCCCAGACCCAGATTATACCACTTTCCAAGCATCCCCTGATCCAGATTATATCACTTTCCAAGAATGCCCCGACCCAGATTATACCACTTTCCAAGCATTCTCTGATCCAGATTATACCACTTTCCAAGCATTCTCTGATCCAGATTATACCACTTTCCCAGCATCCCCTGATCCTGATTATACCACTTTTCAAGCATTCTTTGATCCAGATTATGCCAATTTCCAAGCACTCCTTGATCCAGATTGTTTTGCCATTGCTTCACATTCCTGCATCAAACCAGTATAAAACCTCAAATCTTATAAAATCAGAAATAATCTTTAGTTATCAATTATCATGGATTTTGTGGTGCATTTAAACCAAGAATTTGAACACTAATGACATATATATTAATAATTGAGCATTGAAGAAATATCTGAACATGTACGATAATAAAGGATCCTCCAACCAATTTAATTTTCCAAAACCACAGAATTTGGTACCAGTTCTTACACTGCATTTCATAAAAGTCCCAACTTTACTGTAAGTACTGTTTACATTTGACAACCACATGTGGACACATGACTTTATTCAAACTAAACATAGTCAATGGACCGGAAAAATGAGGTCAAGGTAAGGTGAACAAAGATGTATAATTATTTCGTTCAACCATAAATTCAACACGTCGTGAATATGACTTCTGGGAATATAACTCGACCACGAAAATAAATCTCACATATTTGACCACATTATAACAAAGTTAATGGACCATGACAATGATTTAAAGGTCAGCTACAATCCACGAAGAATGCATGTGGACCAATTATTGTGTGAAGCTGATGTTCGATTTCTGGGAAACAGACATATCCCAAATCTTGAAATTATTAACACTGTTCTGTAAATGAAATATTTATATCTTGCCTTTCATGATTTTCATCTGAGGGTCAGACAAAAATCCATCATACATCTCTCTCCTTTCACATTGAACTTACACACTCACACACACACATTCACATACACACAAACAATTTTCTCCAATAAATCAACATACTTTGCCAAACATATTTCATATCTTCTAGTTATTTTGTAATATATATTTGGCATATTTCTTTCATTACTTACCAAACAGTAATCAGACATACTTCATATCAACTAGCACTAACAAGCAAATAAAGAGGCCCACAGTAGGATAGTAGTAGGGACAAAAATGTAAATTAATAACTTTGTGTTAGTAATTCATTGTAAAAAAAAATTCTTAGAATTTTTTTGTGGTCATACCACTTTCTTTTCACCAATGAGTTATAGGTTCGTGCCCCAGAATTCACGATCATAAAACTTTCGAGTACAAATTTTATACTCATACTCCAATATCATCCAATCAGAAAGCCACATCCAATAAATATATCATACTGATTTCACAATTATGGAGTATGAGTATGAAAACTTGTACTCACAATTTTATTGACCATAAGTCTGGGCCAGTCTGGAAGTATTCTCCAATTGTAATAGAGATATCAGGTAAATACCAATGACCTGTGGTTTTCGTCAAGAACCCCATGGTAACCTCCACAACTATTTTTTGGCTTCCAAGATATGACTGACAAATTGTTGAAACAGGTGTCCGGAAAATCAATCTCTTGATAAAATTATCTCTTATTATCAAATGATTTCATAGTAAATTTGAGTAAAACATTAAATACTATGATTATTAAGGATACTTACATATACAGAATATTAGGCATTTTATTTTTGAGACTAACTTTATCACGGGGTATATCAGGTGAGCCGGAACGGCGAGCCTGATATACCCCGTGATAAAGTCAGTCCCAAAAACAAAATGTCTAATATTCTGTTTATCGGTAATTTATAATTAACTTTCAAAAAAATAATAAAATGAATTCTTTAAAACGATATTTTGATGGGATTATTTTTTTGCGGATAGATCTGGTTTTGTAAATGTGATTCGGTTCTGGCGCGCGAGGTTCATTCAAAAACTAGTTTACGAGGTGGCAAGATGTGTTTTTTACTATTTGACGTGTGTTATACATTATGATGGTTTTGTTGGATTTAAGTGTGTTTTGGAAATTATAATGTTCGAATATGATACTGGTAAGTAATTTTTGTCATAAAAACTTGTGCTAAAACCGTATCGAATACGTTTCACTGAAATACTCTGAATGTAGGTCAAATCAATTAACATCCATAATAATCCCACTCGGAAGGCATTTAAGATTTTATGTTATTAATTTTAGAAAGTTAATTAATGTATATATATTTGCATATCCAGAATAGAATAGAGAAGATTTAGTTGAGTCTTCCCTGTTACTGATCAGTGCTATGTTGTATTAAATTTTAGCTCTTTTCAGTAATTGGATTGATTTCAATTTTAAATCATCATTAGATATTGCAGTGTATATACAATGTAAGCCTAAGAATGTTCAATCTTTACAAAGTAGTTATTTCTTGGATTTCTATCATTTTGGTTTTGAGACCACGACATTGACCTTTTCCCGTATTATTGCTTTTGATGACACATTTTTTTTTTAAACAAGTATATTCATGCGCATTAGTTGGCGCATGCCTAATATGGACTGATCTAATAATTTTGATTTCACGACCAGTGCGTTGAGATAAGCTTTATCAATCGACACACTTCAAAGGAAAACTACACAAATTACCGATAAAAAGTCTTATTATACATGATAAAACACCAATTTTTATGATGGTGTTTGAAACAAATTATTCTTTCAAACACATTTTTCATGACCATTGAGTAAAAAATAATTAGTCTACACAGAATACTCCCCCACTGTGGGCCTCAGTAACAACGGAATGAAAGACAAAATGATGAACAACTAAACCATAACAAGTCATTCAATGGCTTCGATATTCAATTTCTTTTTACTGTCTTTTCGCTTAAAACTTCCTGGTCTATTTTTAGACTGGATGTTGTTTGCTGACCCGTGTCTCATTCTGTTTCCACCAGCTGCACCATTTTTATCTACGATTTCTTTGTCCGTTGGTGAATGTATGCTACTCACACTTAAACTAGACATTGAACTGGATAGATTTAAGTTAGACGAGATCCCTAAGGAACTGGGATATGGATTTAAAATGTCAAGGTCGTCACCAGGTAAACAATTCTCCATCATCATGGCTTCCAAACAATTAACCAATAATTCTGCTGTATCACTTGGAGCAGACTGAAAGATATAAAAAACTAAATGACTCCAACTGTATTTTATAGATTCTACTGTTTCAATTTAGCCCTGTAAACTTTTTTTCTAATATTTGTTTGGACTTTTACATTTAAGTCAGCACTCAATGATATCTGTAGTAACTCCGGGGTGATGTCATGTTATGTAATATTTATACCACGGTTTTCCCGAATGTGAAGCATGAGAATGTTTAAATGTTTAACTCAGAAAAATGTGGTATTATTTTATAGTTCTTAGCTGTTGCTTACATTCTGGTATATAAACCATAAAAAGATCAAAGGAAAAGAATGCATTCATGTTACAATATACAATTTTGTCATGTTTTTTTTTTAAATGAGGAATCTTTGTCCAGAATTTCACATACATAATTTGGACATAAAAGTTTCAGAGAAGAAGATTTTTAATATATTGTTTGGAAGATTTGAACATAAAAATTAAACTTCTAAGGACATTGAACTCTAAAATTTACATAAATTTGCATAGGCAGAATATTTCAATATAATTTGTAATTTCAATACAACAACCTCTGGTTACAAGCAGTGTTTTATTAACATTTGAGGGGCAGTCATGATCATATGGTAGTTGGATTTACAACTACCTATGCAATCAGTGCCTATCACCACTAATTTTGTGAGTTCAAACCCTGCTCAGACGAGGTGTACTCTATATAACATTATGTGATAAATCAGAGAATGACGACAGGTCGATAGTTTTCTCCACTTTCCTCCATCAATAAAACTGATCGCCAGGACATAACTAAAATATTGTTGAAAGTGGCGTTAAACACCATAACCCTAACCCTTATCAACATTTGAAGAATTAGAAAATACAAATATACATGTGAATTCCCGTTACTTAATCTATACAATAAATATTCAAGTTTTACCTTAGTAAATATCCCAGCAAATCTCCACAATCCACCAAAACCAATACCTGAGAAAAACCATGAATTATATGAACACACAAAAATAATATTTCAGATATGGAATATAAATTATTGAAGCTAAATACCATATTTTACAGAAATGTTATTAAAAGTACTCAAGAATGGCCATCAAGTATGAATAATGTTATACAGTGGATTCTGCTTATTTGCAAAGCCTATTTGTCAGAGAAAATTTTGCAATTAAGCGGACTTTGCGATAAAACGAAATGCTATTCAAACCGGAAGTATAGACTACAGGTGCCGTGATATTGACATTTTGTTTACCTGGAGCTGATATGTTGATAAAGTAAATTTATGAATGTAAATAATAAATTAGAATATTTAATGAAAGTCTTTGTTGTTTATTACTGGTGTAAATAATATTTCCATAATTTCTGTGTATTGGGGGAGCTTTTTGTGTACATCGAGTGTCACATGATCACGTGATAGATGTTACGTTTTGTGTACAGTAAATGAGTTGTACTAAATTAATAATAGTTACTGCAGTATCCATATTGTTATTTATAACTGTAGGGATTTACTTTTCATCTTGGTAGGTTATTATCGATAGATATCTCTGTTGTTGACTTCATTCAGTTTCTGTGTAATGGGAGCTTTGTGTATTGAGGGTTTGTGTAGTTGTTTATATCACGTGATGGTGGATATTTATAACCATAGGATGACATTTTGCTTACTGAATGACGAACTCATTTTCCCCCTATGCTTTATAGCAAAATAAAAAAAACACAAGCCCAAAATCTGAATACTTTTCATTATTAAATAAATAAAAAAATAATTAATCCACTTTGATTTTTTGTTTGATGTTCTAATTTACATTAATTAATTAACTAACTAAGTATACATATTTTAATTTCTCTTCAAGTTTTTAATCACTGATCAGCATTCATATTAATTTTTTGATCACTAATTATGTGTTTTGAATTGCCACGTGGCTGATTGTTACAAATCTAAAAATAGACACCAGGGCTTTTTCCTGTAAGGTCACACACTTAATTATTGAATCAAAATGGAGGACAATCAACAATGATTGCGGTACACAAAACATTCTTTATTAGAGCTTTATTGAAGTTCAGGAAAAGGATTAAACACAAATAAACATGTAAATGGATTTTTATTAAAATATTCAATAGTTCAAAACGTCTCCAAATGTCTGATCAGGTTATCACCACACGACGTTTCAACATCGATCTGCAAGAAAAAATATTTCAAAGGTGTATTGGATTTTTTTTTCTCCTTTTTTTTTATCAGTTCTAGGGTAGTTCTGCAAATAACCGACACTTTTATACATTTTTGGCAAAAATTGTCTTTGCAATAAAGTGAATTTTGCCATTAACCGCTTTGCAATTAACCGGGTGTTTTAACGTTAAATGAATGGTAAATGGATCGGTGTTTAAGCTTTTTTTGCAATAATACGAATTTTGCAATTAACCGGTTTGCAATTAAGTGGAGTCTACTGTACCAACAAAATTTCATTTTAATCTTCTAATGCCCGCTAAAAAATATGGTCGACTACACATCATGATCAATCATCGCATTATATATGATGGCTATTGGACCAACAATATCGGAGGAGTTGCGTTCACAAAGAATAACTATATTGAAAATGCATGAAAATGTCCCTTAACTCCTACAAAAATCCTTGAATGAATATGGGAAACTACACATTATGACTAATTATCCTACTAAATATGAAAGCTTTCGGACAAACGAGCTCAGAGGAGTTGCATTTACAAAGAATAACTATTGAAATTGCATGAAAAAGTCCCATAACTCCTACAAAAATTGTCAAATCAAAATGAGGGATAATATGTTCGACTACAGATCATGACCAATCATCCTACCAAATATAAAAGCTATTGAACCAATGACCTCACAGGAGTTGCATTCACACAGTGAAGCAGGATAGACAAACCGAAAAACTATATGCCCATATACTATCCTATGAGGGTCATAAAAACTCCATGTTATATATAAACTTACTCTGAAGATATGAGAGTTGTTGTTGAGAGACATCTTCACAGGCAATCATATTTTGGATGATACTCTGAACAGCATTCAGTATGGCTTGGTCATGACACAGGGATAAAACATTGTTGATCTTGGCATCCAACAAAGAATGTCTAAAAATAGAATAAATATTAATAATTAAAATACAATGTATAATAAACATTAACGATTTCTTCTGAATGATTTAAATAACTAAAAAAAAATTAAAAAATAAGATTGTTTCCTGATGCAATAATCAATTAAATTTTCTAAAAAATTACAATAAAAACGTAGATATCAAATTTAGTGTGCACAATACGTTTCTGGAATAACCTTCATCAGGTACGCTCAAAATAACCTTCATCAGGTACGCTCAAAGTAAAAATATTGGAAAGCCAAAAAATTTAAAGGTTTTGGGAGCATGAAAAACCAAAGGGCCTAAACAGGATAGCCAAAACTGGCTAAGGTCACCTATGTCTGAGGGAAGAGAATCTTAGTGTTAATAATAATTACATTCTTATTATAGGAACTGTAAATGGCTGGATTAAAGGTGTAAATCAAATGCAACAAGTACATTTGATTAAACTGGGATGACAATCAATTATGAAGCCTTTTATAAACAATAAAAAAAAGTTGTATCAAGGAAAATTATCCAGAAAAGGTTTTATCGGCAAATTTGACATTTTTCCTTTGATGTGTGCCACTGAACTGACCTTGATCCACAAAAATATTAGGTCTGTTTGTAACTTGCATGCGTAAGAATTGACTGATATTGAAAATTATAGGCCAGTGTGACGTCAAACACATTTTGACCTCACCAATAAAAACATTAACCCCAGTTTGAAGGTCTCGACATACATTATCACAGCTCGTCCTGTCGGACTTACTGCGATACTAGCGATAATTTCTGTTCTTACTTTCAAAACTGCCATTATTGTATATATATGTTTTCTTAGTACAGTGTAGATTTAAATGATAACTTAAGCATGAATCTCAATACTGGAGGGGTCATAGATGAAAGGTATGTGTTATCTTAACAATTAATTTTCCTATACACTAATGTTTTAAAGATAACTTACATAACCGGGAATACTTTAGGGAAAACAACAGAAGCTTCTGCTAAATACTCGTATAATATTCTAGCCTCATTTTCATCTGTCGTGTTCCGTACTAATGTTGCCTGTAAAATTAATAACAAAATTATTAATATACACATTTGTGAAATTTATCCCTATTTTCTTGGAGTAGATTTTTTTTTTCGTAATGGGATCCTCTCTTCCTTCTAAATTTAATTTTGTTCTTTGTACCCATCTGTTAGAATTAATAGTGTAAAGAGGAAGTAGGGGCCATCATGGTCATGATCGCATGGTAGTTGGATTTACAACTACCTATGCATTCAGTGCCTATCACCACTAATGTTATGAGTTCTAATCCTGCTCATGGTGATGTGTACTCGATACAACATTATGTGATGAAGCTTATCAGTGGCTTGCAGCACATTGTTGAATTTTCTCTGGGTACTCTGGTTTCCTCCACCCATAAAACTGACCGCCACGATAAAACTGTAATATTGTTGAAAATAGTATTAAAGCACCATAACCCTAACCCCCACCTGTTAGAATAAATAGTGTAAAAAGGAAGTTATATATATTAAAGTACTACATAATTATGTTTGTTTTAAATAAGCCTATTAGAGAAGTTGTGGCTGTGACAGTCTTATTTAAATTTACCTATGAAATCACCACCTATAACCATCAAAAATGTAGTTTGATTTACACCTGGAGCTAGGTAGGTGTACTAGTGACAGGTCAAAATTTGGTTCTATTTACAAAGACGATTAGATATGGCTAAGTAGGCTAACAGTTACATGTTGTGAGCAAATTACCCAAATAAAAACCTACCAGAACAGTTAATACGAGAACTTGAGTAGGATAATCTTAAATAAAAACCTACCAGAACAGTTAATACGAGAACTTGAATAGGATAATCTTAAATAAAAACCTACCAGAACAGTTAATACGAGAACTTGAATAGGATAATCTTAAATAAAAACCTACCAGAACAGTTAATACGAGAACTTGAGTAGGATAATCTTAAATAAAAACCTACCAGAACAGTTAATACGAGAACTTGAGTAGGATAATCTTAAATAAAAACCTACCAGAACAGTTAATACGAGAACTTGAGTAGGATAATCTTAAATAAAAACCTATCAGAACAGTTAATACAAGAACTTGAATAGGATAATCTTAAATAAAAACCTACCAGAACAGTTAATATGAGAACTTGAATAGGATAATCTTAAATAAAAACCTACCAGAACAGTTAATACGAGAACTTGAGTAGGATAATCTTAAATAAAAACATACCAGAACAGTTAATACGAGAACTTGAGTAGGATAATCTGTAAGGACTTCTGGATCTAGTAAAACATTGTTTTCATTTGACACAGATCCTCGTCCAACTCGCACAGCAAGTCCAGATTTACCATCTTTTTTAGAACAGGGCGAGGGCATCGATCTACTTCTGGTTGTGTAAAAAGGAGGTCTGGCATTTGGTTCACTGTCAAGACTCCTCCAAACTTTGGGACTGTTGGCTTGCTGTAAAATAAAAGTTCATTTTCATATAAAACCTAAAAGAATATAAATTCTAATTAGTATTAGGTTCATTGTTGATATTCAATCAAATCTAAGTTTATTTAGGCTTGCTGTAAAATGAAGGCTTACCATAAAGGTTTACTCCATGGGATAACCTTCAGGTGAATTTTAGACTCACCAATGAAAATACCACTGTAAAATCTTACAATCAAATGTGGTTACAGGTGGTAAAGGGAAATTTATAGAGAACTGAATAGATATTCCAATGTTCACCTAGACAATGATTGGATTGAGTTGTTTCAGATGTCATTGGCGCTTACCATACTTAAAATATAATTTTAATCAGATTCAGATTCCCTCACAGTTTGTATATAATATTGAGACTGTTGGATTGCTGTAAAATAAAGGTTTGTATCAACATTTTAATGTTATTCATTTGTGAACCGACTTCCCAGTTTACAAACAATAATTTCTGTTAAATATTCAAAACGTCGTTACAGACCGTTTCAATGTAATTTGGTGCAACTTGGTGAATCTTTTTGATAAAAAAAAATCCTTTGTATTTTCTTGACAGTAATAATATTCTAACTAACTTTTCATAATAGTTGAATGAAGCAAGTACCTGAGCTTGAGTTAAATGAGTATTTGATTTCTGCATTCCCCGAGCTGTGTTCATTGCAGACTGATCTAACATATCCCAACTTTTCTCTCTTCTCGGAGGTGGCTTTGCCATGGGAAGAGTATTGTTCTGTTGATTTGGTATACTAGGTGGAGCCGGAGGGGCTGGCGTAGATGGAATTGATTGTCCAGATCCTGCTGAACTGTTAGAGCTACCACCAGGTGTCGTGGACATCTGACCTATATCTGCATTTAAGCTGTCACTAGAGGGAGACTCTGACATCATATACTGACTAATACGGTGCTTGAGATGACATCTGCTGCGTACTTCCTCCGACACAGACACTAAAGCTAAAAATAGAAAATACATGTTTTTATGTATTCATTGCCAAAAACTATTATTTGTAGTGACCTTCGCCTTTCAATCAAAATAGAGCAGCAATTCCTTAATTGTAGCATACATAAAAGTTCAATAACTTGAGGGTGAAAGTTCACCTTAAACTTAAGTCAATATCAAGATATGTTACAATAAATTTCCAAACAAGTCTCCTCCCAATTCTTATTTTTTTTATTTTTTTTTTATTGTGAATACACTTTGCGATACAAGCATGAAAGATAAATAAAACAAGATGAACTGTGAGCTAATGCTCACTTATGATACCCCCGCATATATGTTCAATGTGTATAAAAACCAACCAAGTCGGCAAACAGGAAGTAGGAATCTGATGGGTCCAAAAACGCTTACCACGATATGGGGTACCTATATGAAGCTTATGACCAATTATCAGATTCCTGTCATCAATAGTTGCTGAGAAAAATGCGACGAAAAATGTGCATATATGTTAAATGTGTATAAAAGCCAACTAAGTCGGCAAACAGGAAGTAGGAATCTGACGGTTCAAAAAACGCTTCCCATAAAATGGGGTACCTATATGAAGCTTGTGAACGAAATATCAGATTTCTGCCATCAATATTTGCTGAGAAAAATGCAACGAAAAATTAGCATATATGTTCAATGTGTATAAAGGTCAACAAAGTCGGCAAACAGGAAGTATGAATCTGATGGGTCCAAAAATGCTTCCTACGATATGGGGTACCGATATGAAGCTTGTGACCAAATATCAGATTTGTGTCATCAATAGTTGCTTAGAAAAATGTGACGAAAAATGTGCATAAATGTTCAATGTGTATAAAAACCAACTAAGTCGGCAAACAGGAAGTAGGAATCTGACGGGTCCAAAAACGCTACCCACAATATGGCATACCTATATGAAGCTTGTGACCAAATATCAGATTTCTGCCATCGATAGTTGCTGAGAAAAATGCGACGAAAAATATCTTGGACGGACGGACGGACGGACAGAGGTAAAACAGTATACCCCCTCCCCCTTCGGGGAGGGGGGTATAATAAAAAAGATCTGTAACAGTACTTTAATTAGTCATTGAAGGTAAATCAACTAGAAAACTATAATGTAATAATACTTCTATGCTTGCACTACAAAACAAAATTAAGATGAACTAGTATTACTGTGAGCACAGCTCACTAAGATATACCCCCAGCTCCCCGCATCTGTCCAACCTATTTCCATAACCAAAACATTACTGATTGTTCCGACCAAAATTGAAAGGGACCCTCCTCTCTTCACTGGTAAGCTGCTGATAAAATTTCAAAACATTCTGAGAAACACTACTCAAGCTATCATACGACATAGGGTAAAAATCCTATTTTCTGTCATATCAAGTTCAATAACTCTGGAACCGCAAAAGTGAAAATCGTCAAAAATGAAAGGGATCCTCCTCTCTTCACCAGTAAACAGCTGATAAAATTTTAAAAGATTCTAAGAAACACAACTCGTTATCGTACGACATAGGATTTGTCTACAGACGGACGGACGGACGAACATGGTGAAACCAGTATACCCCCCTACAACTTCGTTGCGGGGGGGTATAATTATTGAATGACCATATATAAAAAAAAAAAAATCAAAAATGACTTGCGGGTTCAAAAGTTTATTTTTCTCTGAATATATAAACTGTCCATTTCAAAAACACACACAAAAATGGTCCTAGATGCTATTGATTAGTGAGATTTCACTGTAACTTAATATGATCATGTTTTTTTAAAACTATTTTCTCACCTGCTAGGTATGGCACTGTTTCTCTCGTCACTTCAAACTTGTCTCTGTAAAACAAAAGGTTATGGTTGAACAAATAAAATATAATTACTACTTTTGTTCAATTCTAAATAGGACAAAAACTGACAATATTTGAATTTGAATAAAAATGTAGATATGTAATTACGACACATTTCTGGAATAACCTTCATCAGGTACTCTCAAAGTCAAAAGGTTGGAAAGTCTAGAATAACCTTCATCAGGTACTCTCAAAGTCAAAAGAATTTTATTAAATAGTTAGTGTAAGTAATTCACCTGTAGGTGGCATCGGTTTTGAAAAATATAAAAATTGACATGTAAAATTGACCTGGTTGTTGGTTCCTCAGTGCTCAATAACAGTTTTATGTGCAATTAGGGGAGATAATTTGTATATAAAACTGACCTGTTTGTTGGTTTGACAGTAATGGACAGAAGTTGGTTGAGAACTCGTATTGTTCTGGAGACAGTTGTTGGCTGTGGGTGTCTGAAACCTGAAATAATATAATAGGAGTTAGGGTTATGGTGCTTAACGCCACTTTCAACAATATTTCAGTTATATCGTGGCAGTCAGTTTTATTAGTGGAGGAAACTAGAGTATCCTGAGAAAACCACTGACCTGTCACAAGTCACTGACAAACTTTATAATGTTGTATTGAGTGGAATTCGAACTCACAACGTTAGTGGCAATAGGCGCTGATTGCATATGTAGTTTTATCCTGCAATCAATACATTTGCTGTACCAATATGCTATACGAATCAATTTTTGCTTTATTCGTACTAGACGAATAAACTTTTCGTACTATACGAATAAACTTTTCAGCCTACGAATAAACTTTCCTGGTACCCTGTAGCTATGTACAGCGGAGGGCGCAGACAAGTATGAAACTGGTACTAATGTAACGCGGACCACGATGAAGACACCCTTGACAACATTTATGAAAGGCGAGGAATGACGCTTGTTTCTGTCCTTTTTGTTTATATCTGACAAGTTTTCCGACTTTTTTGACATTGCAGGATAAACACAATATACGTACATTGTCGTTAAATATAAAATTCATTTGTACTCGCTGCGAAACAGGCCTGAAAAGCTCACCGAAGGCTCGCTATTCTGCCTGTTTCCAAAGCTCGCACAAATAAATTTTATATTTACCGACAATGTACGTATATTGTGTATGTAAACTACATGTAAATATAGAATAACGGCAGTTTTCAAGGTAATTATCACTAGCATTACAGAGAGTCCTACAAAACTGACGTTATTGATTTCACTGGTAACATCATAATGTGTTTGAAGTCACACTGACCGATGACATTCAGTATCAGTCAGTTCGTTGATACAAACAATATCACTTGATGAGATTAAAGGAAATATGTACAAATTATCGATAAATGTATATAGGAAAATACTGTCATTTGTAATATGTGACCCACAAAAGTTTCAATCAATGTGCCATTGAAGCAATAAATAAAGAATGTACTCTACCTTTCAACAAATGTCCTACTAAAGCAAAGTTAAAGTTGGCTTTAAAGCTGAGTCCCATGGCATGATCAAGTTGTTTAAAGTGCCACTCCAATGGTTCCCTCGTCTCTATCATAATTGTTTCCAAGGGCTGAAATATAAATCTTTGTCATAAACAATAATCTATTTGAATAAATTTACATAGAGTTATCTCCCATGTTTCCTTGCTGTTCATATTAGTTATTGTGTACAATACAAGTCATTTCTAACCAGGAAATGAACACTAAAATGACCACAAAAAAATCGACAGGTATTTGTATTAACCCCGGTTATCTCCCAATCATCATTATGGATACAGTTCAAAATGATCTCACTTGCATGTGCTTATATCAGCTTTTCATGATGCTAACAAGTTTAACAGTCTTATCACAGCCATTGTAACTTCCATGATGTTGTAAATGACCTTATCAAGATGTAAGATTCCTATACTTTGACTTACATGTAATATAAGTTTCATTTATTTACCCCTGGTTTTTTGTGGGATTCATGTTACTCAATCTTTAGTTTCTGTGCAGTGTTTTGTAGATCAATGTTTCCCCTTTCGTCTTTTTTCTTTTGGTCATTGTATTGTCTATCCTTCTTCAATTAACTGCTTCTGATTACCTCCTTGTTATTTTGTAACTTTTCTGCATCATTATTATACATGCATTCTCATTTCAAATGTTTAAATTAAACAAAATTAAGCTCTTATCTTTATAAAAAAACGAACTTTTTATTCTAATGTTTGCCTTGTCCAATTGTCTATACTTGATCACTTAATTATTTCTAATGAATCCATTCCAGCATTTAAGAATGATTTACCTTTACATCAAACAACCCCATGTTGTCTAGTGTATGTAGATTTTGTTCTAACAACGCCAGACCTGCAGCATATAATGACAGTTCATCCAACTGTAAAACTGAGATCGCCATCCAGAATAAGAATTTATGAATCGGTGAATCCTGAAAAACAAAAAGAGTGTTATTAAATACAAAAATCTTTCTTTGTTCCCAGTTCATAGAAAAAGCTTAAAAAAGATTACTAGAATTTTTGTGATTGAAAATTTAAGTATAAGAATGTTATAAAATTAAAAATAGAAGAATGTGTTCATAGAACATGGATGCCCTCACTTCCAGTTAAAGCAAACAGGGGGCATAATTCCAGAATGGAAAATGTAGTAAAGTCTAAAAATCGAACTTGGACTTTCTTTTATTGTCCTTGAGCTTGTGCATAAAGTTTAAAAGTTTACGAACTTATTGAGCTGAAACCAAATGCGGAATCTATGGATGGACGTACGAACATGGGTTAAACTTAAAATTCACACGAATGATCAAATTGTAAAAATGAGCAAAAACAATCTTGTTCTTAATAAGTTCTTTTATTTTCTCCAGAGATGGAATCAAATATTTTTTTTAAATAAAGTAACAATACATATATAAATAACTCACAGATCTGAGGAGAGGCTGCAACCTGGTCATACACATAACAATGGCTTCTATCAACACAAGATCAGTGAATGATTCTAAAGCCTGTATTAAAATATATACAAAATATTGAATATTAAAGACATGGCTTATATTACTTTGATAAATATATTGTAGTACATCTAAGATTTCTTACCTGTCTCTGAACGAGTCCAGGTCATCAAATATAAGTATACAAAATATTGAATATTAAAGGCATGGCTTATATTACTTTCATATGCATTACACTCATGATTTCCTACCTGTTTTTTTATACAAAATATTGACTCTATATATTAACATGCTTTTAGCAAGAATATATAAATATGACAAACTAATGAACTATAATTACTATTTGTATTTTCAACACAATATGTAGTAACTGAGAAACATGGAAAGTTTTCATTAGTGTTTAATGTACCTTTAATGCTAGGTTTAAGACAAATAATTTGAGGATCAATAAGTTATTGCGATGATAAAGTAAATAAGGAAGCACATTAACAATAAAATATTAAATGATAAAACTAATTTTCAACCTATTACCGCCACGATATAGCTGAAATACTTCTAAAGTTGTCGATAAAAACCAATCAATCAACCTATTCAATAATCACAAATATATTGCATACATCTTATTATAATTTAATTTTATTTGAACATTTCAATCTGATTGGCTAATCCGCCTGGAGAAAATTTTGGTTATACTCGATAACCTGGGTTGGTATTGTGACGTCACCAACGTGTTCATCCGCCAACGACAAATTCAAATAGTCACATGAAATAAGAGGAATCATTAAATTTTGTTGTAAAAATTTAATTATAAGGAATATTTGAAATTGTTGAACAGGTTATACTTGCATAACCTGGTTTGGGTCAGTTTACGCTTTTCATAAACTGCTTCGCGGTTTATTAAGTGTAAACTGACCCAAACCAGGTTATATCGTATAACCTGTTCAACAATGTCAAATATTCCTTAAATAGATAAGTTCTGACCTTCATCATAATCTTGAGTAGCTGTTTAACTTCAGAGTCTGTGACAGTTTTACTGATACATCCAAACACTATAATAGCTCTTGGTTGTAACGCTGGGTTATACTGGAATGCAAATCTACAAGAAAAATATTATGTGGTAAAAATTACATCTATTTATGGGGTAGTTGTGGCCACGGTCATATGGTAGTTGGATTTACATCTACCTTCGCAACCAGTGTCTATCACTGCTAAATTTGTGAGTTACATTTGTAGATTCCTGTCATGAGATGTGTTCCCTGTTATTCTATTTGATAAAGTTAGTCAGTGACTTGCACATACTCTGGTTCCCACCATCAATAAACTGAGCGCCACAACATAACTGAAATATTATTGAAAGTGGTATTAAATACCTAAAAAAAAAACAATTTCAGGAATCACATGTAGAATTTGTACTAAAACATCATTTTATTAATTGATCAAACCTTCACTAACATTCTAGAAAAATTCTTAAAAGCTATAATCTTCCACAACTCTTGAAGACAAATGAAATAATTTAATTATTTCCTCATTTATTGACCCCTGCTATTTCCCCAGTTCTCTATAATAAGAAGAGTCCATTTTTATAACCTTGTACATACCTTTTTGATAGATCAGTCCACTGTTGTAACCAATCACAATTTGGAATGTCTTTGACACTGGCCTGAAATTGACACTGAAATACAATTACAACATTTGATTAGTTATTGAATGGAGGCTCAAAATAGGATATCTTTTCACATTCATTTCCTATCCTATACAGAATGGGAATCACTGGTATCAACACATTAGGAATAAACTGCTTATTCAAGAAGCTTAAAACAAATAGGTTTAAAGCTATTTCAATTCAATATTTTCAACTTTACAAAATGACTATTGTTAATCAATAAATAATTTACAAGAAATCCCATGGGGATCCTCAATAATTCTAACAACAGATAAATCTTACTAAAATATATAGAAAAATATTCACATTACCATTCTCATGAGGGCTGTCGTGGTCATGATCGTATGGTAGTTTGATCTACAACTATCTGTGCAATCAGTGCATATCAACCACTAAAGTCATGAGTTTGAACCCTGTACATGATGAGGTGTACTCAATACAACATTATGTGTTAACGTTTGTCAGTGACTTGCGACAGGTCCGTGGTTTTCTCTGTGTACTCCTGTTTCCTCCGCCAATGATACTGACCGCCACGATATAACTGAAATATTGTTGAAAGTGGCATTAAACACCATAAACCAAACCAACCATTCTCATGTTCTGGAGGTGAGAAAATGTTACATATTTCAATGTCAGGGTGCTGTCTGATCTACCAGAATAAATTTATTGTTTTTTTAATGCAAATGATTTATAAATAATTTGAAGAGAGAAAGCTCAGCACTTGAGCTATTATCTATAAGGCATAAATCATAGAATTGATGTTCTTACATTCTAAACATCATAAAATAAACATTTCTACCAGTGATCAGTTTCTCCTGTATTATAAACATATTACTTATCTAATTTCAAAGTCAAATATGATTGGTTGATTTCAATTTATGTCCTAGCCATCGTTTTGCCCTCATGACTAACTTCTAATAACACCTTTACCTCCATAATTTCTAACAAAGCATCAACAATGGTCTCTAATGAACTGAGTGATAACTTCTCATGTTCGGGAGGTGACATGGTGAAGGAACGATCTCCTGGTCTAAAACTGGTACGGAATGCACTGACAGCAGCTGACTTGACTTTACTGATACCAAACAGCTGGTAAAACTTAGGTAATGAGAATTCAGCCAAGCTCATCTTCAGAACTTTTAATGTGGCTTCTGTAGAAAGAAAAAAAAACAACACATTTATAACATTTTGGTTACTATAAAATATGCTGCATCACAGCTGGTAAAACTTAGGTAATGAGAATTCAGCCAAGCTTCAGAACTTTTAATGTTTAACTTTTGTTGAGAGAGAATTTTTTTTCTCTCTATATTTTGGTTTATACAATGATATACATGTAATTTAAATCATGTATATAAATTTTGTGGTTCTAATAAATTATATTTCAAGGTTGTAATATTTTGTGGATGTCAATGAGTTTTCTTACAGCTCTATGAGATGTTTACATACTTCGTCAGGTTTCAATCTATTAATTCAATGACTCGCATGCATGTAATCAATACCTAAATCTGATACTAACTTAACAGTGACAAACAATTCTTACCCTTCATTAATGTAAATATTATTATTGATTCTGAAGATAAAGTCATAATCATGTTAAATCAACCAGTTTTGAATTAAAACAAAAAAGAATTCCCCTTCTATCACATTTTCTATTTCAGCTACTGTTTCTGAATGGGCTCAAAAACTGGTGGGGAGCATTATCGAAACAAATTACATAATTTATCAACTTTTTCCTTTATAATAAAAATCAAATGTGAACAAGTACAACAGAAATTGTATGCTGTTGATCGAAAGTCACAAGCGTAGTCTCGGCAAGACATGGGTCCATCTAACTCTTCCATAAAACTTTATCTCATTCCTCTTTATTTCGAAGTTTGTGTTGTCTAAGCTTTTGTTCTTTTATTGTATATGAACTTATTTTTTTCCAATGTTTCCCCAAATTTCAGCTTGGATGGATGGGTACATCTGGAATATGGAAATAGTGTTATTATAATATATCTTGAAAATATTTCTTGACGATTTTCAATCCAAATCATCTTTACCCAAAAATCTCTTTGAATTTGAAATTGCTGTGACCGTCTGCTCATGAAGTGGCCTTACCTTTGAAGTTTAATTGTGAACATGTACACAGAGAATGGATGATGTTGATGACGAGGCCGTGAGTGGAGGCTCTAAGAGACAGTGGTCCTGTACATACAAGTAACGTCACAATGTGGAATAAAAATGGTAAATGGCTGGCAACTGAAAAATAAGAAATGAAAGTTTGAACAATCATTCAAGACTATGTACTGGTTAAACTACAGTTTATTGATTGGTCAGTAGTTATTTATAGTAGTTTATGGGAAGATTAGAAATATTCAAAACTGTAAACTGTGGGTTACTAAACAAAATGCAAAAAGTGTTTGAATGACAGGCAAAAAAACAGTTCATTTCACAATTTTTTCAACATTGTTTCCATGGCTACGTCAGTCATTTGAAACTTTATTTAAAAACCAAACAATATATACTATTCATCAATATTGAAGGAACATTTCAAATAAAATAAATCATTTCAATTTTCTCCACTTTTTTTTTCCTTTGGCATGTTCACTCTCATTATAATGAGGCCATTTTATTTTGCTTTAATCTATTAAAAATAAAAACAAGGGCAATGCAAAGCGTGGCATATCCCCCTGACCTTTGCCCTTGAAAATCAATAGGGTTCCAGATTCTCTTAAGGACTAAATATGTACCAAGTTTGGTCAAAATCCATTGAAGGATGTTGATTCTAGAGTGTTCACAAGGATGTTACGGAAGGAAGGACGGACGGACGGACGGACGGAAGGAAGTGTTACTATATCCCTTCGCAACTTCGTTGGCGAGAGGATAAAAAAAGATAAACCATTTCAATTTTCCAAAAATTATATTTTTGTTTCTATGGCATTGCCATGATTTTACTGAGAGAATCCAACCATACCATAGCCTATCAATGTTACACTTACCGTCTAATGAGTTATTGAATGACAACATGAGTAAATATCTGGCTAAGATGGCTATGTCATCCCACATCAGATGTTGTTCTAGTGTAGGTGTTGGTGAGGTACAAGTCTTGTCTATTAACTGTTAAATAAAATATAGATCATTAAAACCCATTCAATCAACAGTATCTAGTACAGTGAAACCTGTCTATAGAGAACGCATTGGGATCAACTTTTGTGTTTGGAATAGACAGGTGTTCGGTTTATGCAGGTTAGATTAACAAAGATTTCCTAAGGTGGGTCTATATTTAAAGTATAATTTATACAGGATTCTGGTTTATTCAGGGTTGATTGTACTAGTAAAATTTTTATTTAATTAATTTGTTAGATCAGTTATTCTTTGCTTTGTTCCTTACATGTTTATAATGTATACTTCAAGATAGTGCTTTATTTGTAAAAAAAAAATCTCTTTTTCAAATATCATAGCAAAAACAAGTCTAAACCAATAATTAGCACTATCTTCTAATCAATCCTTACATGAAATGTGTTCTTTTTGTATATATAAAACCTTTAAATCAGAAACCAGAAACTTAAGGTATGCCATGTTTCAGTACATTTTGTATCAACATTCGTGTTAAAATATTTGAGAAGCAAAAAACAAAAAAAACAACATTTTTTGTTTATGTAATGACCAATGTTAATGGTGCATTCTAGTCACATGACTTATTCATGTTCAGTCAACTTTGGAAAAAACTTGATTTCTGGTCACCTGACACTCACCCTGCACAATCTACCAATGACTTTCCGTGACACCAGTTGAACATTAGCAGACGTCAGAGCTACTGCTGTGTCGGCCATGATTTCTGCCTGTATTGATCCCAACCCACCAGTAACACTTCTCTGCCAAAAGAAAGAAATATTTTAGAAGATATCAATAATGATGGTTTAATTTAATGTGGCTGTTATTTTTCTCAGACAGTTTTTATTGAAATTTGAATATGAATTTCTACTAATAGTCTGCCATATACATGAAAAAGGAAAATTAACATTATAGAAATCTGTTTGTTTGCAATTTTCGAAATGGTCGACATGAAATATATTCAACTTAGTTTCCCTTTTCTGCAAATAAGCAGGACATTTCCGCAATTGTTTTGTTTTACCGGGTAGTGGAGGTAAGATTTTGAGCAAGATAATGTTTTTAATTAAAAGTCATGTACACACAAAAATGATTAAAATTAACAAAAAATTGTGCACTACAATCTGTAACCTGTTCTCCACCTCTTTAGGTGAATGAATACCTGTTCTTACCTTTATTTCATATCTAAAATTTGTGGATAAATCACAAATATATATTTGCGGAAATGGGACAACAAACTTTGTTGAAATGCTTAAATTTAAAATTGCTTTATTTGCGGAAATATCCTGCATCCCTTTGTACATGTATCACACTGAAGTTGTTGTCAATAAATCTAAGTGTGTGAAAATGAAGCTGTTGAGTTTAAAACAACAAATTATATCAAATAAATCATGAAATAATACAAAGCATCACACAAATTTTAGAAGGGTAAAAAGTATTAGATTAAAATTAAGGTTCAATTCTAAAATATAGTCTAATATAATACCTTGATGAAGCTGTCCAGTACCATGTCTAAAAGGTCAGCTACTTGTCCAATGTTTCCCCAAATTTTAGCTTGGATTGATGGGTACATCTGGAATATGGAAATTGTGTCATTATAATATTTATTGGAAATATTTCTCTTGTCATTTCCCAATGCTCTCCCCTTTAAACAGCTAAACTTTAAAATGTCTAGTCCTTAGTACATAAATCTTAGAATTGAAAATTTGAAAATTGACCATATCTATAGGACAATATGAAATATACAGATAGTAGACAGAATGTATAAATTCATTTATACCAATGATTTTTACAACAAAACTGAAATACAATTTCTAATAAAAAAAATCAGAATTTACAAATACATTTATACCCATGGTTTTTACATAAAAACTGAAATACCATTTCTAATCAACATTCAGTTTTTGTACCTATATTTCATATACGATTGACATACTATAATATGCTCAAATTTAGAAGATAATATTTCTTCTTATAATTTATAATGTGGGTTAAAACTCTTCCTTTTTCTTATTAACAAGAAGGGACACTTGTAGATGTCTTACTTGTCTAGACACTTGTAGATGTCTTACTTGTCTAGACACTTGTAGATGTCTTACTTGTCTAGACACTTGTAGATGTCTCACTTGTCCAGACACTTGTAGATGTCTTACTTGTCTAGACACTTGTAGATGTCTTACTTGTCTAGACACTTGTAGATGTCTTACTTGTCTAGACACTTGTAGATGTCTTACTTGTCTAGACACTTGTAGATGTCTCACCTGTCCAGACACTTGTAGATGTCTTACTTGTCTAGACACTTGTAGATGTCTTACTTGTCTAGACACTTGTAGATGTCTTACTTGTCCAGACACTTGTAGATGTCTTACTTGTCCAGACACTTGTAGATGTCTCACTTGTCTAGACATGGACGATGAAAAGTTGCATTGCAGTGAAATTAATGTAATTACAGAAATTTACAATTAACGGAACTACTGTCTCAAACAACATAAAATGCAATACCCATGATTCACAGTGACTAAAACCTACAATAAAACATGTAACCTTCATCATAGAGGACTTGATTATCTTACCTCCACTTCCTCTATTGTCATAGTAATCAGTTTATCAAGAATAAGAGCCACTTTCTGTCTTTTGTTCTCATCTGTATGACGACAAAATCTGTAAATGGTCAATGTAAAAATTCTAATTTATCTCATTCTAACTGTAAGTTTACATACATATAGTTATATTTATGAAAATACTTCTAACAAAAAAGGAACATGCTGACATGACCTCTGAACCAGTAGATCAGCTGATTTCATTGTCATATCATTATTAGCTTTGGACAATGTTTGTAATTGCACCAAAATGTTTTAAAGAATGACTGAACTAAAAATTTGTATTTATGTAATTTCTAGTAAGATTACCAGTCAATAACCATGGCAACATGTGCCTGACCTTGTCAGTTAACCATTAGATAACATAGGGGATCCAAACATTTCCATAAGAGTGGGGGGGGGGGGGGGGTCCTGTTCCCCCTGGATCCACCTATAGATAACCAGGGTATCTTTTTTCTTACCTAGTAAGATTAGGTAACCATGGTGTAATGTACTCCAGACACAAATGTTTTAGCTCTATATTGGAATTTCCAAATCCCTGGATACACTCCTCCAGGAACTCTAATGTTAGATGAGGTTCATTAGCTGCCAAGGTTTCACTGATTGTCTTGATAAAGATAGTATTATTAGCTGGGATACACAAGCCTATAAATAAGACAAAATAAATTCAAGCATTATTATAATTATTTTTTTTTGTTTTCATAAATGTGTGGACAGACACACTTAGGTAAATTTAACTTTTATTGTTGCTAGCTGTGTTATCATTTTGTAGTAAAGAAATTATATATTAACATTTTGACTATATTTATTCTTCGTCGAGAAATTTTGTTGTTTCAATTCTACTGCATCGGTGTTGTAATGGCAAGCGTGTCGTCTCGAGTGTGGTAGTCGTAGATCATGGGTTCGAGCCCAGATCAGGTCAAACCAAATACTATAAAATTTGTATTTGTTGCTTCCTCCGCTAAGCATGCAGCATTACAGAGAAATAGCAGACTGGTTGGCTCGGAATCAGGATAATGTGTCCGAGTGGGGAAACTCGCCTATCTGGACTGTTGTTTCGGTGAGCTAACACTATAAAAATCAAACTAAGGGTGTAGGTCTAGTAAAAAGGGAACCTGATGATCAACTCATTGAAAATTAACTTGTTATTGCCATAATATGGCTGAGATATTGGTAAGTTGGCATTAAACAACAATCAATCACTGTTTCTGTTCTATCATTTTAATCCATAAATGATACATTGGGCGACATTTCTAGTGATGATATCAGGGAAGACTTATCTTTGAAATATTTTTTTTTTATTGTTTTTATATTATTTGAAAACAAAAACTACTGCAATTTTTTCATGTCAAATATTGGTTATCATTTTCACAAGCCATATCTAGTTTTTATATTATTTGAAAACAAAAACTACTGCAATTTTTTCATGTCAAATATTAGTTGTCTTTTTGACAAGCCATATCTAATTATAAAACAAACCTGTAGTTTCCAGTAGCTGTCCCTCTATTTTGAGATCAAAGGTTTGAGTGAGTGCACACAGTAAGTTGTATGCTGCAGATCTAAGACTTGGATCAGAACTACCCAAGTTTAACAAAGCCACATTCAGTAACGTTCCTGGAACATCTTTTGGTCTGATCTTTGTATGTACTGTAACAGTGTCCTATAAAACAAAATTGGGTTTAGCAATGTCACCTATTTTTGGCATACATAGTTATCACAAGTATTTTTTATCACCTTTTATCATAACAAAAATATAAAGGCATCCTAATTGAAATACATTACCGATTTTAATTTACAATCAAGTACTTTATTTGTGGAATGAATACACCACAACTTATCTACAAACACAAAAAACATTGCACAAACTATCTCAAGTCCTAACAGTTTTTGCACAAACTATCTCAAGTCCTAACAGTTTTTGCACAAACTATCTCAAGTCCTAACAGTTTTTGCACAAACTATCTCAAGTCCTAACAGTTTTTGCACAAACTATCTTAAGTCCAAACAGTTTTTGCACAGCCTTTAAGTGTGAAGATATACATCTAGTCTTTTTCCTTATAAAAAAAAAAGCATCTATGAAAATTTAATGTCAATCTGTAAGTTTTATTTAAAGATTCCGGATGTGCACATATGTGTCGGTAAAAACACAAAGAAAATTAAATTTCTTATACTTACAAATATGATCAGAGTTTTCATCATGTTTTGATGTATATTATTATTTTCAGTAATACACAAATAGATATTTAATAACTTATACTCACTGGTTGGGAGAACTCCCATCTCGTTCTGATGTGCAAGATTATTGTTCGTAGTACACTAATGGACATTTAATAACCTATACTTACAGGTTGAGAGGGTTCCCATCTCGGTCTGATGTGTAGGATTACTGTTCGTAATACACAAATGGACATTAAATAACCTATACTTACAGGTCGTGAGAGTTCCCTTCTCGTTCTGATTTGTAGGATTATAGTTCATAGAACACTAATGGACATTTAATAACCTATACTTACAGGTTGTGAGAGTTCCCTTCTCGTTCTGATTTGTAGGATTATTGTTCATAGAACACTAATGGACATTTAATAACCTATACTTACAGGTTGTGAGAGTTCCCATCTTGTTCTGATGTGTATGATATCGTGTACAATGTTGTCACAATCGTTATGGATGAAGGATAATGGCCCACTCTCATTTGATATCGTCAACGTGAACTGATTGTCATCCACTAAACAAACCTGTACAAAAAATATCAAACAGTTTTAGTCTACGAAACAAATACAATCATATAAAATTTCAAAACAGTTATATTGTGTATTCTTCTTTGACTGTCCAATGATATACAAGATTGTAAACATATATTGACCAATTGGACAACAGATGGAATTTGTGATCAGTTTATCGATAAACAGCAACATTTGTAATAGAAACAAGTAACACAAAAACAAAACAAATTATCTTATTTCAGTTTGGAACGATGAAAACAGAAATTACATATAGTGTGCTTATAAACCTTACGTGGAGTCAACTAAATCATAAAACAGGCAAACAACTAATCTTAATTAGACTGCATCTAGAGTAACACAACGGGTGCCACTAGTAGAGCAGGAACTGCTAACCCTTCCGCAGCACCTGAGTTCACTCTGATTTTAATGGGTTTCGTGTTGCTCATGTTTTGTAGATAGTTGTTTGTCCTTTTGTTCTTTTTCCTAATGTGTTTTCTGTCCTTCGATTAGAGGATTCTGATTACACTTTTGGTATTGTCACTCTTCATATTTAGCTGCACAAGGAACATAACTTGGGAGAATTAATTTTGATGCATAAAACATGAAGAAATATATAACTAGAGGCTCAGTGGGCTAAGGCTGTGTCGCTCATCTTTCATTCTGCTTTGAAGAAACTTAATACAGAACCTTCCATAGGTGCTTCCCACCAAGTTTTGGTTCACTTGGCTAAGCGGTTACAGAGAAGAAGATTTTTAGAAACGGACGACTGACGACGAATGCCAAAAGCTCACATTGCCTTTGGCAAAGTGAGCTAAAAATGTGAAGAAATTGTTTGAGTTTTCTTTAATCGATCTGAACTTCATTAAAATTTAAACATCTGTAAATTTGAGGTAAACCTTACCTCCTCTATTTCTGAGGCATAGTAAACATCATTCAACAACACTTGATGTCCTAAAACTCTCAGTTTTTCTGCTGAAGTAATCTGTATAGCATTCGGTCCAACCTGGAAAATACAAACAGTTTTATTTCAGCTTACAACATAGAATGAAGACTTTTTAGCTTAAATAATTTTTACATTTAAATACACTTTAAATCATTATATCTAAAAATTGTGTAAAGGAAGCCTCAAATTTTTTCAAATTTGATCAGTAAAAATACCAATTTAATATTTGGTTTTAAATCTTCAACTTTAATTGTGATAAGAATTTTTTTGAAGAACTTGATTTTGATTGTTTGGTATTCAGGTAGTTAGTTGTACTTTCAAACTAGAGGCTCAGTGAGCTGAGCATGTGTCGTTCACCTTTCATTCTGCTTTGAGGAAACTTGATACAGAACCTTCCATACATGTAGATGCTTCCTACCAAGTTTCGGTTCATATGGCTAAGTAGTTTCAAAGGAGAAGAATTTTTAGAATCGACCAATCAGAAACAAGAATTGCATGTGATGGCCATGTTTGCTAACTGATAGAGACGAAATGAACATTCTTCATAGAGGACATTCTATAGATGCTTCCTACCAGGTTTCGGTGGTATAGTCCGTTTGACTTCTATAAATCTTCAGAAAAAAATTCTTAAAAATCCAGTTTTCAAATCAACAATTCATTTTCTAGATGTATATTAATATATGATATATACGAACTCTGACAATTAATTACAAAATTTTTGGTCCATTATTAAAAAAGTTATCCATTAGGTATCTATGTTAATTATATTTTCTGAAGTGTAAAAATCTGGTAGGAGTGAGTACAAATAACAGACTGTACCATGTGACATATCACATTTAAATATTAAAGGACATCAATAACAATTAACTATCACCTTAATGGTCAGTTAATGAGTAGCCCTTTGATATTTAAATGTCCTATGTCACATGGTACAATGAAATATACATTAAAAGCACATATCTGTTATTTTGTTTTGATGGTTGGGCTCTTACACTACTTGTACTCACTCCATGCAGATTTTTACACTTCAGAAAATGTAATTAACATAGAGACCTAATGGGTAACTTTTTTAATAATGGACCAAAATCTTTGAAATTAATTGTCAGAGTTCGTATATATCATATATTAATATACATCTAGAAAATGAATTGTTGATTTGAAAACTGGATTTTTAAGAATTTTTTTCTGAAAATTAATAGAAGTCAAACGGACTATAACCACGTTTGTTAACTGCTCGGGATGAAATGAGCAATCTTCATAGAGGACATTCCATAGATGCTTCCAACCAAGTTTCGGTTCATTTGGCCAAGCGGTTTCAGAGGAGAAGATTTTAAAAAATCGGTCAATCAGAAACAAGAATTGCCTGTGGTGGCCATGTTTGGGAATTGATCATAACAAAATGTGCACTCTTTAGAGAGGACCTTCCATAGATGCTTCCTGCCAAGTTTCAGTTCATTTGGCTGAGGGTTTTCAGAGGAGATTAAAATGTGAAAAGTAAACGGATGACAGACGACGGACACCAAGTGATGGCAAAAGCTCATATTGCCTTTGGCAAGATTTACTAAAAAGAATATTAAAATGTGAATACCTACTTGTAATGTATAGAATAAACATGTTATACTATATCAGCATTAGTTAATTTCTCAGGGAGATAATGGCAAGAGTTATCTTTCTTTTAACAGTTTAGACAAGAGTTATCTTTCTTTTAACAGAGGAGAAGATTTTTTAGAAATCAACCAATCAGAAACAAGAATTGCCTGTGGTGGCCATGTTTGTTAACCGATCGGGACAAAATGAGCAATATTTATAAAGGACCTTCCATAAATGCTTCCTACCAAGTTTCGGTTCATTTGGCCAAGCGGTTTCAGAGGAGAAGATTTTTCAAAATCGGCCAATCAGAAACAAGAATTGCCTGTGGCGACCATGTTTGTTAATGGATCGGGACAAAATGTGCAATCTTTAGAAAGGACGTTCTATAGATGCTTCGTACCAAGTTTCAGTTCATTTGGTTGAGGGGTTTCAGAGGAGAAGATTCAAATGTGAAAAGTTAACGGACGACAGACGACGGACGCCAAGTGATGACAAAAGCTCACATTGCTATTGGCAAGGTGAGCTAATGATTTCTGTGTTGCAATAAAAAAAATTGAAGAAAGTTGGACTACCTTAAAAAAAAAACACTGAACTTACAAACATTCTTTCATGGAGAAACATGGACTACCTATGTCCTCATTATAAATCAAACATATTACTATATAGTGACATATTGAGGCAGCTAAATTTTTACCTTAATTGTGACTTTGGTATCTTTGTGAGACAGTTTAAGATTTTTACCTTAATTGTGACTTTAGTATCTTTGTGAGACAGTTTGAGAGCATTATTAGAGATTTTGAGATCTTCTTCCAGAGATAGGGTTGATCCTGGTAGTTTTATCTGGTCTGGTTCAATGAACTCGTGTAGTTTAGCAGGATGATCAATAAACACCAACTTTCTGTTTCCCTACAAAAATAAGATTTTCTCATGTAAGTGTTGAATACAATGGTTTTGCAAAATATTTATCTTAAAATAATATTTATACCAAAGAAAATAACTCAAAAAGAGGTAAGTTTATATATAATAACAATGCCTAAATAGATTCTCATTTCATTTAACTAAAGTTGTCAGTTTGAACCCCGTTAATGTTGATGTGTACTCGATACAATATTATGTGATAAAGTTTGTCAGTGACTTGCGACAGGTCGATGGTCTTCTCCGGGTACTCTGGTTTCCTCCATCAATAAAACTGACCACCATGATATAACTGAAATATTGTTGAAAGTGGCGTTAAACACCATAAACAAAACCATTTCATTTAAAAACAGTGAAATTTTTAAAAGTGTAACTGGCCAACCATATTAATAATTGATTGGTCAGTTTCAATTTGCGTTTAAAGTAAAATATTGGAAAACAGTATGTGAATTTCACAGAGTGATGCACAGATTAAGCTCGGACTATAATTAGACACTTACCCTCAGTGGGGTTAGAATTCTATCATGATATTTGGTATATTCTCTAACCCACGAGTTACAGTTGTAGATGTAAGCTTGGACTATATTTTGGTAGACAGCTTCTGGCATGACAACAAACCATTTTGACAGGAAGTCAGTCTGCAATCAATATATTTGTTTCATATGTCATATTTTATTTGTATACAACTCTATATTATGCATTCCTAATAAAATTCAAATTCAAATTAAATATGTAATATGATTTTACCATTAGTAGAGCATGAATATCTTACCTTTATGGTCTCACAGTTTTTGTTGGACTTTGTGTTGTCTGATTTTGTTTTTTTGGGGTCTGTTTTAATCTTATTATTTGTACTGCTTTTTTTGCTTAGTAAAATCATCTTTTACCTATCAAATCATTGAGAACTCACTGCTTGCATAGGTAGATATAAATCCACATACACTGTATCATACAATGGCACTGCAGCCACAAAATTGGAAAACATGACACCTTTTATAATAAATCTTTATATTGTTTTATCAATTTCCAATGTCTTGGTACTTTCATATCTATTTGATTTTTTGACTGTAAAGAATATATACAATGAGTTTCTGTTTTTTATTTCAAATGTTGTTGGAAGAAATAATGTATGAGAAATCAGGGTTTATCTAATACAAAATTTAAGGAAACATAGACTAGACTTTAGAAATATAGTTCTATTCATCAAGGCTACCAGATTTACCACATGCTTTGAAGACATAACACTTACCCTAAACCTGTTCTCAGCACATGTATGTGTGAAGTCTATCACTAATTCAAATGGTTTGTTATAAAATGGTTTTAATGTCAATAAAACATGATAGATAAGTAGATCTCCATTGATTTCTCCCACTCTGAAATACAAAGATAGAAATTATAAAGACATTAGTTTGAGACACGTTAAAATATCAATTTTAACATAGAAACTGTATACAGAGTAATTTTTTAGGGGGGTTTATGGTGTATTACGCCACTTTCAACAATATTTCAGTTATATCGTGGCAGTCAGTTTTATTGGTGGGAGAAACCGGAGTACAGGGAGGAAACCACAGACCTGCCGAAAGTCACTGACAAACTTTATCACATAATGTTGTATCGAGTACACCTCGCCATGAGTGGGATTAGAACTCATAACTTTAGTGGAGATAGGCATTGCAAATCCAACTACCATACGATTTAGACCTTGAGGGCCCCGTAAACTTTGTAAGATAGGATAATAAATGTACAGTGTTAACAAAGTGTTGCTGTTCAAAATCACTCTGGCAGGTGATTTATCACAGTGGTGCCCATGTACTGATGAGAATGTGGGGTGAAACACCAGCAAAATAAAATCTGTATATTGTATAGAAATATACATACACGATCAGAAATGTGTAATATCTGAAAAACATCAGCAATCAGAGTGGTAATATACAGTGTTCCATTGTGATTCACCGATGTTAGATCATGGTGTTTTCTTACAGAAACACTTTGTTAGTACTGTATATATGTCTCTTCTTAATACTAAACTTCCTATTTAGGTCATTACAATAAAAAAAAATCCATCTATATCATGTCATTTAGCGGAGAAGCAGTAAATACCAATTTATAGTCTTTGGTTCGACCCGACTGGGAGAAGGTTGACAGGCTGACTGGGAGTGAACACACAATCTACCATACTCAAGGTTGACAGGCTGACTGGGAGTGAACACACAATCTACCATACTCAAGGTTGACAGGCTGACTGGGAGTGAACACACAATCTACCATACTCAAGGTTGACTGGGAGTGAACACACAATCTACCATACTCAAGGTTGACACGCTGACTGGGAGTGAACACACAATCTACCATACTCAAGGTTGACAGGCTGACTGGGAGTGAACACACAATCTACCATACTCAAGGTTGACAGGCTGACTGGGAGTGAACACACAATCTACCATACTCAAGGTTGACAGGCTGACTGGGAGTGAACACACAATCTACCATACTCAAGGCTGACAGGCTAACTGGGAGTGAACACACAATCTACCATACTCAAGGTTGACACGCTGACTGGGAGTGAACGCACAATCTACCATACTCATGGTTGACACGCTGACTGGGAGTGAACGCACAATCTACCATACTCAAGGTTGACAGGCTGACTGGGAGTGAACACACAATCTACCATACTCAAGGTTGACAGGCTGACTGGGAGTGAACACACAATCTACCATACTCAAGGTTGACAGCCTGACTGGGAGTGAACACACAATCTACCATACTCAAGGTTGACAGCCTGACTGGGAGTGAACACACAATCTACCATACTCAAGGTTGACAGGCCAACTGGGAGTGAACACACAATCTACCATACTCAAGGTTGACACGCTGACTGGGAGTGAACACACAATCTACCATACTCAGGGTTAACAGGCTAACTATTAAACTACCTAACTGTTTTCACAATAGTGAATAATGTGCAATTTTTCGAATTATTCTTTCAACAAATATGTGTAATTTTCTAGATTTCCTGTGTATAATAAATCCTTGCTTACCTGGTCAAATCATTTTCTCAATAAGGAAGTATGTATCAAAAACAAAATTACTACAGTCTACATTATGCATAGGGGATTTCCAGCAATATCTAAATATAGAAAACAACTTATGTGTATCTCCTAGCAATGTAGTAGAACACAGGGTGTCCCTGTTTACTGGTCCCAGTTTGGTAGAAAATGTGTAAATTCTTTAAAGACTTAAATTCTAAAAATAGAATACAACTTACTTGTATCTCCTAGCTATGTAGTAGAAGACAGGATGCCCTTGTTTACTGGTCCCAGCTTGGTAGAAAATGTGTAAATTCTTTAAAGATTTGAATTCATCTTTTTCATGCATGTTATGTTTGGACATAATCTCTTCAAACTTGGTACTAGTCATGTCCATACTGCTCCATCTACAAGAAACAAGACATCTACAGTTTATATGCTTCCACTGTTCTTATAATCTCCTAGTAAAAAACCAGAGGCTCCAAGGAGTCTATAATTGTTCATCTGGTTCAAAATTTGCTCCATTGGTGAAATTGTCAATATTTAGATATTCTACCAAAATTTAATAAACATAAAATTGATTTTTTTAGTTTTTTTTCTACGCTCGATTATACGACAAGGGAAATAATATTGTCACATCCTTTAAAAAGCATATTTATTTAGGAACTGATGCTTCTATAGACTTTTAAGAATTACTCAACATGACACCATAACAAATCAAAACATAACAAAATCATTCAACTCAGTATTATAAAGCAACATTAAGACATTTCTATTTTTAGTGATGGTAGCTACCTTGAAGAGCTGGACTGTTAGAGATAATCTTCAAAGCACCATTCCAGTCAAGTTTAATTGTATATAAAATATACATTACGAAATGTGAAATTTTTTATTTTCTAGACATTTTTTGTCATTTTTGAATACACCAAAATTAACATAGGAAAATGCATGTCGAAATTATTTTCTGTCCTATTTTCTCTTGGTATTTTAGTTACACCTAATTGCACGGCAGTGACTGATTATAAAATAAACAAAATAACATTAAAATTTCTGCAAAAATTAAGAACCAAACACGTTTTTCATTCTTGTAATAATTGGTGAAGTTGTCGATCATCAATGTTCACCAATTAAAAAAAAAACTTGAACATGTGTCACTTTTTAAGTTGGTACATGTATATAATTTATAAAAATAGAAATTAATTTTTGATGGAGATGGAATCTATGAAAGTTTAGAAAAGTTCAGAATGTCACATCAGATATTCTTACTGTGAGTCTAGTGGTCTATGTTCTGGTGGACCTAGGTAAGCCAACAGGGTAGCCATCTTGTCAAATGGTCGTCTGCCAACTGCTTTGTGATCTCTGTAGCACAAATAGTATAATCAAAAATTTATTTCTTGCTAAAGATTGCATACCTCCATTAATGTGTTTTTTTTCATTTAAAACTAAAAAATCTTTTAAATCAATATTAAAACCATATATTTTTGGTCAAATACTTTTTTTTACTTTAAAGAATGTCTCCCTCCCCTCCTCCCAAATGAAAATATATAAAGAATTTATCAATTAGGCCTATAGTACACATAGACCTATAGTAAGAATCTTGTGCAGCATTACAAAAAAATTTCATCCCTTAGAGAAATGTTTTAAACTTTTATATTACCACAACTCTACAGTACATACATATTTACCATTAAAACTGTTAGGATGATTATCTATTACTTGGTTACTATTCATTTACAAATACATATATGTAGCTATACATGTATATACGTACATGAAGACAAGCCATCTTTAAAAAATTCTACGTTTGACTGATTGCTCAGGCCTCGACATTAACGTTTGTCCGATTGTCTGGTACCAGTGAAAACTGACGTCGGACAAGTAGATCTTGTATCATGGTTGTCCGACGGGACAAGTGAAAAAATGACTGTTCTATCTTTTGGAGGTTATTTTCTATGATAAAAATGTGTTGCTTTGTCATTTTGACAGACAAAAACTTCGTAAATAATTATTTCAATGTGCTTAAAACTATCGGTTTCCGTTGAAGTACACTATCGCTAATTATAACAGTGAACCAAGAGATATTCCGAACATATACTTGATCCGTATCTTTTTAGCGATTTGATTAAACGACAACTGGCATTAAGTAATTATAATGAAATAAAAATTGATTTGTCTAGTGTTTCCTTCCCCTACACAATAATTCCCTGGAAATGTAAATAAAATGTCCATCAACATGGATCTATATCCCCCGATCTTAGAAAGTACGGATTTACAAGCGGCGGAGATAAATTCAACCATAAAATCTGATTTTAATTTTCCATTGAGGAACATTCAGTAGCTGATTTTGATACACAATCTGCATTCAATAGATGGTGAACAACGACGTTCAAAGCATCCTGGATTCAATCCACATTATACGATTACCGCTTAGATGGGCCTGGTATTCGAGAACCAAACTTAGAAATTTACGATTAGACACTCATATCATGATGGCATCATTTGATACCAATGACTTTATGACTTATATCTAAGTGTATGTTAATTTGTTGATTAAAGTTGTCATAATCATAATTTCTGTTAGTATTAATATGACAGGATGCAATAATGTTTGTGAGACAATAATCAAAACATTTTACACAAATTGCTGATAATTAGAGTTTTTTCAGATGACTAAAAGATTGAGTCGGACAAGTACTTTTTTTAGTTAGTTGTCCGAAGGGACAAGTTAAAAAAATATGTTAATGTAGAGGCCTGTTGCTGTTTAGAATAAAGTTGGTAGTATTTTAGTTATACATACCTGTATAGAACAAGCTTACACACAATAAGTTTGCAAGACTAACCCCCACCACCCAAAAATATTCTCTGGGATTTGTTCAGCAGCCAATATTTCTTTTGAATAAATTAGAATTGCTTAACTTATTTCATATATGTACACTCTGACAAACTATGCATCTGTTGTAAATTTAAACAAGAAACCAGATGTAAAATATATAACTTTATAAAACAAGAATACATGCATCTAGTCGGAGATTCCTCTGCCGTCCGACGGCTTTTTGTTCGACTTGCTGGAGCCGTGGGACGTTAGAGCGCTCTCCATAAGGAAAACAGTGGATTTGCCACTCCAACTCTGTGTCAACACATTTCCACGTTTCGTGGCTATCAGATTTTATTTTCTATCCAAATATATAAATCGCTTCCCCAATCATTTTTCTATTCATTCATAACTATCTTACCCTCAGAAAGTGGTGTTACACTCGAGTACAACACGATTTTTACATAGACCCTATCATTTCGCCATGTCAGTTTATTTTTGAGCCATTAAACGTGATCTCGTGATACTAACTGAATGATGACAGCAATGCATTGCATGATGGGAGCTACTTAATGCAGCGTGCCAAATTATTTGCATACGTAAACAACAACATACATGATATAAAGCGTATTCTGCAGGACAAACAGTTCCATCTACAGCTCAAATCAGAGCAGAAGGAAATAATACAAAATGTGTTGGAAAGAAAAAGATTCAATGGCAATGTTACCCACAGGCTTCGGAAAGAGCATGTGTTACGTCTCCCCCTCTCATTTTGGACAAGGTAAGATCATATATGCAAATCATCTCCCATGATACATTGCGGTAATCGTAGTTTTCGAGAAATGATAGGGTCTATGTGAAAATCGTGCTGTACTCTAGTGTAATACCACTTTCTAAGGGTAAGACAGTTATGAATGAATAGAAAAATGATTGGTGAAGTGATTTATATAAGGGTTTTGGATAGAAAATAAAATCCGATAGCCACGAAATGTGGAAATGTGTCGACCCAGAGTTGGAGTGTCAAATCCGGTTTTCATTATGGAGAGCGCTCTGACGTCCCACGGCTCCAGCAAGTCGAACAAAAAGCCGCTGGACGGCAGAGGAATCTCGGACTAACATGTATCTAGTTTGAAACTAAATTGTTAGTTTATTTTCCAATTTGCCTCCATTCATTAAATTGTATGTTAAACGTAGAATTATTTTAATTAGGCCAAGACAACCACACGATATCTACTACATGTATAAATAAACAATATCTATAAGAATTAATAAAAACATTTGCCTTTTTTCTCCTGTATACCTGCTACTGGATAAATAATCGCCAATTTTTTCCTGATTATTCCAGAGCAGGCGATGAAGAGCTAGGACATTTGCGTCGTTGATGAAAGAGAGGCTGTGGTTACCAGTGTCAGGAATGTCACAATCAGAGGCAATTTCTGTGAAAAATCTGAAATATAGATATAAGTAGAGGGTTAGAGTAATGGTGTTTAACACCACTTTCAACAATATTTCTGCTATATCATGGCAGTCAGTTTTATTGGTGGAGGAAACCTTAGTACCCAAAGAAAACCACTGACCTGTCATAAGTCACTGACAAACTTTATAACATAATGTTGTATCAAGTACACATCGCCTGAGCGAGGTTTGAACTGACAACGTTAGTTGTGATAAGCACTGATTAAGTAGAAAATTACCTAAGCGGTCTGTGAGAATATTACAAATGTTTCAACCTTAAATTAACAAGGGTAACGCAAAGCTGGCCTATCCCCTCGCCTAAAAATTTGACCCGGTGATCTTGAAATCAATAGGGTTCCAGATTCTCTTAAGGACTAAGTATGTACCAAGTTTGGTCAAAATCCATTGAAGGATGTTGATTCTAGAGTGTTCACAAGGATGTTACGGAAGGACGGACGGACAGTAGCATTACTATATCCCTTCGCAACTTCGTTGGCGAGGGGATACAAATGTAAGTTGGATGAAATATTTGAACATTTATAACTTGGTGTGTCCAGGAATATGCTAACAAAAGTTTCTACTTCTTCAGGATGTTTTTAAAACATATAATTTAGAACTAATTTTCTTTTTTCTCTGTATATGTGCTATATGCACTGTCTGTTTAAGAAATAAAGTTATATAAACTAATTTTCTTAAATCATGTATAAAGAGGTTAAAAGTCTTTTATGGCATAAAAGAAGACTCAAACAAAACTTTTTTTCCAACATCTCTGTGACTGCTGCTTATCTATTCTTACATTTTTGTACCTGGCCTATTCTCTCACAAATAAAGAATATATGTTTACTTGTTTAGAGATATGTGTGGATATATCTTTATATGTTTACTTACCTCCTTCCTGCCTCAAAGTTTGTTTTGAGGAAGTCATTGAACGTCCTCATATGATTCTCTTTGGTAAACAGAAGATGATTGGCTATGTTCTGCATTATCTTACACATCAATGTCAATCCCCGTTTTACTTTGGGAGAGGGCTCCTCGTCTATTATACCCGACTCGTATGGGGAAACTAGAAAAATAGCATGTCAGCATTCAAACAATCTATCAATACAAGTCATGGACAATAATTAAAATTATTATGCCTTACACACATAAATTTATACTACTAATATATAAAAGTAATAAGACAATTTTGATGTCTTACAGAAAATTTCCTGCCAAGGGAGATAATCCCAACAAATATATTGGAAGTGTTTTGAAAATCTGTTTTTTTTTAATAGTCTGGTTTTATATTTGCATTTTGATGGTTGACAATTTGAAGTTCACCTCATATGAAGGAAATGACTGTTTTAATTATACTCAAACTACTCTCGGAAGGGCATGTTAAAACTCTCACATTCCGATATCCTTCAAAAGCGATTTGATTCCACAAATCCATCCTCATTCACTGATAATTTTGAAAGATTTGCTGATTTTGTCTTAGTGTTATGACATTAATTTCAATTTTTTTTATTCTTGTACAAATAAAAAAAAAAGACATTAGAACTTGTATTAATTTAATTAAATTACATATCTTTGGTATTACAAATGACTTTCAGAAACATTACTTCATTTGGTTAGACATGACATTTCTTAAAGGCTGTCAGAATTGAATTTTTTTGTTTATATTAAAAGTTGCCAATATTCGATGTTTTATACTAATAAAATGTTCTGAACAAGAAGCCAGGTTTAAAAAATATGTTATAATGTCATAATTAGTGAAAAGAATTTGAATGTCTGTCGGTGGAATCACCATTAACACACCTAATTATAAGTCGGCTTCTTATTTCTGAAGTTTGCCGAATACTGATAACTGCTATAAATAACCAGGAAGCATTTTGCATGTAAATTCGTTAGAATTAATATAATTTAAGAAATATATCTATGAAATTGGATCCCTGGGTAATCAGTTAATATTATATAATGGTATTTAGTAAGAATGACACTTAAAATCAGAAATACGTGATGAAATCATTACAAACAAACCCAAACTCTGCAAAGGGGCCCGATAAAGGGAAAATTGTAAACAAATTGTATTGCATATTATTGACAACACTTGAGTATCTTGATTATATTTTTTTCGAAAAAAACGGACATGAAGCTCATTATTTTAGTCTCTAATTTAAAAGAGATATCACCTAGCGTTTTCTCCTGAAAAAAAGAACATATAAAAAACTACGATGCAATTCTACTGTCAAAATACGATTCGGCCGAAAAAAGATACTAAATTATGCTTACGTGTTGAAAAATGGAGTAGGTCGTTTTAACATTTTTATTTTTACACAAAGCTTGCTGAATCCTCCTTTTTGTGTTGTTTTCGTGTAGAATCCGTCAATGTTTTAGTTTGTGCCATGTGCTTTTTCTTCAACAAACAATTTCGCACATGTGCAAACGCTTTACCGAATGAGTTCACTGTGTAGGTCGTATGAATGTATGAATGTATGAATATTGTGCGGGTAAACATTGGAGTCTTGACTGGATGGAAGAAAATCAAACAGCAACGTATTTCCTTCGTTCTAGGCTATTTATGTATGATATTATGAAAAATTTCAACTGCAATTAGTATAAAACATCGAATATTGGCAACTTTTAATATAAAAAAAATTAAATTCTGACAGCCTTTAAGGTTTGGATAATTGTACATGCTGTATATAGTCTAGATGGGAAAATCTAAAATCCCTAAAGGCCCCCATCTAAAGTTTCATAAAAATTATTAATATTTCCACACTTACGTCTTCAAATGAAAGCTTTGTTTACCGGTAGTTGAATCTGCCTGGTGTAGTTCCAGCAGTAAAAATGATTGTTAATCTTTGACAGGATTATGGGAGATTTTAAAATAGCTTGTCTTTTTACAAATAAACATTGTTTCTACATATATAAGGTGGGTTAGAGCTCTGGTGTTTAACGCCACTTTCAACAATATTTCAGTTATATCATGGTGGTCAGCTTTATTGGTGGAGGAAACTAGAGTACCCAGAGAAAACCACCGACCTGCTGCAAGTCACTGACAAACTTGATCACATAAATGTTGTATCGAGTACACCTCGCCTTAGCAGGATTCAAACTCACAACGTTAGTGGTGATATATGGCATAGGTAGTTGTAAATTCAACTGCCATACGATGACGAACACGATGGCCCCTATCTTAGGTAGGAATTGTACGCTTCATCAAACAAAGTATGAATTAAAATGACTATTAGTATTAAACAATGCATTTAGTAACACAAACTTTGTTAAACAAATCATAACTTCAAGATTAATTATCTATACACTACTGTTGTCATAATCAATATTATCTACAAATAACTTGATGAGAGCCCTGTTAGTGTTTCTCTGTTTTTATGCTAATTTGATTATTACTCAGTATTGTGAGATATATATGGACATGAAAGACCAACATGTTAAAAATATAAGTTATTTTTTTGAAAATGTTAAAAGTTTAAAAGGTTAAAAAAAACTTATAAGCAATGTTATTCACATCATTGATAGGTCTACTACCTGGAAGATGTGACCCAGATGTAGTAAAACTGTAGGCTTATGGACTTGGGTACATCTACATACTGTGTATGTCAAAAGAATGCGAGTGTGACCCTCAGTTGTATTTGCTGCATATTTAGAATGCAGCAATAAGTAGTATAGTCCGATCCTGTGGTAGCACGGGTTCTATGGTTTCGTGTATTCATGTGCTATTTCAATCAATTTTCACCGCCATATTTTTTATTTAACTACCACGGTACCATAGGACATCAATATAATTGCAAAGACGGATTTGGTCCTGAGTAAGGATAATGTGTCCAAGAGAAGAGACATGTGTAAGCTTGTACTGCTGTTTCACTATAAAAATCCAGCTCGTCTTTATTGGTCTAGTACAAAACAGGTATCATTGTCATCTCGTCAAAAAGAGAAATTTGTTCTTTTCATGATATTTCTGAAAAATTCCTTGTTTGGACAAATAACTCCGAATGTTATATTTTGATTTCTATGGGATGGGGCACCAAGATGCTAGCTCTTTTGAAATGCCTAGTCGTTCTCCTTGTTTTTGTTGTAGTTTTTTTGTCCAAGCTTTCGGTCTTTAGGAGAATCATTGGTATCAGCTTAGCCATCATTGAAGTGTGAATATATGTATCAATTTTAACAGCTATTAAGATAATTTTTTTTAAGATTAAATTGAAATATTAGTAAAACTGGTAAACAAGAAAGCATTCACAACACTGTGCATTTAAGCTTGAAAGAATTACAATAAAAAAAAAAAAAAAGATTTCCAAGCAATAACTAGGGATTAAAAATCCAAAACAAATCTTGCTACTATTCTTTAAAACCAATACTTCCTACAAAATATAATAAGTTGGTTAACAGCACATGTATGCCGAAAAATAGAACCTGCTAAATTTTTTGCTTTTTAAATTCGCTCAATCGTCAATTTTGAATTAAATTATTATATTACACAATTATACTACATCCATCACCGACACTGCTAAATCTACAACATCTTGACACAGTGTAAACCTCCGTTCATCTTAAGATTGACCAAAACCAACAACTTTTTATTAAAATTTGAGTTTCGATTTGAATTATTTGCGGAGTATTTGGTTTTGTGATTTGCTTAATCTGATCTGGCCAATTGGTATCTGAAATCTTTTGATGGTTTATTATCTTAAAGTTTTAAAAGAGGGCTTTGGATCATTTTTTCTTCTGTGAATTTCAAAAAAAAAAATCCACAAAAGGCATTGGATTAAATTTCTATTTATCACACCCAGGAATTTTACCGACAACACAAAAAATTACCCACCACATTCAATTAGTTTGTTTTTTTCACCTTTGTTATAAGGACAATTGTTCCATAATTAGAATCTCAAATTCAATCTGATTTCTTGTCACTTTGAGTAACAATTCTGTTATCAAATGTGCTTTGCCTACTATCTATGGCTACCGATTGGTCCATTTTAGGATGATTTTATAAAAGAAGAAAGTGGTCAGGCAGGTAATACTAAAAATTAAACCTATCTTTTGGAAGTTTTATTTTGTATTTTCAATAAATTAGAATCGATTCAATACCTAATTTGCCCTTGCAAAAATGCACAGTCAGGTTTATTGGCGGATGAAACCATTAAAGTGGCCAAAGTACGTAACTGACAAACTTCATAAAAAAAATACAACTAACCCCTGAGAAAGAATCAACCTTGCTAACATTAGTGAGATAGGCATTGACAAGTAGGTCAAATAGCAAATTTGTAAGTGGAAAACAGATGAAAATGAAATTGATAGAAAAAGTTACCTTAAACCAAGGACCAGTGCTATTCTTAACCAGTAAATTGTCAGGTTGTTCTATTCTAATTAGTTTCAAGTTAAGATTTTTAGTTTAGAAAAACAAAAGCAGATTAAATTTTAATCTAAATAGCATTTAGTAAAAGTTAGTAAAAAAACAATATTTCTCATTTAATAACAAATCAAAATAATAAATAAAAAAATAAAAATAAGCCTAAACATTTTTATTTGTGAGACTTCGGCAACCATTAAAAATATTTGTGTGTATTTTTTTCCAAAAGAGAGTGCTAAAATTAACTGGTTTTGTCTCAACTCCAATTTGTATATCAGTTTGTTTGGTTTTCAATAATCTGCTGCAGGGAGAACCAGATTCCACTGATCACGGAACCTGAGAGTTTTGTCTACGAGATATAAAATGAGTATATATGTAGTACAAGCTAGTTTTTTTTTTTAAATTGTCCAAAATACTGTACATTATATTTTCATGTTAAAAATTTCTAGAAGAAGGTTATGCCAGATAAATATACACATCAACAATTGATCCCAAGTCTAAAATGGATGGTCCCTGAAACCTTTAAAAATATATAATGTTCTATTAATTGATGAAGGAATCATTTAGTTTCCAGTTTACTCAAGTATAAAAGAAGGAGTTTTCATCTCATCTGTATTGGTTATTTTTAGTGATGTTACCAATATTTGGACAATACATGAAGGGTAAAGACTTTTTTTTTCAACTGAATACATTCTTTATTCTACAGGTCATGATTTTTATAATTTGTGACTAAAATTAAGAACATTACCTGGTTAATTTCACCAGGTACACATATCAGAAATTTAACTGGTCAATTTTACCAGTTATACTTGTTATCAGAAATTAAACAATTAAACTACTATTTGATAACAAAAAGTAAAGAGCCAAATAATTATAAATCAGATAATTTTGACATTTAATTATAAAGATGGCCGTATCTCACAAACAAATTAACAAACTGGAGGTTTACACTGCTTCACACCACCACATCTATTTATAGCAACTGTTACCTATCGCAGGGTTGATGAATCGTAAAAATATAACCGTTCCGATAACGGTCCATACGGCTTCAGCGCTACTTTGCTGAAATCGCTGAACCACGACCTGGTACAAACAGTGGCACATACTCCGTAGTTTTGATGGAAACCTGTCAGTAAAAGGTTAAAGTTCAATGCAGGGTTAGCAGACGACAAGCTCTAGATACAAGTGGCCATGCCTGTATTGAAAGGTCATAAGTTCAAGTGTTACAAGCAGGCGGCCATTTTGTTGATGGTTCTGTTACGGTAAACAATTTTGTCTCTTTTTCCCCCGCATTATTATGACAAAAATATATTCATTACAATATAACACCCCCGTAACTAAAATATATTTGTATTTTGATATTAGGAATATTTGTGCTGAATTTTTGAGACTTTGGTAAAAACAAAGTATTTAATTTACGGACACTAATACAAAATTCAAATAATTAACAGAGTGACCTTTATTTTCAAAACTGGCAGCAAATTTTGCATATAGTCTGTTGATATCTTTATTTTTTCTAAAAACACCAACATTCTATCTTTAAAAAGAACAATCAACAAAAAGCCGACATGAGAAAAGATTCTGTATATAAAATCCTATGTTTGTTACCTAACGCTGGATTGAAAAATCGTAGGAAAATAACTGTCCCTGTGGCATGTATACTGTGTACTTGTGGAAACCTCATACATATAACTTCATAAGTACAGTGACACATTATACGTAATTTGGGCGGGAAAAAACTGAAAATTAGTTCATTTTTATTAATTTATTTACATAAATATATTCAAACATTAGCTTTCTCTGGTATAATTTATTTTCATGCATATATTTTTTGAATCCTTTTAATTTTGGAGGTTTTAGTTTATTTAAAATTATAGTATACATAAATGTCAAGAAAGAATTTACCACATTGTATCAGAGCGAGTCTGACAGCAAGTCGAGCACCGATACAACATGATCAATCAATCTGAGACACAAAAATAATATAATTGCAGAAATAATCCAAGAAATTGCCAATTTTCCAAATTTAATCTATTTCTACAGTGACATCAGGTTGTTCTGTTGGTTGATAAACAAAATTGTAATGCATAAAACATCATTGTATGGAAACTTCAATCAATCTAGTACCTGCCGATATATTACAGCATCAACATCAACATTGCTCAGAGGAATCAATTCTCGTAAATCATATCAACAATAGTATATATGTATTTTGCTGGCTGAGGGGGTGATTTCTTAAGACTTGTTTCAATGTACTGAACCAATGAACAAATAAGAAACATCAAATTGTGAAGCATGTATGAATTTCTTTACTTCTTTTAGCGTCTATTAGTGAAGTTAGCCTTTTTTTTATTTACTACTGAAAGCCAAATATTTCCTAAAACAAAATAGAAAATTAGATTCAACAACAAAAAATACAAAAAACAGCAACAACTATAAAACTTCAATAAACTGGTCACGATTTACAACAAAATCATATCAGATGGTATCTCGTGCTTTCTTTAAGAAAAACACAGACAAAAATAATTCTTTTTCAGACAAAATACGACATGAGAGACAAAATCATAAACGTTGATCTGAAATAAAAACTGAGATTACTGGGATCATTTGGAACCCATGACATCAGAGAACAAATTTACTATCAATTATAATATCTTGATTTTTATGTCAGAAAATGCTGCTGATCACATTTCCAGTGTTTTTGTCTTTCGAAATAAAGAACATTTTTTCTTTTAAGTTTATCTTCTAAAAACAGTAATAGCAATCTCCGTAATATTCTAAGTAAATTACGACACAATACATACGAGTGAGCAGATTCTACAATAGCATTAAAGACTTTCTGTGTAATATTCATCAAATGTCTCTTGTTGTCTTCTAATTTTTCACCGTCTTCTTTTCTGTAAAAATAAAACAAGAGTATTTGATCCTTTCTTCACACTTGTATCTACAGGAAAAAATCCATGTGCAGGCCTTTTATTGCTTGTTTGGAAGTTGAAGAGTGAGTGATTGTCGTTTAACACCAAATGACAAATTTTTCAGCTATATCCTGACGAGACGATTCAATGAGATGATAATGATGTCTGCTTTGTACTAGACCAACATGCTGTATTGGTGTTTTTATAGTGCTAGATCACTGAAAAACAAGTCAGTGCATAGATGTGTCACTCTACTCCGACACATTATTCTGATTCCAAGACAACCAGTCTTAGCTCTTACTCCTTACTGCTATGTGTAAATATATTTACATATATATTTTGTTCAAGTTAATACAGATCTACTGTCAATGCTAAATCCTTTTTTATTCATACCTTTTTGGGTCGATTTCATACGATTCTTTTTGTTCTTTTTCCATGACAACCATTTCCATTATTAAAGGATTTAATAAATCCCTCAGATACTGTTGACCGTAAAATCTAAAACAATATGCCATGATCTTACTGGCTAGACTGTTACCACGAAACAATGTCTGCATACAGTCAGCAATCTCAACCTAAAATAACCAACAGTAACAAGGTTAATTTTGAATACATGTAATTGTAACTCGCTATATTGAATTTGAGTAAGTCGTTTCCTCTGGTTAATCAAAGTAAAAATATAATCTATTTGACCTTGACACTGTAGGGTTAAACTAGTAACCATACCAACACTTTTTATGAAGTACGTATTCATGCAGTAAATGCATCAATGTTTTGGTGAGTGTCAAGCTATATCATAGTGAGAACAAGTTCTGTTTTGATGAGATGATGATGATATCTGTCTTGTACTAGACCAACATACTCAGTTGAACTTTTACAATGTTAGCTCATTGAAACAAACAGTACACATATTACTCTACTCAGACACAATATCCTGATTTCCTAGCCAACCAGTCTTTGCTCTTACTCTTTAATGTATGCTTAGCTCAGAATTAGTCAATACTAATTTCATAGTCTTTGGTTTGACCCTACAGTGGATTGAACCCATGCTCTACCACACTCAAGGCAAGCACTGGTTTGACCCTACAGTGGATTGAACCCATGCTCTACCACACTCAAGGCAAGCACTGGTTTGACCCTACAGTGGATTGAACCCATGTTCTACCACACTCAAGGCAAGCACTGGTTTGACCCTACAGTGGATTGAACCCATGATCTACCACACACAAGGCAAGCACTGGTTTGACCCTACAGTGGATTGAACACATGATCTACCACACTCAAGGCAAGCACTGGTTTGACTCTACAGTGGATTGAACCCATGATCTACCACACTCAAGGCAAGCACTGGTTTGACCCTACAGTGGATTGAACTCATGATCTACCACACTCAAGGCAAGCACTGGTTTGACCCTACAGTGGATTGAACCCATGATCTACCACACTCAAGGCAAGCACTGGTTTGACCCTACAGTGGATTGAACCCATGATCTACCACACTCAAAGCAAGCACTGGTTTGACCCTACAGTGGATTAAACCCATGATCTACCACACTCAAGGCAAGCACTGGTTTGACCCTACAGTGGATTGAACCCATGATCTACCACACACAAGGCAAGCACTGGTTTGACCCTACAGTGGATTGAACCCATGCTCTACCACACTCAAGGCAAGCACTGGTTTGACCCTACAGTGGATTGAACCCATGATCTACCACACACAAGGCAAGCACTGGTTTGACCCCAGTGGATTGAATCCATGATCTACCACACTCAAGGTAAGCACTGGTTTGACCCTACAGTGGATTGAACCCATGATCTACCACACTCAAGGTAAGCACTGGTTTGACCCTACAGTGGATTGAACCCATGATCTACCACACTCAAGGCAAGCACTGGTTTGACCCTACAGTGGATTGAACCCATGATCTACCACACTCAAAGCAAGCACTGGTTTGACCCTACAGTGGATTAAACCCATGATCTACCACACTCAAGGCAAGCACTGGTTTGACCCTACAGTGGATTGAACCCATGATCTACCACACACAAGGCAAGCACTGGTTTGACCCTACAGTGGATTGAACCCATGCTCTACCACACTCAAGGCAAGCACTGGTTTGACTCTACAGTGGATTGAACCCATGATCTACCACACACAAGGCAAGCACTGGTTTGACCCCAGTGGATTGAATCCATGATCTACCACACTCAAGGTAAGCACTGGTTTGACCCTACAGTGGATTGAACCCATGATCTACCACACTCAAGGCAAGCACTGGTTTGACCCTACAGTGGATTGAACCCATGATCTACCACACTCAAGGCAAGCACTGGTTTGATCCTACAGTGGATTGAACCCATGATCTACCACAATCAAGGCAAGCACTGGTTTGATCCTACAGTGGATTGAACCCATGATCTACCACAATCAAGGCAAGCACACTAACTATTACACCACTGAGTTGGTATCAATGTTGCTACGACAACAGATATCTTGCACAGCACTATTAGTTATTAAAATTAGACAGGAATTCTTTACGAGTTATGTAAGACTATGGACAGGTCATGTTTATAAGTATTCTGTCAACTGTAAATTAAGACCTAGCAAACATGAGACCTGCACATGTTCTGTTGGTATCATCATGGCTTGTAATAAAAACAATGTCAACAGAAACATTGTTAGCACTATTAATTAAATTAGACTGGTATGTTTTACGAGTTATGTAAGAAACATGGATGGACGGGTCATGTTTATAAGGTCATCCATCAACTAAGACTTAACAAACATGAGATCTGTTAAAATGCATAATTTGGAACAATAAAAACTTGCATATGTTCTGGATAAGGTTTAAATAGTTAATTAATACCTCTTTAGAAAACATATTCCACAGAAGTTGGTACAGCAGGTGCTTGGCATCAAATAAATTCACAAAAACTCTTGCCAGTTCATCCTGTAATAAAAAAAAATAAAAAAAATCAGTCTTTTGTGTAAGTTGTGTGCTGCCAGTCCCCCACCAACACATATATGACTAACTTCAAAAGGGTCTCAATTCAGATAAGCCTAGGAAAAAACAGACTCCCAAGAACCAGTAATCTCTTACCTGGTTTTCAATTTGACAACAAAATTTCAAAGAAATAGTGGGAACATATGCTTAACAAGAAAAAATTCAAATTATATCTGATTCCAGTTTAAAATTAGCCTGTTTTTGCAACTTCAGGAAATTATTATTTCAGTAGTGGCAACCATCTTGAATGGAGGGTGGGACTGTCACTGACAATTTGAACTAGTGAACCAACCAAAGATCATCTCGGCCCAACTGGGTTAAGAGAAACAGATTTGAATGTGATTTTCTATCAAATTAGCCTAATATGTATAATCAGTAAAATCGCTTAAACATTCTAAATGAGAGATTTTTATACACTTTGCAGATTCCATATTCTAATCTATTCACTGTCCATTGAAATGAGGATTGCTTTTTTTTTTTAATAGCAAAATAAGCCTATTAAAAGTTTGGATTCAACCAATTTTTAAATTTCTGAGAATAAATTGTTGGTGTGAAGTTGGAAGGTCTCTCATGTTCATTTATATCCATATCCTTTCTTACTAATTACTAGTACTAATGTTCCCATTTTTGAGGTTGGTTTATGGTGTTTAATGCCACTTTCAACAATATTTCAGCTACATCATAGTGGTCAGTTATATTGGTGGAGAAACTCCATAGTACCTGGAGAAAACCAGCGACAAGTCACTGACAAACTTTATCACATAATGTTGTATCGAGTTCACAGGATTCGAACTCACAATGTTAAGGGTGATAGGCATTGATTGTACAGGTAGTTGTAAATCTAACTACCATACAATCATGACCACGATGGCCCATAATGTTCCCATACAGTCCTAGGTTAAATCATTATCTTGCCTTGGAGGCCATCTTTGGAATTCCTATCAACATATAAAGAAAATTCCTAACATGTAACAATTCTATCACTTACGTGGCTTTTGAGAATTGTTTTTTTTTTTAATTCAGCCAATAAGAAAACATTATCGGCCTAGTAGCCATATTGAATTTTGGAATGAAAAATTAATAACAAATAATGCTGACTGGATTGTGAAAGATGACAATAGCAACTGATGCAAAGTGATGACAATACATCACATCGAAGATTGGTCCAGATGAGCTAACAATGTCAAGTGGCAGTGGTACAGATATTTGGTATGGCTGAGCAAGTTTGTATAGCAAGCAATGTAACATATTTTACCATTTGTTGAGTAGGAACCACAGTAGCTAATGCCATGGCGATGGGTAATTCCCCTTTATCACCAATCATAGTAACCAATTCAACCAGTCTCTCAAACCTATCCGCCAGGGCTGTCTCAGCTAATGTCTCAAATTCTGTTCCTTGCTGGAGAATCTTCGTTAGGACCTCCATAAAAGCTGCTCTGGTCTGAGGATCTTTGTGATAGCCCAATGCTGTAGATTAAAATAATAAATGTACATAGAACTGTCAAATATCCGCTGTAAGATCTCAAATAGAATATATATCAACATGCCGTAATACATTTTGCAAAACCCCTCCCCTTCTTTAAAAAAAATTTTGATGAACAGTTTCCACCCTTTTCTTCAATAATCATAAAATTGCCAATTCCAAAACAACTTGACAATAAAGAAAATATTCTGAAATATTTTCCTCTTTAACAAGATAAGATGACACATAATATATTTAATCTGATATGGTGTTTTGAGATGGCATAAAATAATCCACTGTCTACATATGTTAACAATAAGGTTTAACATGGCCTGTACTGTACAGTTAACTACTCTGACTGGAATACGCTGTATGTGTAAGCGTACTTTCATTCCACTGTGTGTTTATTCCGGCCAAACATTATTTACTAGGACTATTGTATGTAAATAGTGTGAAAACGTCGAACAAGGTATATTTGTTTATGTTTATTGTACTGGTAAATTGTTTACGTAATAATGGGTAAAAATACATAGGATTTTCTGGTAACCAGTTCAATGCATCTAAATCAATCCAGCATTTTATCATATAGTATTATAGTCTGTTTAGTAGTTCGAGATGTCGATGTCAAATTATTTTATGACTTGTATCCTGACATCGACATCTCGAACTACGAAACAGACTATACAAAATATGTCATGATTTTTGATCGCGTGGTGTAGTTCTAGAGTTCAGTAAAATGGCGGACAGTTCGAAGTGCAATTTGGATTATTTTGCCGGATATATACGCTGTAAAAGGTAAGGAAATATCAATATTTTTGCAGATTTCAATTAGAAAATATGTCTATATGTGTAATCTTACCTGCACTTGATTTGACACAATCCGTCCATGCCAAAATATCCATCGGAATGCACCGGGGGGGGGGGGGGTTAAATAAAAAAAATCCCAGAATACCCTTGTCCTCGATAGGGCTTGAAACGAGACTAGGATGAAGATACAGACAAAAATTTCTTCGGAATCCTAATCTCAACGAGATTATATCTTATGTTGAGTTTGAATAGTCAGGTATTTCATCATAAATAGGATAAAATTTTCTAGGATATACACACATGGATATACATGTACAGTGAATTCTTTCCACCAGTGTATTCTTTCCTTTTGGATAAAACACACTAGTGTAGAAATTCCACAACAGAAATCTTCTGACGGAATAAACACACTAGTGCAAGGTAGAAATACACACACGCACCCGGACATTCTACACACTGGAAAGAAAGTACGTTTACACAAAAAATTCCGCCAGTGTATACTTCATCCGGTGGATGAAATTTCCTAGTGTTTTATATCCACCAACATAAATGCACTAGGTTTTTTAATCCGGTAAGTGTTGGATATTTTACACTAGACCCAGATTAAAAAAACTAGTACATTTATGTTGGTGGATATATTACACTAGGAAATTTCATTCAAAGGTGAAGCATGAGATGTGAGATGTCTCAGATCAATATCACATCAAAGGTGAAGCCTGAGATGTGAGATGCCTCAGAGCAATATCACATCAAAGGTGAAGCCTGAGATGTGAGATGTCTCAGAGCAATATCACATCAAAGGTGAAGACTGAGATGTGAGATGCCTCAGAGCAATATCACATCAAAGGTGAAGCATGAGATGTGAGATGCCTCAGAGCAATATCACATCAAAGGTGAAGCATGAGATGTGAGAAGTCTCAGATCAATATCACATCAAAGGTGAAGCCTGAGATGTGAGATGCCTCAGAGCAATATCACATCAAAGGTGAAGCATGAGATGTGAGATGCCTCAGAGCAATATCACATCAAAGGTGAAGCCTGAGATGTGAGATGTCTCAGAGCAATATTACATCAAAGGTGAAGCCTGAGATGTGAGATGCCTCTGAGTAATATTACATCAAAGGTGAAGCCTGAGATGTGAGATGTCTCAGAGCAATATCACATCAAAGGTGAGGCCTGAGATGTGAGATGTCTCAGAGCAATATCACATCAAAGGTGAAGCCTGAGATGTGAGATGTTTCAGAGCAATATCACATCAAAGGTGAAGCATGAGATGTGAGATGCCTCAGAGTAATATCACATGAAAGGTGAAGCCTGAGATGTGAGATGTCTCAGAGTAATATCACATCAAAGGTGAAGCCTGAGATGTGAGATGTCTCAGAGCAATATCACGTCAAAGGTGAAGCCTGAGATGTGAGATGTCTCAGAGTAATATCACATCAAAGGTGAAGCCTGAGATGTGAGATGTAATGAGAAATCCATTTCGAGCAAAACATATCAACGATTGTCTGTATATCAAGGATTTGGTAACACAACGTCAGTTACATCATTATAACGTCATATTAGAAAACAGAAATATTATGTAAATATCACGCTAGTTGCTCGACAATAAATATTATCGTGCGTAAAGATCAAATGCAAAATGTTAAATCATCGATAACAGAACATACCTATAGAATGCATTAATCCACTGTCTATGTTAGCATTGAGAAGGTTTGACATGGCCTGTACTGTACAGTTACGTAAAGCACTCAGATTTGATGTGCTACGTTTTCTATTGGGATCCATTGCTGTATCCTGCTCTTCTTCTGAACAATCGTTTAACAGATTCATGAACAAAGTCAAATATCTACAGAATAAAGCACATTAGTTAGGACCAGTTTTATAACACAGGATTTACTTATCATATATTAAAGTGACAAACAGAAACCAAATGAATTTTTGTCTATACCATATGTTGTTTTACACTGCAGGTGTCTTATAAGAAGCAGCAACTGCTTATTTTTCCCAGAGCACCTGAGTTCACCACCGGTTTTTTTGTTGGGGTCCCTGTGTTCTCCTATTATGCGTCTTTACGTTCTGAGTTCCATGTTGCGATATCCGTTACGATTTCCGTATAAAAACGATGTTTAATTCGTCTTTACCTCCAGTTGTTTGTAGGAGGGCACATGTCTTATTTATGTTATTTTTGTTTGTTTGCATATAGTGTTATGTTTTTGCTTTGTTTTTCTTCGTCTTGTGTACACAATGTTGCCAATTTCCCTGGATTGTCCATTTTTGATTGCTCCTTCGGTATTCTCTAATGTTTATTTACATACATCTTAATCAGGTTTTTAAATACTTGTGCAACAGTTAATTTATTTAGTTTGTACAAATTTAAAAATCTAAAAACTTAAGAAAGCCATTATGCGAGTTCTCTATTCTGTTGCAAAAGAAACAGAGCGCAAAACATTCCACGTCTAGAATGGCTTACTTGAGAAAGAGTTGAGATTTAGCCTCCATTAGATCACCCCTGTCACTCTCTTCTGGCTGTAAAGGTAAACCTGCCAACAGAGCAGCCACTGCTTCCATACTGGCTTGATCTAAATCTCTATGAAAAAATACAAAATATTATAAGTTTTAAATTTTACAGGTGCAATTTTCCTACAATTTGAGTTTGCTTCATGTTTTCTGTTCTCCAGAAAAATTTATGTTAAACACAATGAGAACCTGACAGTTGTGTTAGTTCTCTGTGCCTTTGATAATATGGCAGTTTCATAGATCTCTGTTGATGATAATGTGATAGTTGTCTTAGGCCATTGTACCTGAGAATTTGACAGTTGCTTCAGGCCTCTGTGCTTGTGATAATGTGACAGTTGTTTTAGGTCTCTGTGCCTGTAATAATGTGACATTTGTTTTAGGCCTCTGTGACCATGTTATGTGACAGTTGCTTAAGCATCTGTGTCTGTGATAATGTGACAGCTGTTTTAGGCTTCTGTGCCTGTGATAATGTGACAGCTGTTTTAGGCTTGTGTGCCTATGATAATGTGACAGTTGTTTTAGGCCTCTGTGCCTGTGATAATGTGACAACTGTTTTAGGCCTCTGTGTCTGATAATGCGACAGCTGTTTTAGGCTTGTGTGTCTGTGATAATGTGACAGTTGTTTTAGGCCTGTGTGCCTGTGATAATGTGACAGCTGTTTTAGGCTTCTGTGCCTGTGATAATGTGACAGTTGTTTTAGGCTTGTGTGCCTGTGATAATGTGACAGTTGTTTTGGGCTTGTGTGTCTTTGATAATGTGACAGCTGTTTAAGGTTTTTTTGCCTGTGATAATGTGACAGCTGTTTTAAGCTTGTGTGTCTGTGATAATGTGACAGTTGTTTTAGGCCTGTGTGTCTGTGATAATGTGACAGTTGTTTTAGGCTTATATGCCTGTGATAATGTGACAGCTGTTAAAGGTTTTTTTGCCTGTGATAATGTGACAGTTGTTTTAGGCCTGTGTGCCTGTGATAATGTGAGTTGTTTAAGGCTTATGTGCCTGTGATAATGTGACAGTTGTTTTAGGCTTGTGTGCCTGTGATAATGTGACAGCTGTTTTAGGCTTCTGTGTCTGATAATGTGACCGCTGTTTTAGGCCTCTGTGTCTGATAATGTGACAGCGGTTTTAGGCCTGTGTGCCTGTGATAATGTGAGTTGTTTAAGGCTTATGTGCCTGTGATAATGTGACAGTTGTTTTAGGCTTGTGTGCCTGTGATAATGTGACAGCTGTTTTAGGCTTCTGTGTCTGATAATGTGACCGCTGTTTTAGGCCTCTGTGTCTGATAATGTGACAGCGGTTTTAGGCCTGTGTGCCTGTGATAATGTGACAATTGTTTGAGGCCTGTGTGCATGTGATAATGTGACAGTTGTTTTAGGCTTCTGTGTCTGATAATGTGACAGCTGTTTTAGGCCTCTGTGTCTGATAATGTGACAGCGGTTTTAGGCCTGTGTGCCTGTGATAATGTGATAATTGTTTGAGGCCTGTGTGCATGTGATAACGTGACAGCTGTTTTAGGCTTCTGTGCCTGTGATAATGTGACAATTGTTTTAGGCCTCTGTGCCTGTGATAATGTGACAACTGTTTTAGGCCTCTGTGTCTGATAATGTGAGAGTTGTTTTAGGCCTGTGTGCATGTGATGTGACAGTTGTTTTAGGCCTCTGTGTCTGTAATAATGTGACAGCTGTTTTAGGCCTCTGTGCCTGTGATAATGTGACAGTTGTTTTAGGCCTCTGTGCCTGTGATAATGTGACAGCTGTTTTAGGCTTCTGTGCCTGTGATAATGTGACAGCTGTTTTAGGCCTGTGTGTCTGTGATAATGTGACAGTTGCTTTAGGCCTCTGTGCCTGTGATAATGTGACAGCTGTTTTAGGCCTGTGTGCCTGTGATAATGTGACAATTGCTTTAGGCTTCTGTGCCTGTGATAATGTGACAGCTATTTTAGGCTTGTGTGCCTATGATAATGTGACAGTTGCTTTAGGCTTCTGTGCCTGTGATAATGTGACAATTGTTTTAGGCCTCTGTGCCTGTAATAATGTGACAGTTGTTTTAGGCTTCTGTGCATGTGATAATGTGACAATTGTTTTAGGCCTGTGTGCCTGTGATAATGTGACAGCTGTTTTAGGCCTCTGTGCCTGTGATAATGTGACAGCTGTTTTAGGCCTCTGTGCCTGTGATAATGTGACAGTTGTTTTAGGCTTCTGTGCCTGTGATAATGTGATAGTTGTTTTAGGCTTCTGTGCCTGTGATAATGTGACAATTGTTTTAGGCCTCTGTGCCTGTGATAATGTGACAGTTGTTTTAGGCTTCTGTGCATGTGATAATGTGACAACTGTTTTAGGCCTGTGTGCCTGTGATAATGTGACAGCTGTTTTAGGCCTCTGTGCCTGTGATAATGTGACAGTTGTTTTAGGCATCTGCACCTGTGATAATGTGACAGTTGTTTTAGGCATCTGCACCTGTGATAATGTGACAGTTGTTTTAGGCATCTGTGCCTGTGATAATGTGACAGTTGTTTTAGGCATCTGTGCCTGTGATAATGTGACAGCTGTTTTAGACCTCTGTGCTTGTGATAATGTGACAGCTGTTTTAGGCCTCTGTGACGGTGATGATATGGCAGTTTTATAGATCTCTGTGTCAATGATAATGTGATAGTTGTTTTAGGCCACTGTACCGGAAAATTTGACAGTTGCTTCAGGCCTCTGTGACCATGGTAATGTGAGTTGTCTTCGGCTTCTGTGTCTGTGATATATGTCACAATTACTTTAAGCTTCTGTGTCTGTGATAACGTGACAGCTGTTGGATTTTTTGTGACAATTGTTTTATTTCATTTTGTGATGATGACAGACAGACTGACACAAAGCGATGACAATAACTCACATGGCCCTTCTGTCAGGGCAGATAATAGTATGATGGTATGACAACAAAAATATGGACTTACAAAATAAAACATCCATGCTGTAAATTTGAAAAGAAAGCACAAAAATTATAACTAAAATATAAAAACAAATTGTAAGATTAAGATAAAAAGCAGTTTGGTAAAGCTATCAGTCGAGCCCATGGAAAAAAGCTGTTGTTCATTCTAAGCATTTAGAGTGAAACCTATCTCGAGGAGCCACTGTTTCAGCCAGAAAAGAAGTGGTCTTTCAAGAGAGGTTTAATATGCAGATAATGAAAAGTTGTGACATTTTAAAGTGATCTCATAAAAAGAGTTATCTCCCATTAGAGACATTTATTGTATTACGATTTTTTTTCCCTTACCTTTTAAGAGCAAATTGATAATAGCTGATTTTCTTCATCTCAAAGTACAAGATACGATAAAATAATTTAAAGTTATTTGTGGTTCAAATAAAATTAAGTTTGGTAATTTAGCAATGAAAGTGACCAATCGGTATGATTTTCTATTTTCTTGATTGTATTGTAATGCATTAGATCTACATATTAAAATTGTATAGGAAAGATTGCATTCACAAAGTGAAACAAAAATAATTTATATTTATAAAAAAAGGAATTATGAACATCTAAGTTAAAGCATGAAAAACTATATGTCCCCATACTATCGTATATGAGGCACAAAACCAAACTTTCATTTATAAGAAAATTTGACTATCAAAATTCAAAACAAAGGGAGATTATGTGGTTTTTATTTCAAATTCTTCTGGACTTGGTCTAAAATTTTCATCACCTATTGTTTTGGTGTTTGCAGTTTGACATACATGTAAGTTTGAGTGGTTCATGGTTACTGCAGTTGTTTTTGCTTTCAAACATTACAGTTACTAACTTCTTATTTTAAGTTCAAGTAAAGCGAGTCAGACATAACAAGATTCACCTGTATTTGGAAATCAATCCCTATTGAGCTAGTAGCAATGGTCTCCACTCCTATTCAACACAAAATCTTATGGGACATATTCTTTACTCATGTGAGCAATGTTTTAAACTCGTATTCAACACAATATCTTATAGGATATGTTACTTACTCCAGTGAAAATTGTATATTTTTGTAATAATTTTTCCAATTCTTTGATTTTTCCCATTTTCGAAGTGGAAAAATATATTATACTTGCTTCATATGAATGTAATTTTTTGTACAACATGAACTGTTGCTTCATATTGAAAATAGAGACAGTCAATTATTACTAAGGGCAGTAACTCTCCTGTATCTACTGAAAATAGAGTCATGTATTACAAAGGGCAGTAACTCTCCTGTATCTCTGATACTCATATAACTAAAGGCAGTAACTCTCCTGTATCTCTGATACTCATATAACTAAGGGCAGTAACTCTCCTGTATCTCTGATACTCACACATCTGTTTGAGATTGAAGAAATAAAGGCGTGGGAGCTTTATTTGAACACTGATTGTTGGTTTGATTTGAGTGGATGATTCTCTGAATCGCTGTTCTTGTTGGTCGCCTGGTAACAAAATAAATAACAAAAATACAAAAAACTAAAAAATTATTTACAAAAAAGCATTATTATTAAAGGACTTTTCCAGAAATGTTTGAAAAAAATATTGCTTTTGACATTTTATTCAAATATATCAAATTAAAAGTGGGAAAAAAAAATATTTTCTAGAAAACAATACTTACAAATATTTAAATTCCCAAAACAACATTTATTGGTCAAATTCAAAATTTTACAAATTCCCAAAATATAACATTATTTGGTCAAATTCAAAAATTTTACAATCTGAAAAATTCCCAGAAAATCACATTTTATCTGGTCAATTGTCAAAATTTCTGTTATGAAGACTAATACTTCTGTTTTTCTTTGTTTATTACATCTGGAAGAGCCTATATAGGGTACATTTTAATATACAATATACAAAACAAAATAGCCATTTCAAAATAATGCAATTCTCATTCACAACGTGTAAAAGGGGAATTACTTATTTTTGTGACATATTAGGAAATAATGACAAAAATCAGACATACCCATTTTATGACAAAAAATATTCAATTTATCATCTTGCCCCCAACCTCCCCCCCCCCCCCCAGCTTTTCTCTCAACTTTTAAAATCAGTACATTATTCTGTTATTCTAGATTAAGTGGATCTCTCTCCCAGACTTTATGAGAAAAAAAATTCAATAATTCAATAATTTTCTGCAGGACCTACTGAAATTGTGCAGGACCGGAATTTACAAAATTCTAAAATTTAAACGGAATCGGTGATGGGAACAATAAAAACCCGACCCGCCATGTTTTCAAATATAAACACACGAAATGGTCGCGTTGATGCATCACAGCCAGTTTAAACTATAAAAATACAATGATTAATAGAATTACCATGGAAACAGGTGCATGTTTAAGAAGTAAATGTCATTTGAAGCAGAATCTAATTCCGAGTTGACCGTGATCGTTCCGGCATACCAGTTGCATTCCCGATTTCTGGTGCAAAACAAAATACACACAAAAAATTTTGTCGGACACCCGGACCGGCATACTTGGCAGTATTGCCGGTTCTTGTGATTTTCTGCCCGCTCGGTACGACGAATTTCAAAAAGTCTGCTCTCCATGTTCCAAACACATGTTTTCAGTCCAACAAATACCTTTCCTTTCTCTCTTTTAAAGCATATTTTCCTACAATTGACTGGCCCTTTGTCAGTCCTCGCGATGAGCACCACTCCTCCGGCCCAAGAGCAGTAAAACTTTGTTTCGACCATTAATTTTTTCAGTTTTTATTTAGATATATATATATACATGTATAAAAATTCAAGAATATGATTTGGAACAGTAAATTCAAATTTTCATTTCGAGGACCGACTTTTTCATCAGAATTATAGGCCAAATGGAATTATGACCTTTTATGCAAATACCGGTAGTCTACAACAACTCCAATTCGTATATTTATTGTAGTGCTCAAGATTATCACAATAATAAAAATTCAATAATTAGAAATTTGTTTTTTGTTTCATAATTTCCAGTAACGTCTGTTGTCATTCTACTTCAGATGTCACAGTTCAAGTACCCAATCAGCAACAAGCCTATGAAATGCTGAACAGCATAGAATTTTTTGAAAAGAATAGAGGGTTTCCAAATGTGATAGATAAGAATGGTTGCCTAACATAAACTAAGAGTGAATGTCTTTAACTGTTTGTGGATCATCAAAAAAATCCAACAAGCACCTAATTTTATTTTATTAGACAAAATATTAATTGTCCATTTTTCAAGTTTCAATTATATCTAAGACAAAATTCGGAGATTATTTTAACCATAAAATTAATATTTTACCAGAGGAATAAAAAAAGCCCATCTGCCAAATTAAGCTATCATTCAAATAAAACTGTTTAAATGTGATAATAAAAGATGAAACAGCAACAGAAAAAAAACCGAAGGAAAGTTCAGGAAAAGCGTGACTACAAAAAGGGGTTACATTCAAGCACAACACACATGGATAGCTCCAAATGGAACAAAAGTTATAAAAGTCTCTAGACTAAAATTAATAAAAAAAAAAATCCAACCTTTTAAATTCCTCAACTTGCTACAAAATGTTTATTTTAAATCATATCTACTCTGGTAACGTTCAGATAATATTTTCAACGCAAAATATAAAAAAAATCATTCATTCATTGGTTTCCTTCCTTTGTATATAAAAAAAAGTAGCAGACGACTGATTTTTGTTCCAGTCACTAAAGTAGCAGATGACGGAATTTTGTTCCGGTCACTAATGAAGCAGATGACGGAATTTTGTTCCAGTCACTAAAGTAGCAGATGACAGAATTTTGTTCCAATCACTAAAGTAGCAGACAACAGAATATTGTTCCAGTCACCAAAATATTCTTACATTGAACAGAATGGTCACGACTTAAAATAAACATGCACTGGAAATTGGATTTTATTTATAACATAAGATTAACCTAAAAATAGAAGGATGCAGTGACGATCTGTGAAATTGTTTTGTGATAATAAAAGTGTTGTGAGAAAATTTCTGGAGAAGTTACATGCAAAAAGAAAACTGAAAAAAAATACATGTATATGATTTACATCCATTCTACATGTATGTGAGAATTTTTAACCAAATTTAGCAGATGATACTTGCATAATAGTATTTTTAAGAATTTTCAAAAAGGAAACATACGATAAAAAAAATTAAACAATGTATGTTTCTTCGACAATATAAGTAAATAGGTTCTCATCTTATCAATAATATATGTAAGTCAATAGGTTCTTATCTATTACTTAATGCCACAATATAGCTGAAATATTGCTAAAGTTGGCATTAAGCACCAATCAATCTATTATTTATTTATTCCATGTTATTTTGTATGAGTTTATCAATGTGTAAACTCGACCTACTCATTCATGAGATAAATCAGTTCCACATGATTTTAAGCTAAGTCTATCAATGAAAGGCTGAGTATACACTCTGACTGACTCGTACAAAATAACGATCAATCCTTATAATTCCATTTTCTGTGGAAAAATTATATAAGTTATGAACAAATTTATTTGACATTCATACGCATAGTCAGTGCAACTGCAAATAAATATTAAAGAATAATTATTGATATGTGAACATTTAAGACTTGAATAAACATCCAATAGAATTGCAGAAAACTGTCACATGCTACACAAAATGGAATTATACAATAAATAACATCGTTCTCCTTTACAGGAGTAAATCTACTTACCTTTTTTATAAAAATCAAACCGTGCATTTAACATAAAATCACACACAATATCAATTACTCCATCAATGACAATACAAACCTTGACATGCTGCAGATATCCCCAATATTGACCTGATGGGAATTCCCCATTATCCAGTCAGTTAAATATTCTACTAGTTTGTTCCTGAACTTCATTTCCTGTCTAAATGTAAGATCATCACGTCTCTGCATCATAGTCTCCACTAACTGACAGAGTTTGATCTTGATTTGAATGGCATGAACTGTAGAGTCAAGATGTCTGACATACCTGTTTAAAAATTGATTAATTCTTTCATATTTCATGGACAATAGAGTCTGACATATTTGTTAATGTGTAATTTAATAACAATGTGCAGTTTTCACTGAGTTATTGATTTGATTGATTGAATATTTGTTTTATGCAAGTCTATACCTTTTTGTTTTGTTGAAAAGATTGTAATTATTACAGATGATCACTTGCCACACCCCCCTTAATTATTTTCAAAATTCTCTATTACTTATGAAATTAAATTTTTGCCTTGTGGAATTTTCTGAACTTTCTAGAAACATCTTTTCACATACAGGCTAAGAACTTTCTAGAAACATCTTTTCACATACAGGCCAAGATGTCAAGAAAATGATTTATAAATGTTCTAAAGGTTATATAATATGAATTGCATATACAATTTCGATAAACAGTTCTGAAAGCTTTTAGTGCACTGCTTGTGACTTATTAATTCTGAAAGCTGTCTGTGATCTCTGAAGAAGAATAGCTGTGGAACCGTAGCTCTTATCAATAAATTACCTGTGGAGCCGTAGCTCTTATCAATAAATTACCTGTGGAACCATAGCTCTTATCAATAAATTACCTGTGGAACAGTAGCTCTTATCAATAAATTACCTGTGGAACCGTAGCTCTTATCAATATATTACCTGTGGAACCGTAGCTCTTATCAATAAATTACCTGTGGAACCATAGCTCTTATCAATAAATTACCTGTGGAACCATAGCTCTTATCAATAAATTACCTGTGGAACTGTAGCTTTTATCAATAAATTACCTGTGGAACCATAGCTCTTATCAATAAATTACCTGTGGAACCATAGCTCTTATCAATAAATTACCTGTGGAACCATAGCTCTTATCAATAAATTACCTGTGGAACCATAGCTCTTATCAATAAATTACCTGTGGAACCATAGCTCTTATCAATAAATTACCTGTGGAACCATAGCTCTTATCAATAAATTACCTGTGGAACTGTAGCTCTTATCAATAAATTACCTGTGGAACCATAGCTCTTATCAATAAATTACCTGTGGAACCGTAGCTCTTATCAATAAATTACCTGTGGAACCATAGCTCTTATCAATAAATTACCTGTGGAATCATAGCTCTTATCAATAAATTACCTGTGGAACCGTAGCTCTTATCAATAAATTACCTGTGGAACCATAGCTCTTATCAATAAATTACCTGTGGAACCGTAGCTCTTATCAATAAATTACCTGTGGAACCATAGCTCTTATCAATAAATTACCTGTGGAACCATAGCTCTTATCAATAAATTACCTGTGGAACCATAGCTCTTATCAATAAATTACCTGTGGAACCGTAGGTCTTATCAATAAATTACCTGTAGAACCGTAGCTCTTATCAATAAATTACCTGTGGAACCATAGCTCTTATCAATAAATTACTCAACAAATGAATTCATTTTACTCGAAAGGCCAGAAAGGTCAGAATTCCACAAGATTACAAACAGGTAATATCCTTAGCTCTACGGAAAAAAAGGTTAAAAGAGATACGGTTCTGCATGTAGGAAGACTAGATTACCTGACAATAGCTAACTTAAGAGATTCTATACTGGTAACTCTCACGTTATCACATGGTTGAGCAACTTTACCTGACAATAGCTAACTTAAGAGATTCTATACTGGTGACACCCACGTTATCACATGGTTGAGCAACTTTACCTGACAATAGCTAACATAAGAGATTCTATACTGGTGACTCCCACATTATCACATGGTTGAGCAACTTTACCTGACAATAGTTAACATAAGAGATTCTATACTGGTGACACTCACATTATCACATGGTTGAGCAACTTTACCTGACAATAGCTAACATAAGAGATTCTATACTAGTAACTCCCATGTTATCACATGGTTGAGCAACTTTACCTGACAATGGCTAACTTAAGAGATTCTATACTGATAACTCTCACGTTATCACATGGTTGAAACTTTACCTGACAATAGCTAACTTAAGAGATTCTATACTGGTAACTCTCACGTTATCACATGGTGGAGCAACTTTACCTGACAATAGCTAACATATGAGATTCTATACTAGTAACTCCCACATTATCACATGGTTGAGCAACTTTACCTGACAATAGCTAACATAAGAGATTCTATACTAGTAACTCCCACATTATCACATGGTTGAGCAACTTTACCTGACAATAGCTAACATATGAGATTCTCTACTAGTAACTCCCACATTATCACATGGTTGAGCAACTTTACCTGACAATAGCTAACATAAGAGATTCTATACTAGTAACTCCCACATTATCACATGGTTGGTCTGTTTTGATTTCTAGAATATTCTTCATGATAAAGATGACATTCTCTATAAACTGAGTGTTCAGATCTGTGACTATCACCTGTAAAGTACATAATGATTTACTAACAATTCAATGATTGATTGATTGATTGATTGGTGTTTAACACCAACCTTAGCAATATTTCAGCTATATCATAGTGTAAACAAATTGCCAATACTGAACAGCCTGTAAACCAGGAGACGAATAATGTTGGAAGTCTTTACCTTTTTCCTCAATGTCGAAAATACGGATAATTGGTATAAATTCTAAATTGAAAAATGTTATCAAGTTCAAAATCAAACTTGGCCTGCCATTTGCAGTTTCTATAACATTGTGCATAAATTTCAAATGATTTACATATGTGGTACCTAAGTTATTGATATTGCATCATATTGACATGTATTAAGTCGATATTCACAGTTATTGCATATCGGTTTTGTACTATGCAATTTCATTGGTTGAAAAGCGGTCAGGTGGTGTATCAGTTTTGTACTAGGTAATTTCATTGGTTGAAGTGTGGTCAGGTGGTGTGTATTATTTAACTGTTTAAAGCAGTCAATAAAACCAAGTTGCATAGGATTTATGGACCGACAAGGCTCTATATAATGTAGTCTGCTCATAATTTCAAAGTAAAATTAACATATAAATATTGATTCCTTTTGCCATGTGACAAGTCACTATCTATTGTTTTACCGTTTAACTCTGAAAACCTTGGTATAAATAATTTGTAACATGAAGCCATGCAATATCACCTGTATGTCGTTGATTACAGCATGGCTCTCTGAGAGAAATAAAACTACAGCCAGATTTAAAGTGTGCAATATCTTGTATCTGTGTGTAATATTTCATAGTTCTTAGCAGTTGCTTACATTCTGGTATATAAACCATAAAAAGATCAAAGGAAAAGAATGCATTCATGTTACAACAATAATGATTTAATTAAGCTATAAACTAACCTGTCCTGAGGGATCAAAGAATTTATCTACACAAACTTTGATTTGGTCAAACAATATGGGGAATAAACCTGGATTCAGCTCATGTCCCACTAATTCTTTAACATGCTTCTGTATCTGTGCCCCAAACTTCTCATTCTGACAAACCAATAGCTTTAACAAATTACTGATAAACCTGGAAAATAAAAACAATATTTGAACACTCATTCTTGACAAATCAATAAAATTATTGTCATCTTTTTCCCCTTGATGTCAGAAATCAAACAGGCTGTAAAATATTCTTAGAATTTTTTTGACTTCCAGTATAATGTTTCTATCACATTAAAGTGGAGAGTTTTTTATTTATTTTTATTTTCACCAAATTTACAGTTAGTTTTTCATTTCCATCTGCAAATACAGTCAAACCTGTCCATGTGGTCATCTCTATTAAGCAGTCTCCTGAATAAAAAGGCCACCCTTTTCTTCTTATGTCATATGAATTTAACCTCTTTTAAGAGGTCACCTGTCTTAAGAGACCACTACATATTTGTCCCAAAGGTCATGATCTCTTCATACAGATTTGACTGTACAGTGAAAGCTACAAAGACACAAAAAAAATTAACATGATATCTATTACTAGTTGACTTACTGAGTTACAGGACAATAACAAGTTGACTTACTGAGTTACAGGACAATAACAAGTTGACTTACTGAGTTACAGGACAATAACAAGTTGACTTACTGAGTTACAAGACAATAACAAGTTGACTTACTGAGTTACAGGACAATAACAAGTTGACTTACTGAGTTACAGGACAATAACAAGTTGACTTACTGAGTTACAAGACAATAACAAGTTGACTTACTGAGTTACAGGACAATAACAAGTTGACTTACTGAGTTACAGGACAATAACAAGCTGACTTACTGAGATACAGGACAATAACAAGTTGACTTACTGAGTTACAGGACAATAACAAGTTGACTTACTGAGTTACAGGACAATAACAAGTTGACTTACTGAGTTACAGGACAATAACAAGTTGACTTACTGAGTTACAGGACAATAACAAGTTGACTTACTGAGCTACAGGATGATAATAAGTTGACTCACTGAGTTACAGGACAATAACAAGTTGACTTACTGAGTTACAGGACAATAACAAGTTGACTTACTGAGTTACAGGACAATAACAAGTTGACTTACTGAGTTACAGGACAATATTGTGAATCTCCACAAGTCTGCATCAGACTTGTTTTCCTTGTATCCAGACCAGCTGGTATAGTGGTGGCACTAATTCTGTGTGGTTTGTTTTGTAATCTTACTCCACCAAGAGCACACAGAAATCCAGTCATGTTTGCCCACTCATTTAGTTGGTCCTTAAAAATGGAAATATCGCAGTTTAACAACACACAAAAATACAGTCATGTTTGCCCACTCATTTAGTTGGTCCTAAAAAAAATAAAATACCATAATTTTTTAAAACAAATATTTATAGGTCTTTCTCAAAAGAAATATGTTGACAACCTTCCAATGATACTTGAAAACGTTTGAAAGAATTTGAACGTACCTGTGTTAAGGGAGGTAATTCATAAATATTTGAGAATAAATGAAAGATCAGCAAAGATAAAATAGAGAAAACATGAGAACAAAACACAAATACCTTATTAAAGAAAACAGCATCCTTGCATGAATTGGCTAAAACATCAAAAATAAGTTAATGTGTACAAAACAGATTTTTTGCTTCACAAATGTTAAAGCATGTTTTTTTTATATTATGAGAAAAAGCCATATTTTCACATCAACTTTCTCACCTCAAGTTCATGATCAGTACTAGCATGATGTGGAGGTTTCCTCTTCATTGGGATACTTGCCCCTAATCCAGCACTACTACATTCTTCCATCTTGACTTTAGGGTCTTTGGGGAAAGTCTCAAGATACTGTGTTATAATTTCCCAGTTTCTGTAAGTATCATCCCAAGCCTGAGAGTTACCAGACGTGTGTTGATCAATCTTCCTCAACAAAGCCATTATTCTCTTCTGTAAAGCAGCTCTTCCTAAATAACAAAACATAAAATTTTGAGCATGATTTTTTTTTACTCATAGTACAAAATCATCGTTCAATTAAAGCATCATTCATTTATAGCTTAGAATTGCCAAATACAATACAATAATAGGGGCCGTCGTAATCGTGTGGTAGTTGGATTTACAATTACCTGTGCAATCAGTGCATATCACCACTACAGTTGTGAGTTCTAACCCTGTTCATGGCGAGGTGTACTCGATACAACATTAAGTGATAAAGTTTGTCAGGGACTTGCGATAGGTCGGTGGTTTTCTCCGAGTACTCCGGTTTCCTCCATCAATAAAACTGGCCGCAACAATATAATTGAAATATTGTTGAAAGTGGCGTTAAACACTATAACTCTTACACATACAATTATAATGCATCAATCTTCTAAAGAAAAGAGCACATTTTTTTTACTTATACGGCTACATCATCCAACCAAAGCAATTGTTTCATTTAGAGGTAAAGATTTCTCCTTAAATGTTTACCGTAAATATTGTTGAAACCTATATCTATGTGTTGACTGAATGTAAGTGTTATGGTTACAATATACACCAGAATAATTTAAATATATTTTTGACAACATAAGAGTAATGGTCTTTGACCAACAGATTTTACATGCTTAGTCAATAATCAGTTCACAACGATCATTCACTGGTCCTGCTATTCTGCTGTCCATGTTTATGTTGTCATTCAATTTTGTGACAGTGTGTGATCTTTTTGAGTGGAAGAAAATCTGTGCATATATCTTAATGTTTGTTTGTATCTGTATTGTCGTACGAGATCAAATTATCAGAGGGGGGGGGGGGTGGGATCCCATTAACTTGTTTAACCCTGCCACATTTTTGTGTCTGTTCTAAGCCAGGACCTGTTGTTTTTTTTTACGTTCAATTGTTTTAGGTGAGAGGAGGTTGTTCGTTTTGTTGATATTGGTGGAATTGTGGACCATTGCTGTTTTAAATTTCATTTCCTAATTCTTTGACTAACCTGTAGTTAATACAGTGCTGGCTTGAGCCAAGTCAGCATACACATTATAGTTGGGCAATATCTGTGTTACTGCCATCTCATCTGCCCCGCAGCGAATATCTGCTTCCTCACACAGCAGACTGAAACATGACATCGCTGTCAACACTGCATCAATATCAATACTCCATAAATACATGAAAAACACAACCTGTAATGTACATTCTATCATGTAAAAACACAGCCTGTAATGTACATTCTACCATGTAAAAACACAGCCTGTAATGTACATTCTATCATGTAAAAACACAGCCTGTAATGTACATTCTATCATGTAAAAACACAACCTGTAATGTACATTCTATCATGTACAAACACAACCTGTAATGTACATTCTATCATGTAAAAACACAACCTGTAATGTACATTCTATCATGTAAAAACACAGCCTGTAATGTACATTCTACCATGTAAAAACACAACCTGTAATGTACATTCTACCATGTAAAAACACAGCCTGTAATGTACATTCTATCATGTAAAAACACAGCCTGTAATGTACATTCTATCATGTAAAAACACAACCTGTAATGTACATTCTACCATGTAAAAACACAACCTGTAATGTACATTCTATCATGTAAAAACACAGCCTGTAATTTACATTCTCTCATGTAAATTTTACATACCAATTAAATCTCAGGTTAAACAAACAAGTTTGTTTAGATTACATTCAAAATTTGATCATTTGATCTAACATCCAATAAAGAGATGGATAGCAATCAAGTCAAATATGATAACTCAAATAAGAGGTCCATTGAGCTTAGCAATGCCTTGACCTTTCATACAATAATATTCTACTATGGGAAAAATATAAAACATAGAAATGTTCAAAATAAAAAAAAAAAGATTATAATAAAAATATTTGTTTCTCAGACCCTTGTTACTTTCATAGCCTAATGGACACCATTTTGATTTCCCATATCATTCAAAAATGAGGACCCCCTCCTACAATGTACAACTGTTGATACCAAATCATCACTAAAGTGAAGAAATATGGTTACAAACATCTTTGTAAGCCAAATTGAAAAGGGAATTTCTTTGCAGTTTATTCATTGACCCATAAGTGACACAGAATATATTATAAACAAAATAATTAATAGACAGTAAATGATCAGATTATTTTCTTATTTGGACCAAATACAAATCCTAGTTAATACATAAAAGGTCAGAATATGGATTAAACTTCTGTTATAAAAATAACAATTTCTTTTACCTCTAATTTGATATGTATACATATAGTTTTATTATTTCCTATATTGGCGCTGGCACTATTTTTCTGTAAGAAGATATTCCGACACACCAAGATTTCCCGTAACCATTTGAGAATTTCTGTGTAGTTGGCGAGCTGTCTTTGTATCAATTTCTGTGAGATTGAAAACAACACCTGAGAACTGTAAATAAAAAATAGACTGGATAAATTTGTTGTTATGTACTGTCACTGACTGAAATATAGCTTTTTCTGGTACCCCTATCACATGTTACATGTTGAGCTTTGGGAACCTAGTTGTAAATCCAGTTTACTTCCTCAGAAAATATCAAAAGGTTCAATCAAGAGATAATTATATAATTTGTTTAATTTAATTCAAAATATAAACGTCGATGGATTAATATGATTTTTCGGTAGGATAAACACAATATTGATGCAGTGTCTTAAAATATAAAGCTTACGCGTATTCAGTGCAAAACTGGGGAAAGGCTCGGTGAACCTTGCTTTTGTCTCAGTTTTTAAGACTCACATAAACTTTATATTTTAAGACACTACACTAATATTGTCTATATATCATATATAGTCACATGTCATTTTATACGTGTTTTGATTGGTTTAAAAAGTTGAGGTTATTTGTCAATGTACGGAATCGAAAAATAGACGTCATTCTCAAGGCGTCGCATGCCGTTGTTATCAGGTGATTTTCTTTGAGGTTATTTAAATTTATTTCCGATTATTTGCCTTATTTTGAAAAAATAACTAGTATTACTGTGAGCACAGCTCACTAAGATATACCCCCCGCTCCCCACATCTGTCCAACCTATTTCCATATTAACCAAAACATTACTGATTGTTCCGACCAAAAATGAAATCTCTTCACTGGTAAGCTGCTGATAAAATTTCAAAATATTCTGAGAAACACTACTCAAGTTATCATACGACATAGGGTAAAAATCCTATTTTCCGTCATATCAAGTCCAATAACTCTGGAACGGCAAAAGTGAAAATCGTCAAAAATGAAAGGGATCTTCCTCTCTTCACCGGTAAACAGCTGATAAAATTTTAGGATTTGTCTACAGACAGACAGATGGTAGGATGGACGGACAGACATGGTAAAACCAGTATACCCCCCTACAACTTCGTTGCGGGGGGCATAAAAAATATACAAAAAACTTTTTATAAGTTTCTTTGGAATGGAAAAGGGGATAAGGTTAAGAGGGAAATACTAACAGTTACGAGGATGGTGGTTTGAAAATGATTGATATCAAACTTTTCTGTCAAGCATTAAAAATGACATGGAAAAGGAAATATATAGATCCTTTAAATTTTTCTCCTTGGAAAATACTGTTAATTTGATTCTTTAGAAAAATGGGGTGGAGATAAAATTCTACCACTTGGAAAAGAAGGACTGAACACAGTAGCAAGCACTTTAAACCCTTTTTGGAAAGACATTCTTGATAATTTTAGTAACCTAGAAAATGAAAAAGTGATTGATGGAAATGATGTCTTGAACCAATCCATATGGTTAAATAGTCATATCAAAGTCAACAATACATCTCCCTGTTTGAAGAATTGGATTGAAAAGGACATTTATATTATAAATGACTTACTTGATCAAAATAAACAAATAATGAGCTATGAAATTTTTCGGGACCCATATCATGTTGACACCACATTCGTAGAGTTCTATAGTATTATAAGTGCAATACCAAGACATTGGAAGCACTTGATCAATACCTGTCACAATTTAATATATAAGGAGAATAAGTTTATTCATCAGTTACAGATTGACCCAAAACCCTGTAAATATTTCTATAGACAGTTTATTGATAAAAACACAGTTGTACCTGTAAATATTATTAATAAGTGGTCAAATGAGTTTGATATAGAAGAAACCGAATGGGGCCTTATCTTTTCAGTCTTTTTCATTATCAAAAAATAATAAAATGTCATGTTTCCAATAAAAACGAATTCACAGAATTCTTGCTCTAAATCCATATCTCTCTAAGAATAAGATAAAAAGAAACTGAACTATTTTCCTTTTGCAATGAAGCAAAAGAAACTTATAAATACTTTTTTTGGGACTGTAATGTAACAAAAAACTTCTGGTTTTCAATCATGGACTTCCTAAAAAATATAGATGGAAGCAATGTAAACTCCAAAAGGTATTATTTTGGAAAATGTAGTTTGAAAGTAATCTACCTGTATACTTATTTTCAAGTATTACTTGTATATATGCAAGTTAAAGGATATGTTACCAAACTTGAATGCAGTGTTACAATATCTTAATTCTGAAATAAAAATGGAAAAGTACTCTGCACGTCTTTTATCACCCTTTGATTACTTCAACATGAAATGGCAGCCTCTTGAAGTAGCATTAGCAAATGTACATGGTTAAAATAGAGATGTATTTATCCATGAAAATGAACTTAGGATATGTGTGATGGGTGTCAAAAACAATATATAATTGATTAATGTAATTGAATGTATACATTACATGTTTATTCCTTTTTCAAAAATAAACAAATTACAAAAAAAAAAAAAAAAAACATCTATGACACAACTTAAAGGAATAACATTAAAAAAAAAAAAAGATTATTTTATATTTCTATATTCAAACATTTTGAAGGAAATAAGATAGATGCTATGCCACTGCATTGTATTTTGTCAAAGGAAATTCCAAAAATTAAATGTTTAAATAATTTTCCTGTCCCACCAACTCTTAACAAGTACATTATTTAAATTACCACATGTTAAAGGTAAACATATGACTTATTGATCTACTGATAAGAATAATTCTAAAAATAGAATTAAATTATCATTACCTGGGAAATCATTACCTGAGAGAAAAAAAAGAGAAAGTTAAACAACTTGACAAAATGGCATCCTCACATTCCATAGGAAAAGGACAGACTGCCTTAGTCTGTCAATTATGTGAAAATGATCCAAAAATTAAATGGAAATGTATGGATTGTGGACTGCTGATGTGCCAAAGATGTAGAGATAAGGTTCATCCAAAGTTTCCATTAGCCAAGGACCATATTATCATTGACATCAAAGATATCCATCAACACCAGTCTGAACCTAAACTGGACTTTACCCAGCTGAAGTGTGGGGTACACACGGGACAAAATTCTTATTTATATTGTAACACATGTGATGAACTTGTATGTCCTCTGTGTATAGCTAAAACTCACAAGAAGCAGCATGACTTAATTGAAATCAGTGAGGGATACCAAATTAGAGCTGAGAAAATAAGAAATGGACAGAAAAATATTGACCAAAAAATCCAATTACAGATCAGAGGTGAAGAAGACCTTGGGAAAATAAAACTCCAAGAACATACAAAATTTGCGAAGACAAGAAAAGAAATTCTGGATTTTGAGAAAGCTTTATCAGCTGCAGTTAATGCACATGTCTATAAACTTTTAAGTGAACTGGATCAGCAATGGAGAGATGTGTCCAAATTTATTGAAGAAGAAACAAATAAGGTGAAAAAAAATCAAAAGACATTACTGGAACAAAATGACAAGATCAATTATATAGTTCAATCATGTGATCCCAAAGACATTCTTTGTGTCTCCGATACATTCCTGAAATCATTGGAAACAGATATTAAACCAATCAACAACAGCCTTCCTCCAGTACCAAAGTTTGTATTGGGGGACATATCAAAGTTTCCATCTCTGCATGGCAACTTGGTGAAAGCTACTCCTCTGAACTACCAGACAAAGCTTGAAGTGGTCAAACAATTCACAACAGACATAGGTGGAGTCAATAATATTCTAAACTGCCGCGACGGTTCTCTCTGGATAAATGACGGCGATAATCGACAATTACAGAAAGTTAATCCAGTGGGGGAAACACTGCATGTAATATCTATCATAAAAGTGACCGTTCATAATATGGCACTTACAAGTTCTGAAGACCTACTTCTGGCCACTGGTACATCTACGATCCAAGTCATACCATCTGGTATACTAGAATTAATGGATTCTTTATATGATGTATCACCATTACTACCAACAGCTGTCCACGTGACACATGATAATAAAGTTATAGTTGGGGCCGTAAACAAAGTACCATGCTTCCCAGTCACAGGACCCAGACAGGTTAAAATAATGGATCATACAGGAAAGGAAAAGAAATTCTTCCAATTTGACGGAAATAAGAAACCTTTATTTTCTCTACCTATCCGTATCGCTAGTAACAGCAGAAATAATATTGGTGTTATCGACTGTCTATCTATGAATTTACAGGGGAGAATTATTGTATTGGATCAAGAAGGAGGCGTCAAAAATATATATACAGGACATCCAGACATAAATCATGGAAACAAACTGTTTTGCCCCACTGGCATTGTGACTACACCTTCAGATAAATTTGTTGTAGCTGATCTGTATGTCCATATCATACATATATTAAGCAGTGATGGTGGCATTTTAACATACCATAAAACTGGAAAGGTGGGAGTAGAGCTACCTTACTCTCTGTCCATCAGCCACACAGGACAGCTATACACTGGGTGTAGTAATTATACAAACAGCAAGGAAAAGGCCAAGATACATGTGATAGATAACTTTGGGTGGTAGTGTCAAACTGGAAGTGTGGCAATGTAAACATTTCTATCTGGAGTTCATTACGTAGTAAAGACAGGGACCATCCTGGCCATGCATGGTTCTATGGTACTTATGAATGCAATCAATACTTATCATCACTGAGGTTATGAGTTCAACTTCTACATGTGGTGATGTTCACAAGATATAACAACTCTATTTCTTAATATTATCTTTGACAGTACAAAACATCTTACAAATTAAACAGACAAGACAGTGTACCATATTATATTCATGTCAGCAATTTAATTACAATATTTTATATTTCTTTTGTATTGATCTTATATTTTCTTCCTCGGCAAAGGGCCATCGTCGTCGTGATCATATGGTTGTTGGATTTATAACTACCTATGGAATCAGTCCCTATCACCACTTATGTTCTGAGTTCGAATCCTTCTAAGACGAGGTGTATGCAATACAACATTATATGATAAAGATTGTCAGCGAATTGCGACAGGTCTGTGGCTTTCTCCGAGTACTCCGGTTTCCTCCACCAATAAAACTGACCGTCACGATATAACTGAAATATTGTTGAAAGTGGAATTAAACACCATAACCCTGACCCCTTCCTCAGCAATATCAATCCTTGCGAGTAGGTTATCTTTCCTTGGAATGCAGAATGCTCAATATTGATTAGACTGGGGTAATGGTTAACATGCTCTCCTCGAGGGTGGTAGATAATGAATTGGACCCCTCATTGGTTTAAAGCCAAAGACTATTTAATTGGTATTTCCTATTTCTCTGATACACACAGCTTTAAAGAGTAAGAACAAAGACTGGTTGTCTCAGAATCAGGATAATGTGTCTGAGTGGAGTGACATGTCTACCCATGGGCTTTGTTTCAATGAGCAAACACTATTTGATTTGATTGATTTGATTTAATTTGCTCTCGCCATGATATTACTGAAAAATTGTTCACTTGGCGTTAAACAACAATCATTCACATTCAAAAAATTGTTTTAATTTTATTGCCTTTCACCATCGTTATTTCTGTTTGTAAAATGATGTAATCACAGCTTAAAACCTCATCTGTTCAGAGATCAAACAACATTCCAAACATTCATATTCTTTTCTATTACTATTATCCAATAAAAAATAGCAACATTCCACACATGAACCAATCACAAAATGGTTTACATCTCCAACTAAGCTATTCATTGTTAATAAGTAAATAAAACATGACAGACAGCATTGTTTTATACTTTCCTAAACAGTAGTGTAACAGTACGGCTACCTCACGATACTTTTACGATACTTCATAGTATGTAGTTGTCATTACAGATGCTCCATATGTCTATATATATTTGAAATGTTTTATTTACGGTAACAAGGCCTCTGTCACTGAAATCAGCAGATTAATTTGAGCCTTCGCTGTTTTTCTCAGCGTCCACTGAAACTTCAAGAAATTGAGGTAATCCCGTGTTTTCATCGAAGATGGGTTGACATGTTGCTGGTATTGCAGGTCTTGTAGCTCACGTCATTCATACAAATTTTACATACAGTGTTATCTTTGTTCGTAGTTTCTGTTCCATTTATGTTGACAATTTTAAATCCCAAGTATTTCCATACGTAAGATTGGTAGTTGCAGGTGGATCTTTTGTCTTATGTTATTATTCTCATCACAGACACCAGGTGTATTTAACGACACGATTATCGTTATATTTGAATTGCCGGTCAAGTTGAGAACGAAAGAAAAAAATCAGATTTATCGAAATATGAAAGTTTGTAAATATACAGAGAGCACATACTGTGAAACCGTTATTAATTGTGGGGTTCTAATTTTTGCTGATTTCGAGGTCCATTTAAACCACGAAAATAAAAATCTAACGAAATACAAATTACCCATTTATTGTTGCCTGTAGTGATTGAAACCATGCATTCAAGAACTCATGGATCAATGCATTTTGTAGAAATTACGAAAATTGGTGCCAACGAACAAAAGTACTTTCACAGTAATCTTATTTAGCACTGATTTATCTTTACATTTATATCAATTATATCTATGATAATTGATCTATGTAAACTGTTTTGGATAATATGTGTGATAGACCTACTATTTATGTATTTCAAATAGTCATCTCTAAAAACTAAATGTTGATTATTTAGATTTTTTTGCACCGCAATGCACAATTAATATTTTTATTTAATTAGAAATGGATATACATTTATATTATCTCTAAATATAATTGATTATGTAACATAAATTTGTTCTGAATAATGAACATAAAACAATTAATAGATGCGTTGCTTACATGCTGCAGGAAGGGACTGTCATAACCGTGATCATATGGTAGTTGGATTTACAACTACCTATGCAATCAGTGCCTATCACCACTGATGTTGTGAGTTAGAATCTTGATCAGGGCGAGTTGAACAACATTATATGATAAAGTTTGTCAGTGACTTGTGGCAGGTCGGTGGATTTCTCCGGGTCCTCATGTTTCCTCCACCAATAAAACTGACTACCACGATATAACTGAAATATTGTTGAAAGTGGCATTAAACACCATCAAACAAACAAACATACATGCTGCAGGCAAGGGAAACTAGTATTACTGTGAGCACAGCTCACTAAGATATACCCCCCGCTCCCCACATCTGTCCAACCTATTTCCATAACCAAAACATTACTGATTGTTCCGACCAAAAATGAAAGGAACCCTCCTCTCTTCATCGGTAAGCTGCTGATAAAATTTCAAAACATTCTGAGAAACACTACTCAAGTTATCATACGACATAGGGTAAAAATCAAATTTTCTGTCATATCAAGTCCAATAACTCTGGAATGGCAAAAGTGAAAATCGTCAAAAATGAAAGGGATCCTCCTCTCTTCACCGATAAGCTGCTGATAAAATTTCAAAACATTCTGAGAAACACTACTTATGTTATCATACGACATAGGGTAAAAATCCTATTTTCCGTCATATCAAGTCCAATAACTCTGGAATGGCAAAAGTGAAAATCGTCAAAAATGAAAGGGATCCTTCTCTCTTCACCGGTAAGCTGTTGATAAAATTTCAAAACATTCTGAGAAACACTACACAAGTTATCATACGACATAAGAGTAAAAATCCTATTTTCCGTCATATCAAGTACAATAACTCTGGAACGGCAAAAGTGAAAATCGTCAAAAAAGAAAGGGATCCTCATCTCTTCACCAGTAAATAGCTGATAAAATTTTAAAAGATTCTAAGAAACACAACTCAAGTTATTGTACGACATAGGATTTGTCTACAGACGGAGGGACGAATGGACAGACGGATGGACATGGTGAAACCAGTATACCCCCGACAACTTCGTTGCGGGGGGTACAAATATATCTTTCAATATCATAACAAAAAAAGTTTGAATTAATTTATAAGGATTGATCGAAATTATTTCTTTGGTTCATTTGAAATAACCTCAATCAGATGGTACACACCCTTCCGTAACCCGCTACACGGGTTACTCAGTGTGTACAACCTGATTGAGGTTATTTCTTCATAAACCGAACAAAAATTGCGATCAATCCTTAAATATATAATATTTACCTGACATCCCAAAAGGTATGGATAGGAGATTCAGGATTCCATAACTCAATATTCTCTGGTTGATGTAAACATAACAAAGCCTACAAAACAGAAATAACTACATATATTGATTCCTTAAAATTTCTATAGTTGCATACGTTGATGTTTATTCTTTTACAATTCCAAAAATTCATTTTCTAACTGATCAAAGCTATATTACAATGTGTAAAAATAAATAAACTACAGTGCTCCCTCGGTCTATCGCCCCCCCCCCGTTTTATCGCCAAAATTCTCGTCTGTCCCGATTTCCCCACATTAAAAATACCCTGTTATACTGCCAAACTCAGCTACCGCCATCCGCCACAGGTTTTCAGTCATAAAAGCTGTAAAACCAATTTAAATTCCTCCGTTAGTACCGCCCACAACTACCTTTTGACAGCTGTGTATTGATCGGTAATTATTGAATGTCAAGACTGGTCATCTGACACAGTCATTGATCTCATAGTTGAGGGTCGGAACAGGTGAGTTGTTTTGATTAGAATAATTACCTGTATTTACTTTTCTAGTGATTACTTTTAATCCTGAGTATAAATTGTAATTTAATTAGTTGTCATAAAAATGTCGTCCTTAGATCGTTTTCAGAAACCATGTAGCTTGATTTGGGATATGATGCAATAATGTCATATTATATCTACGTTTTTATTATATGTATTTAGAGACATAATAATACAGTTACACTTTATATACAACAACACAAGATGATTCAATCTTTGGTTCATAAAGGAGTGTCATCATTCGTTGCATAACAAGCATTTTCCACGATAATCCATTTTGACAGTACCAGACGACGGAAGTAAACAATGACAATGATACATTAAAAACGAAAACTGATCGGACCTATTCTGATTTATTTATTTATTAAACATGTATTATTTATACTTATGTCTTTGTACAAGTGCAAAATGTATGTCAGTCAAACAATTTGAGAAAGTTTATCTTTTCATTTGATTACATGACTTCCGGTTTTCAATGTCCCTCAGTTTATCGCCAAACTCATTATACCGCCAAACTACCGACCGCACAGAAGGTGGTGGTTTAACGAGGGAGCACTGTATATAACTTGCCATTTTTTGTGAGCATTATTTTCGCCAGTTTCATGAGAAAGAGAAATTTTCATAACATAAATAAACCCTTGTATAATTTCATAATTTTTTGCTATGATTTTTTTAAGAAATATTAAAATTCCCGAATTATAAATATATTTGAGAGTAGGAATTTTAACAACAGGCAATCTTCAAAAATCCCTCCCCCCTAAAAAATGACTGAAGCTGATGGAAATCTAAGTTCTCATTAGGGACAGCAAACATATGTTGCAGGGCTAAACTGGTTAAGGGGATCCTAACTCTTCTCTCTTTCTTTATTAGATCTCCATCTATCAACATGGGTAAAAATGTGTTTTTGGACAAATACTGATTTTTTTTTTTACTATTAAATGTTGGTCATACTATGTCAACTGTGAGGGTCGTAAAGCGAACTGAAACTGCTAGGGGGTTTGGGTGTGTATATATAGAGACTATTATACTGACATTTCACAAATGAATGGGAGACCGATACAAAAATAAACAAGACTTGTACAGGTCAGGATCCCCTCAAAATTTTTAATTTCTTTGTCAAAAATGCATACTTCACCCCCTGAAAAAAAAAACTCGTCAAATTTACACGAATCTCAAGAACTGTCTGGATCTTTGCCAAAAAACCTGAAATCAGTCAAAATACTGAAAATTTTCACCCATGTATCAAACAATAACAAAAACTGCACAATTTTGCTTTAACTCCAAGATCACACAGAAATGATGACAACACAAACATGTTTGAACTATCAATTTGCAAAATTTAAATATACATGTATATTACAAAAATGACCTAATAAAGCAACCATGACCTCATTACTCTGCGACTTACCTCCATAGCTTCTGAAGCTACATCAGGCATACACTGTTGATGGACCAGAGAGACCAGTCCATTCATCAGTTCTAGAGTGCTGCTTTGTACCTCATGGCCAGGTTTACCTTGATTCTGAAAAATAACACAAAATCAATTAGGATCGTTGACAAGCAATATATGAAACCAAAGATGCCATAAGTTAAGGAAACAACTAGTTTTTATTGACTAAAAAGTAACTCTCAACGAGTCTTTGATTTTAGATAGAAACATACTACAATGGAACCTCTGAAGTTTGACATTATTGTTAAGCTTAATTTACTCCCAAATGATTCAAAAATAAAAATCAAACATACTTCATTTCTATTATTGTGCAATTTCTCAATAATCCATTAATATAAGATTTGGGTTGCTATAGATATATGAAAAAGACTATTTTCACATTTCTGACTTAATTCTAAAATTATATATTTTTACACGCGTAATATGAGTTATTTCCCTTTAAAGCAGGCAAAAGTTCCCATTTCTTGTAAAGTTCTATAATAGTAACATATACTTTTCCCGAGAATTGTGAGAAATTTAAATGTTACAACAACTTGTGAATTTTCTATTTGCTTTAAAAATACTGTGCGATTTTTTTTTGTAACAAAATTTCATTCAAATTCTTTGCCTTTTCCGTTGCTTGTACTAGAACGAGTACCAGTCATAAGGGAAATAACTCATATAAACAAGTCTGGAATTGTGCAAAAGGTCTATTTACCGAAGGTTTTGGTTGTACCCAAATATTAAGGTTGCTACAAATATACAATGAACCAATACTTGAGTTGTCATGGATATATACCAAAGATTTCAGTTTATATCAAGAATGCATAAATGTATCTAAAGATTAGGGATATCAAAGATATACATACATGTAACATAAGATTTGGGTCATCATGGATGAGTCTGACAATCCACAGCAGAAGATATCTGTACGTTGTCATGGTTTCATCTGTAGCCTTGTTTATCTTCTGCAATGTTAACTTTGATATGGTCTGAAATGGAAGCTATAAAAGCACTCTCTGTTATTGTTAAAAAACAACAAATATTTCTTATAATATGAAAAAAACTGCAATGTAGGTTGGTTAATGGTGTGAAACGCCACTTTCAACAAATATTTCAGTTATATTGTAGCAGTCAATTTTATTGGTGGAGGAAATCGGAATACCTGGAGAAAACCACTGACCTGCCACAAGTCACTGACAAACTTTACCACATAATGTTGTATCAAGTATACTCGCCTGAGAGGGGTTCGAACTCACAACATTAGTAGTGATAATACTGATATATTTCGTAAAAAAAATGAAACAAATCACAGGCTTGATGGTTTCTATAAAACAATTATACAAGTAGACCTGAGATCTTTTTTTAATTTGGTTTTACATATAAAAATAAAATGCTACATTGAATTTGTGTCAGTGAGTGATTGTTGTTGAACGCCAAGTGAGTAATTATTCAGCTATATCATGGTGAGAACAAGTTAGATATCAAGGAGGCTTGCATTGTACTAGACCAACACGCTGAGTTGGAATTTTCTAGTGCCGGCTAACAGAAACAATAGTTTGCAGGTAGACATGTCGCTCCATTTAGAAACATTATTCTGATCCTAAGCCAACCCGTCTTTGCTCTTAATCCTTAATTCTGCGTGCTGAGCGGAGAAGCAGCAAATACCAGTTTCAGAGTCTTTAGTTTGACCTGACTGGGGCTCTAAGCAACGATGCACTTGATGCAAGCATGATGACCATTACACCACTGATGTGGTCGAATTCCGTGTTAAATTAACTATATCTGTGTCTAAAATGAAAGGCATTCCTATGTTGGTCACAGGTGTTTTGATGTTTGTCCAGTATATAAGAATAAGATTATTTATTATTGTCGACCACGACACCCGATAAAAAGCAGAATAATCAATTACAAATTACACAATACATAACTGATTATATTGAATTGTATATTTCCACACATTTATTAACAGCAGTTTGCAATTGATTTAAATGAAACAGACAGGTCTATAAATAAAGTAATATTTATACCATATCAATGATTTGCAACACGAAGCCATGCAATATCACACCTAGGTCGTTGATTATTGCATGGCTCTCAGAGGATAATAAAACTACAGCCCAGCTTTAAAGTGTGCAATATCTCGCATCTGTGTGTATTATTTCATAGTTCTTAGAAGTTGCTGACATTCTGGTATATACACCATAAAAAGATCAAAGGAAAAGAATGCATTCATGTTACAATAATTAATAGAATATTAATCTTATGAAGATAATTTGCTATTAAATTTTTACTCTCTTTTTATTTTAAATAAAAATGACAAATTTTCATATATTTTCTATTTCAACATTCTTCTATTCCACACTAACAAATTAATGTAATATTAAGCATGACAACAAATATGTCCATCCTGAATATACATGAAAAGTGTTACTTGTGTCTTAAAAATTTTCCTGATTTCATTAACTTCTTACATATGGTAGTATGACACCAGCAGGCTTAGGTGCTGTATGAGCCGCCATTCCTTGTGTCACTTTGTTTAATGTGTCGGTAAACATGTTTCTCAATTCTGCTGCTTTTCCATAAATAATAGTGATATTTGGCCACCATGGTAGTCGTGGCTGTAATACAAATCAAAATCGTAATAAACAGCGGTTCGGTTTATACACCTTAAATTTAAAAAAAGATTTCTTATTTTGGAACTTTTTTTAAAGTTAGGTTTATACAGGATCTGATTTGGACAGATTTGCCCAGCATACCCAACGATCTATTTGAGTGAAATACTGCACTATATATTCAAGCCTTTAATACATGTACGATATATTCATACTATAGGGGACAGTTGCAGTAGTGATCATATGGTTGTTTGAATTTTATCTAGACTATGCAGTCAGTGCCTATTTCCACTGAAGTCTGTGATCTTAATCACCACAAGTAGACAGATTTATATAAGCAGTTTCCTTGTTTATGAATATAATTGTTGCTCATTTATTTATAATTGTTTGACACCTGTAAAATATACTATATTCTTCAACAATAAAATAATGTTTACACTAAGGTTTGTGAGCTGTTCCTAATAAGTTTAGGTGTTAAAATTTGTCTGTAACTTATGAAAGGTCTGTGGTTTTTTAGAGATACTAAAGTTTCCTTGAACAATAATACTGACCATCCTGATATTGCTGAAATATTGATTAAAGTGGAGTTTATTACCCATTGTACTAATTATGTCTGTCAGTTCAGTTGTGTCAGTTTTATCATTGGTGTTGTTTTTTCTTGTATTACTTCACAATAGTGAAGCATCAATTAAGTTCTACGTAACAAGAAGAAATCTAGACCAACGATTATTCTGTATTTAGAGGATACCTGTTATTGAGTATTAACCATCTGAATAATTACATGTAACTGTAATTAGTTATGATTAGTAGCTTCGAGATCACAAATTATCGTTGCACGATTCAAGGGCAATAACTCTGTACTAACCTGTGTAATAATTCTATGGAGTGCATTGACTAGAACAAAATGATAAATGGGTGGCGAGTTTGGATGTAAACAGACTTTGAGGACGTCATTGTTGTGTGGTGTGATACGGAAACAGGATACGAAGCAATCATTGTAGAGATCCAGATCAACAATACTCTGTCCACGGGAAAATGGCTTTGTGTTGGGTGGAGGGTTGAATAACAATTGCTGCAAAACAGGCATAGATATATTATACAATTACAGACTTTTGTAGAAGTGAATATGAGTTTTTATTGACCTGTAAAATAATATTGACCGAAGCCAAAGGTTGAGGTCAATATTGGTTTTGCAGGTCAATAAAAACTCATATTCACTGATACAAAAGTCAGTAATTGTGTTATTACATATACTATAATGCTTATGACATCACCCGGTGAATATCACTTTCAGCAGGTGAATACCATTATTTATTGACTTCTAGACTTTACTTAGCTAAAGTACGGATATTTATAGTCATTATGTAATAAAACAATTTATTAGATCACATGTTCCTTCATCTATAAAGTATCATTACAATGCCTTTATAGATGTAGATCAAATATCAGAAAAGAGTTGTATGTATATATAATTCTTATATTATTTACATAATTAGAAATCCTATATTCTGATTGGGTATAAGCACTTATGGAGCCGGGGTTTTGCCAGTTTATTTTTCGATAGACGATGTTCAGCAGACTACTTTTTCCGTAATGTAAACAAAATGGCAGCTTGGATTCCCGATAATAAAAAAAGATAAAAGAAACAATGTTTATTGTTAACAATCGACAATTATTGTTAGATATGAAATAAAAAAATAAATGCCAATGAAAAAAAAAGCTTGTATTGTTGACATAAAAAAAAATTTCGGAAAAAATACTTAAGACAACCATCTATCGACTTTGACTTTTGTAATATATCGTCATCCTGTGACGTTGTTTACAAGGGACGCTGATTGACACAAGCTGGTTACTGATTTATTTTACGATTTTGTGGTCATTTTACTTGTTTGAGTAGCTAAATGCAAAATGCCATCAAATTGGAAAATATCCGTAACTTAATTACATCACTGTCTAGTTTAAAGTAGGAAATAAGGTTAGTTCATTTTGTTATTCATGCCAATCATGGCCGACACACATCGATGGAATGTATGTGTGCATACTGGGGATCCACAAAGGTAAATTTTCAAAACAAATGAAGAAAATAAAACTTAGTTACAGAATTATAAGGATTAAACGCATTTTTTCCGGAGTTTATTGATGTATAACCTGGACCAATTCACTCACAAACAAATAAAAGTCCGAAGGACTTTTATGTAAGTTTGTGAGTGACTTGATCCAGGTTATACATCAATAAACTCCGGAAAAAATGTGTTTATTCCTATAATCAACTAATGGGGTCTAGGACAAAAGCCCCCTGACAAAAATCCCCCCAATAATGAATAGTATACAATTATAGTCTTTTGTTGAGGTCAATACAAGTTTTTAAGGTCCATAAAAACTCGTATTGACCAATACAAAAGACTGTAATTGTTTTATTACATTAAAATGAAAAGTGAAAGTGAAACCAAGTCAATTTGAAATTAATCACTTTATCATGACGTCATACATAATGCAATGGAAAGTGAAAGCGAAAGAGTCAATACGAGTTTTAATCAAACAATATCAAATTTTACGGAATGTCAGGTGACAGCATGATAGCCAATTAAATTGTTTAAATAAATCATTATGTAATAATACAAGTTATTTATATATTGATATCTTTGCACACATTTTGGACTTATTGTACTGCTATTTATGGGTTAACATTATTTTTGAATACCATTTTTCATAACAAGCTATTTTTTAGAACTTGAACATAAACAATTGAAATATTTGTTAATATAATAACCCTCATCAAAGAAAGTAAAAATAAAAAAAATAAAGTTGCTTTATCTTTTTTAAAATAAAATCATTATAACATGCAGGATGAGAAAATAACTCACTCATTACTTTTAATAACTTCAAAGGTTATAAATGTAATTATCAATTGTTTATCAATAAAAACAATTCCTGATTAACTTTACCTGACTAATTTCAATTTAAACAATACAGCAGTGTTTTATTTAATTTACACTTTATAAATGAACATAATGTGGATGAAATGTGCTTTTAGAGTATTATATTTTTAATAGGGGTGAGTTTTGATCTTTAAGATATCTTTAATATCACCATCAACATAAAAAAAATGTAATAAGATATTGTATGATTATTTCATTATGGAGGGCTTCTTGTCAGGGGCTTTTGTCCGGGTTTTTTTTTGTCCTGTTCCTCAACTAATGACCAGCTTATTCCTGGTTTGTATTTCTAAACGAAACAGAAGTCCACAATTGACAGTGAAACCAGTCTTGACACACTACCCAAATATGGTCTTTCAAGACAGGTGCTATCTCAAATTATGTGATAAAGTTTGTCTGTGACTTGTGGCAGGTAGGTGGTTTTCTCTGGTTTCCTCCACCAATAAAACTGACTGCCACGACAACTGAAATATTGTTGAAAGTGGCATTAAACACCATAACCCTAACCTAAATTGTTCATTCTAAATAATTAAAAAGAGTTGTGGCATATTAAAAGAGGGTTGTCTCTCTTTGGAGAGCTCTCATAATTGATAAGGTCTCTCAACACAGGTTTTACAATATTTCTATTTAAGCCTACAGTGGAGGTAGGTAGGCAATATTTGTTTTCTTTATAGGTTGTGGTCCCTCAATGATATTGTATTCACTTGTTACCATACTCCTTCTACTGAATGTCACGCCATGATATAGCTGAAATATTGCTAAAGTTGACGTTAAACACCAATCAATCAATCAATCAATCTACTGTATGTCTGGTTTCATGATAATAAAACGTTCTGAGTACGAGATTTGTACTCAATAAAACAGACAACCAGAACACTGTATCCACTAATAGTGACTCTACTGTATCCACTAATAGTGACTATCTACTGTATCCACTAATAGTGACTATCTACTGTATCCACTAATAGTGACTCTACTGTATCCACTAATAGTGACTCTACTGTATCCACTAATAGTGACTCTACTGTATCCACTAATAGTGACTCTACTGTATCCACTAATAGTGACTCTACTGTATCCACTAATAGTGACTCTACTGTATCCACTAATAGTGACTCTACTGTATCCACTAATAGTGACTCTACTGTATCCACTAATAGTGACTCTACTGTATCCACTAATAGTGACTCTACTGTATCCACTAATAGTGACTATCTATTGTATCCACTAATAGTGACTATCTACTGTATCCACTAATAGTGACTCTACTGTATCCACTAATAGTGACTCTACTGTATCCACTAATAGTGACTCTACTGTATCCACTAATAGTGACTCTACTGTATCCACTAATAGTGACTCTACTGTATCCACTAATAGTGACTCTACTGTATCCACTAATAGTGACTATCTACTGTATCCACTAATAGTGACTATCTACTGTATTCTGATTGGAATAAGAGTAGAAAAACTACACTTAAAAGCTTTAGGACTGTTAGACCAGAAGTATAAATATGTTAAAATCATGATGTTGGATATTTTATTGTACCGGAGTACTAATAGGTACGTCTTTAAAAAAAACTTAATTCAAAGTACCCTTTATACTTAAAAATTAACAATGCATTTCAATTCCTGTATATAAAAAGTCAGGACTAAACTGATAGAAAATTTGTTTAATATATTCTACGATAATTTTAAGATAAAAGCAGCGATATCTTACTTTGAGATCATTAATAACAGACTGCACCAAACTAAATAAAACATTCAGACGATCGTTGATACTGATATAAGTAGATGCTTTACACAGACGAACACATGTAACTGCAGCTCCCTCTGTTAATTTAGATACAGCATGATGGGGTGAAATGACTTTTTTAACTTCATCTATGAAATGTTTCTGAAAGATAACATACAATATTGTAATTGGAATTAAACATACAATAATGGTTCCTCCTCCTTTCTCTGTTAAAAAAATTGGGTTGGTCATATATTTTATTGAAGATACTTTTTGTTACCCTTCAGGTAGGAAGACGGCCTTCAAAATAGCTTTTGTTGTTGGTATACAAACGATTGTTCTAGAACCAGAATAATGGTCCATACAAGAATAGGTCTGAATACTGGTATACATAAACATAAAAGAAAATTTGATAGCCACTTAAAATAAATGGAGATGCTATGATGATGTTCTGTATCTCACAGTCACAAGTAGTATCTTCAATGATGAACAGAACCAAGTGTAAAACAGCCCATATTGAAAACCTAATCTCCTAATCTACTTCTTACAGCAATGGTCATTACAGACAATCTGTATAAGACTGAATGAAAAAATATATATGTATAATCTTGTAAATATATTCAATTTCATGTCATTTGGAACAAATTTTCAAAATGAGAATTCCTTTAAGTAATGTCTTGCAAACTTAGTTTCCTTCCAAGGCAGATATCTTTAAAGTCAAGTGTAACCTGTATTGAAAATAAAAATAACTACAACTAGCAAAACTGCACTGCCCATTGTGATAATCTCATGCAATTTCACCACACTGAATAGGGTTATAACTCATACAGACAAGGGAGGTAACTATAGATCTTTTCATTGTACTGACAAGGAAGATTACTCCAGCTAATATTACCTTTTTCAAATGTTGAGCAGAACAGGGGGCACCATTATCTGCATTGTTTATTTCTTCCAAGATTTTCTGAAATTAAAAATAAAATCTAATGCATCAAAAATACTCTATTGTAATTGGCTGCATAGTTGAAATTTCTTATTCCATTGGTACACATCTAAAATATATATGTAATAACAAAGTTATAATCAGTTCTTTGAATTTTTGAAAAAAGAAATTAAGGGTAGAAGTCAGTTTTTATTTCCTGAAACAAACCGTATTTAAAGGAGAAGGGGTTCTTAACATTTTAACACTGAAATGTTGATCATTTGGGGTTTAACACTATTTACTCATTATTTTGAATGTAAACAAAATTAAGTAAGCACATTTAAATTTTTTCCAAATCTTTTGGCATTTTCTGTTTCATTGTATCTGAAAATGTTCAGCCAACATGACAATTTAATTTCTTTATAAAGCCTTTTACATTTTCTGTTTCATTATTTCTGACTAAGTTTATGTAAAATAAATGTCTTGGTAAACCTAGAATTCTTTCTGTTTCAAAATTGTAAGTTAATATGACCTTGAACTTACAGGACATAGCACCAGTAACATCATCTGAAGAGGCCAAATGGCTGCTTTCTTCTTGGAGTTCTCCATACACTGGTTAAACTGGTCAAATAACTTATCACAACAATCTATTATAAACAAATAGCATACAGTGTCATATTACTTATATTTAACAACTGGCTGCCAAAACTCAGCATACATTCAATATCTCATGGGGTCTTGAATAACCTCCCTTTATTTTGAGTTGTCAATATTAAAAATGTGGCATTGGAGAGGGGGTTATTTTAAACTTCCTACTATATTTTGTGTACTAAACGTCAAGACGTTTTTACTTAAAAATGTTGACTTTTCCCCATTATAACACAAATACTGACAATACACTCATAGACTTAAAGTCTGGAATTTAAACAGTTGAACTTCCTTATTTCAAACTCTGATACATTGCTTCCTTGGATAACTTCAAATAAAATGTTGTCCATTTGTAGTAGATTTGAGCTTAATATATACTAGATAACTCAATTACTGGTTTACTTTGAAGTTATATCATCAGTCACTTCAACTTCCACAAAACAAAATTTGACTAATAAAAAAAATCTATTATTTAACCGCTATGATCTTTGATTCATGGAATAAGTTACACTTTATACAAAAACTCGAAATTTTAAAATTAAAATTTCACTTGAATTATTTTGAATCTCAGAGAAAAAAAACACATAAATAAATACAGGTTTTTCCCTCATTAATCATTATGATTAACACTAAGAAAAAATTGCAAAAATATCAGAGATGCCCAAGCTCAGTTTGTGTGTGGGGTGGGGGTACATGTAGTTTGTATTTTGATGACTATACCTTGAAGTTCATCATTAGGCCTTTTCTGTAGTTCTGTAAATTCTTCTGGATAATTGTCCATCCACATCCAGATAGCCTACAAAAACAGTCCATTAATTAATAATCATGAAGAAGTTCACATACATTTTCTTCACTGGACAGTTGATATTTAAATTCTAAATAGACTAAAGTTGCATAGTTGTGCAAGACTGGTGTATTTAAATCCCTCCCCTTCTCAAATTAAAGTTTCATCCAGTTTAAAATGACAGGATATATAGTTTCTATGGCATAATTGGATTATGGGTACTTAATACCACTTTCAACAATCTTTTAGTTATAGCCTGGCATTCAGTTTTATTGGGAATCAAACTTGTCATTGTCTGTATTTTTTCAAAATGACTTATGAATAATTCATGACTATGGAGATATATTGTTCATTCTAATGTAGTTGTTTAATATTCCTGGTTTGTGATTGGACAATGCTGTAATTTTCACGGTTGAAATATCAGGAGATATTTTTTAGAATTTTAGCCGATTACCACTTACGTCATCTTGTCAATAATGTGGCAATACACATGATAACATTAGAATGGCGATAACTGTATTGTATTTGAAAATTTCACGGCATCAATTGTGGATTTAATGCTGTAAAAAATTTACGGTATCAATTCCATGGTTGAAATAGAATGAGATATTTTTAGAATTTTAGCTGATTACCGCTTAGGGCTTTTCCAGGAAAAAATACCCGGTAGGGTCGCAACGCCAATAATATTTTTTTATCTAGGGGTTCCGAGATAAAAAGTACCAGTCGAAAATGAAACGTGGTCAAATGCCGAAAATGGACTGGGATAATGAACAAATTTGCCACTGGTTAACAGCCGTGGGCCTGGGGGAATATGTTCAGGTGTTTAGAGGTATGTTTGTCAAACTAGGTATCACAGGAAAGGAATCGTCTGCTTTCGGCGGTTTCGCTTTTCCTTTTGGTGAGGGAAAGATGGGGGATCCTCAATGGCTCAAAGCAAAGGTTGCATACTGTCTGTGATGGTTGGGATAAATCAATAAAGGTTAATTTTGATAATTGATTGGACTCACTCCTCACAATGTCCGGGGTACGATGCTAAACAGTGTTATCATATATGAAGATTTGTATGGCACCTCAAAAATAGATAAACAACACACTTGATAGGTCACACTTGTACTTGCATTACTGCCATTAAACAGTATTACAGATTTGATCAGTCTGTTTCAAATTTAACTTCTATTTTCTAGGTGGGGGTCATTTTAAGTATTTATATTTATGCGGTGGTACCCCAAAAAGAATTAAAATTCTGCTGGTAGTACCCCAAATTACTGACGGAGTTCTGACCCCCCCCCCAGGTATTTTTTCCTGGTAAAGGCCTTATGTCCATAATGTACCAATACACATCTTTACACATGATTACATTAGAATGGAGATAACTGTATTGTATTTGAAAATTTCACGGCATCAACTGTCGACTTCATGGTAGCAAATATCCGTTTACTTAATTTGCCACCATTAAATCTCCAATTGATGCATGAAATTTTCAAATACAATACAGTTATCTCCTAAGTTGACTCACTAATGGTGAGTGGAGAGCATCAGAGCAGGATCAGCTACAGGTTACTGTCAATGCCAACTCATAAACCTTATCGGTAATAAGCAATGATTAAATATGGCAGATTTAAATACATCTAGCATAAGATTACCACCACAGAGGCCCTTTATGTCAAATGATGATAAAACTTACCTTCTCCAGATTGTAGGCCAGTGTGATGACATGTTTTGATTTCAGGAATTTAAAATTGGAACTGATAGCTGAAAATAGAAATATACATATATTGTGGTAGATGTATTTATCTTAAATTAGAATACACAGGAAAGCAAATTAACCATAATCCATACAAAAATAGGTTGTTTGTTATGCATGTAAGTAATACATATTCAAGTGTCAACAAAAAATTTATAATTTCCATCAATTTTCAATAATTATGATCTGTTTGTTTATATGTATTCATCTATCTTTAGATGTATTAATTTTTGTTGAATCTTACTTTTTATGTTTCACTGTAAAAATTGCACTGCATTTGTACAAATGGATCATGTCAACTGAACAAATGGAAAACACTTATCTTGTTCACTGTTTTAAATGACATTTCATAACTTTAAATTTGTTGTTTTCCAATTTTCTAATATTACTTGAAGAAAAAAAAATCACAAATTTTACAAATGCCAACACTAAGATAGACAAAGGATATGTCAACCATCTAGGATCTATATTTCCAACAGTTTTTTTGCTTAGATGTATAAGATAAGCTTTAGGACTTTTTTTATTTACCGTTAGTGTATATCATACTATTAACCATTACCGTTTATTACATAATTATACCATTGAAAAGCTTAATGAGTCTGTGTACATCCACGTTGATGTGCTGTATCAATTCTAAATCTGACAAATCCTGGTCATCACTAGCACCTGATAGTGAGGTCAGCCTGAAATAGATAGGGGTTATGGTTATGGTGTTTAATGCCACTTTCAATAATATTCAGCTAAATCATGGCAGTCAGTTTTATTGGTGCGGGAAATCGGAGTATCCGTAGAAAACCACCTTGAAACAGATATAGCATGTGATTTATCACAATGTTTGGATTGGTTTTAGGCTTAGGTTTGGTTTACGGTGTTTAATGCCACTTTCAACAATATTTTAGTTATATCGTGGTGGTCAGTTTTAATGGTGGAGGAAACAGGAGTACCCAGAGAAAATTGACAAACTTTATCACATAATGTTGTATCGAATTTCAGACTTCAATTGGTCATTACTAGAACCTGATAGAGAGGTCTATCTGCAATAAATACAACATGTGACTTATTTATATAGATCTGATTGGTCAGATCTGAGAAAAATACCTGTGAACAAATTTATATACATGTATACACTTACTTTGCTGAGATTCTGTTGAAAACTGCAGTAAAATTGTTCAGACTGAGAGCAAAGAGAACTTTAGATGATAAATTCTTTAGTTGTAACACTAATGTGTTTGGTGTGTCTGTAGACTGATTCAAAAACTGAAGAAAAAAACTTTACATTAGACATACATCAGTATACATAAATCTTATGACAATTACGTTTAAGTCAAAGTCACATTTGGGCAACTGTACTTGACAAGTTAAAAGAATAAGAGTGTTTAGTGAAACACGTTTAAATTATAGGTGAACATTTCTACATGATCAATTGCTTATGGTCTAAATTCAAAAAGATTATAAGACTTCAAATCAACGAATATGATTACTTGAAAAAAGGGGGTATGTTTGAGTAATAAATTCATAACTACAGTTGACTCTCATTGTCTCGAACTCGGTTGACTCGAATTTCCAGTTGAGTCGAATTTTTATCGAAGTCCCGAACTTTGTTGTGTATAAATATATATAATTTGACTCCTGTTGAGTCGAATTCGGATGAGTCGAAATTTCAGTTGTCTCGAATAAAAGTTTTGGTCCCGAGATGTAAAAATAAGCCATATTATCTACATTCGATAAGTCGAATTTACCTGTCAAAACATGTGTATTACCTTGGGATTAAAATCGGATCACAGGTGAAACATCCGGTCATTGACTTTGACATTTTTACCTTAGGCTATTTCACATGTTTATTTCACAATCTGTCAAATTAATTAGTGATAATATTTGAATTGGCTTGGTATTATGACACAGGTTAGATGTGTACAATCAAAAATTATTGATTCATAATAAGTGCGCTTGGGTCGGCATACATCAATGATTATGAAAAGTACACAAAGGAAGCGTTTTATCTATTGAATTATTTGTCGGAAATTAATTTTGATTAAAGAAGAATAGTTTTCTTCTACACTTTATTGAATAATAAAAACACACAATTAATTGTAAATCAACAGTATTGCACAAAGAAAAATATGTCATGATGGGTGAAGTTTAATGACAATGCAACAGCTGAAAAACATAAACAAAACAGATAAACATATTCATACACACAAAAAAAGATATCTAGAAGTTATCAGTCGTTCCACAAGATTCAAAGAATTTAACAGAGAGAAAAAAACAGCAACAAAAACATTGAATATGTTTAAAATCGTTCCGAGAATAGGGACATGCGATGCTGGTTTTAGCTCTTCAAAATTTCGCTTGAATTGTCTCCCTTTCGTCGTTAAACAAACTACACTTCCGGTATTTTCCTATCTCCTCTTGAGTCGAACTACGGATGACTCGAATTTTTCAATGGTCCCATCGAATTCGAGATAACGAGAGTCAACTATACGTACATTATCCTATATGTTATTTATTCATTGTACAACAAAAGTTGGACTTCATATCATGACATATCCTCTCTTAGCTTCCTACATATGTTCTTAATAGAACACCCTGCTACATATATTTTTAATCTTTTTATTTCCAACAACTCTATGAATTTTGTAACATATTATTATACCTTACAAATTTCAGGTAATAATAACTTCACATAAATGGCTTCATCAAGTCTGGATGTATCTTTTGGTTGCTGAAATTATATTAAAAATTAATGTTAATATAATTAAATTACATTTAGCTTTTTTTTTATTCCATATATTCAACAGAACTTTTATAATAAAACCTTGTTTAACAGTAAAATTGCTTACTGCTAAAGGATTTCACAACAGACATGGATTACATATAGTAAGCTTGAATTCAAAGGAATACTCTTGATTTATCCATATAACAAATATACAAATTTGCTTTCTGGACTGGGTTGCACTGCCTCAATTAAATTTAAGTCTCAGTTAAACATTATGTGTAAATTAATTTCATGAACATCTCAAGTAAATTTAACGATCAGTGTCAATTAACTTTTAATTGACACTTACATCTAAATGAGGTTTGTCAAACCCAGTCCTGATTTTGAATGTTCAACAATATTTCAGTAACATCACATCAGTCTGTTTAATTGGTGGAGGAAAATACAAGGTGTAAACCTCTGACCTTCTATAAGTTATTGGTGAAGGAAAATACAAGGAGTAAACCTCTGACCTTCTATAAGTTATTGGTGAAGGAAAATACAAGGAGTAAACCTCTGACCTTCTATAAGTTATTGGTGGAGGAAAATACAAGGAGTAAACCTCTGACCTTCTATAAGTTATTGGTGGAGGAAATACAAGGAGTAAACCTCTGACCTTCTATAAGTTATTGGTGGAGGAAATACAAGGAGTAAACCTCTGACCTTCTATAAGTTATTGGTGGAGGAAAATACAAGGAGTAAATCTCTGACCTTCTATAAGTTATTGGTGGAGGAAATACAAGGAGTAAACCTCTGACCTTCTATAAGTTATTGGTGGAGGAAATACAAGGAGTAAACCTCTGACCTTCTATAAGTTATTGGTGGAGGAAAATACAAGGAGTAAATCTCTGACTTTCTATAAGTTATTGGTGGAGGAAAATACAAGGAGTAAACCTCTGACCTTCTATAAGTTATTGGTGGAGGAAAATACAAGGAGTAAACCTCTGACCTTCTATAAGTTATTGGTGGAGGAAATACAAGGAGTAAACCTCTGACCTTCTATAAGTTATTGGTGGAGGAAATACAAGGAGTAAACCTCTGACCTTCTATAAGTTATTGGTGAAGGAAAATACAAGGAGTAAACCTCTGACCTTCTATAAGTTATTGGTGGAGGAAATACAAGGAGTAAACCTCTGACCTTCTATAAGTTATTGGTGGAGGAAAATACAAGGAGTAAATCTCTGACTTTCTATACGTTATTGGTGGAGGAAAATACAAGGAGTAAACCTCTGACTTTCTATAAGTTATTGGTGGAGGAAATACAAGGAGTAAACCTCTGACCTTCTATAAGTTATTGGTGGAGGAAATACAAGGAGTAAACCTCTGACCTTCTATAAGTTATTGGTGGAGGAAAATACAAGGAGTAAATCTCTGACTTTCTATACGTTATTGGTGGAGGAAAATACAAGGAGTAAATCTCTGACCTTCTATAAGTTATTGGTGGAGGAAATACAAGGAGTAAACCTCTGACCTTCAATAAGTTATTGGTGGAGGAAATACAAGGAGTAAACCTCTGACCTTCTATAAGTTATTGGTGGAGGAAAATACAAGGAGTAAATCTCTGACCTTCTATAAGTTATTGGTGGAGGAAATACAAGGAGTAAACCTCTGACCTTCTATAAGTTATTGGTGGAGGAAATACAAGGAGTAAACCTCTGACCTTCTATAAGTTATTGGTGGAGGAAAATACAAGGAGTAAATCTCTGACTTTCTATAAGTTATTGGTGGAGGAAAATACAAGGAGTAAACCTCTGACTTTCTATAAGTTATTGGTGGAGGAAATACAAGGAGTAAACCTCTGACCTTCTATAAGTTATTGGTGGAGGAAAATACAAGGAGTAAACCTCTGACCTTCTATAAGTTATTGGTGGAGGAAAATACAAGGAGTAAACCTCTGACCTTCTATATGTTATTGGTGGAGGAAAATACAAGGAGTAAACCTCTGACCTTCTATAAGTTATTGGTGGAGGAAATACAAGGAGTAAATCTCTGACCTTCTATAAGTTATTGGTGGAGGAAAATACAAGGAGTAAACCTCTGACTTTCTATAAGTTATTGGTGGAGGAAAATACAAGTAGTAAACCTCTGACCTTCTATAAGTTACTGGTGGAGGAAATACAAGGAGTAAACCTCTGACCTTCTATAAGTTATTGGTGAAGGAAAATACAAGGAGTAAACCTCTGACCTTCTATAAGACACTGAACAGTTTTATCACATATGATTGCATTGAGTAAATTTGAGCTCTATTGAGAACATCTTGCCACAAACAAGACGAAAAACATTTTTCTCTAGCAAAAAAAAATACACGTAGTTTGAAAATTAAAGTAATTGTTTCTGTGAAAAGCTTTGGCAGTTGAAAATCTAGTTATCCATACACTAAGGTTTGAATCATAGGAGTTAATTGTAGTATACATTAATATATAGAACCGTGCCTGAAATGAGGGCCAGTTTCTGGGCCGAAATTTTTGTTTTTGGTAATTTTGGTAGGTACAGGTGTGCAGGTAATTTTGGTAGGTACAGGTGTGCAGCTGAAATTGCAAAAACACCCCAATGCATATATTGCTATCAAATGATACCTGAATTTACTTGTTATAACCTTTTTGACAACCTTGATGCCATTGGCTAGGGTGGTCTTAAGAAATGATGCTAGTCCATCAGATGGGGACAATACAAGGCTGGTTTGTGTAAGAGGAGATCAATGCCATGATCACATTAAAGACATCCGGAAAAGAGTAGACTAATGCCACTACAAGGACCACTCTTGCACTCCCCAGAGTGAAGAGACATTACTTGTTTCAATCCACTATGAAGAAGTGATTTTAAAGTAAAATAACCTCTCAGTTCGGGGTAATGTCAGTTGGTTATTCATTCCAAACAAGTATCTCACTTTGTTGAAATAACAAACGGTGGTGTCATTTTCTGTTATATATAAACAACTGTTAACTTTTCCTGTTATTTTTTAATTTGTAAACAAAAATTCTGATTCCAAAAAAGAAAACCACTCCCAATTGTTATTAAAATGTAGCCGTTTACATGAACTATGAAAAGTTTAAAAGAAGTGACAGCCCAGATCGTTTCTGTAGTTTGACATTACTGTCAATGATTTTCTCTCCGTTGTTGGGAAAGGTTTTTCAATGATTACCTAAGGATTGACACAAAAAGGTTTTCGATTTCTGTAAAAATGAAATTCGTACATGTACATTTTGCAGCAGATTGAATGAATAAATTTCCGAACCGTGGAAGATACCAGATCGCAAACATTATAAGTTGACAGAATTCTCTTTATTGTTCACAACTTTCCACTTCGTCCGTGATTTTTAACAGTTTCTTTTCTAATATTTAGTCAATACTTGTGTATTATATGAAAACGTGCAGAAAATGTGTTATTGATTGGCTCGATAAAAATACATAATTGGGGAGAACAGTAAATTACATTAGCTGTGTATTCATTGGCTACAAAAATGTATTTGGACCAATCGCTGTGCTCGTAACAAACCGTTTTCGACTAGAACAGAAGAGTTATCTACCGTTGAAGTTACAATTTATGTCCGGTTTCGGTAAAACAACAATGTTTAACGGTCTTTTAGGTAATCGCCCAAACGTTTTTTGTTGGGCCAGTGACTACCTAATTTGGAGCAGCTTTTGGTCGGCCGAATAAGATATTACATGAAGTCGCATTTGGCGACTGGGCGACCGTCCATTTCAGGCACTGTAGAATTGCCAATCGCTATGTGATATTATCGTTTGTCAGTGACTTGCAACAGGTCGTGGTTTTCTCCCTTTACTGTGGTTTCCTCCACCAATAAAACTGACTGCCACGATATAACTGAAATATTGTTGATTTGATTTGATTTATTGTGTTTAACGCCACTTTCAGCAATATTTCAGCTATATCATGGCGACCAGTTTTGTGGTGGAAGAAGCCGAAGTACCCGGGAAAGAACCACCGACCATGGGCAAGCAACTGGTAAACTTTATCACTTGTGGCTGCGAGTCGAGTGCACCCTTTTTGTAATTTACAAAGCTGGGTGCGAACCCACGTCGTATTGGTGATAGGCTTGTATGACTTGTTAGGTAATCCAACTACCTAACTCATTGAGCCACCCAGGCCTCAAAATATTGTTGAAAGTGGCATTAAACACCAAAAACCAACCAACAAATCATCACTTGATTTTTGCTTGTTTTCATTTCTAAACTCTCAAGTAATAGATATGGAGTGGCAGAAAGGGGTCTTTTCTTAAAACTAAATATATACATACGGAATTAAGAACTTGTTCTAAAGTGTCTAGGATTATCAACTGAGATTCATAGTAGTTCCGTTCTGCTTCTGGACCAATAATGCGCTACAACACAAACAAAAAAACAACGATTAATTTGAAATCCAAATACATGCACATGTGAAAAAGATTCCTCTGAAATTTTTTTCCTATTAAATAGATTTGGGAAGAACTTATTTCATAAGAAATTTAAATGAAAAGTATTCCACCATTGAAAAATGAATTACATATGTTATCTGTTGAAATATGTTCCATGGCTGTGAAATAAGCTCGAAATCTGGTGAAATGAGTTCCATGTTATAACATTTGTTCTAATAAATTGTGATTTAAAACCTATGGTTTCCTATAAAACCAGATTAAGATTGAAAATACAATAATTACCTTTCATGGCTTCAAGCTGTCAGATATAAGTTTTGAATATATCATAGACACTAAAGCTTTGGCATAAACCTGCATCTGCATTGTAAGCAGGGCCAGATTATGATCTTTTGGGGTCCTAGGCTAATGAAATTATGGCCTTCTCAGACAGATCAACCCTCTAATTTGCCAGCACCGGTCTTGAATATTTTTTACACGTGACATATTTTAGTGACATTTATATAACTTGAAGTAAACTTTTTGTAAGCGAGTATAAATTTAGTGGTTAAAAGTAGGAACAAGACATGAATTATAGGAAATTTTCAACATGTATTCATTCACATGTTAGAACCCCTAAGCAGTCACTTAGAATGATGGAATTTGCAGCAATTTAATCCAACTACCTAACTCATTGAGCCACCCAGTCCCTAGTTTAAAATTGAATATATGATACTAAGGAAAACCCTTAAAGTTTTTTATGTGTTTTTTTGTTGTTTTTTTTTTTTTAGAAAACAACATACCTCTGAACATACAAAAGTCAAGGAAATGTCTGACATGGTCCTTGCTAGGTGCAGCTAAATCAGTCAATTTTGTCACTTTTCAACAATAAAATACTACATGTATTAATAAATGTAAATAAACAAAAGATATAAATTGAAGGCTTTTTATTATTATGCCCAATTATGTCAGAAAATGTGTTAACAAATTATCAAACAGCAAACTATAATTAACGCATAAATTAGGTCATCAATATACAGGTAATTTTAAATAAATGAATAAAGTTTAAATTACAATTTATCAATGTTTGATAAAGAATTGATATCAACATATACAACTCCCCTATCCTTAATGTACCTCGATAGATAAGGGGGGGAAGTACAAGTTGTGATATTGAACCACGTGTATGTGACCAAAAAAAAAAAAAAAGAAAGAAAAACAATCAAAATCATGGAGAAAAATGAGAACAAATATGCTGAAAATGGCATGAATGGAAAATATATTTCAAATGTGGAATTATTACCTGTTCCTGTTAAAAGGGGTAAGAATATAAATTTGATAATATTTATCTGTACATGTATTATATATATATACATACAACACCCAGTATATGTATTGATAACATCTTATATACCTTATGTTGTATACCTTTTCAGAGATATTTGCAACTTGTCCCACTGAATCCTGGACTCGTTACTTTTGTTTGGACAAACAAAACAACAACAAAGAATGCACTAGTGGGATTCTTTACTTAGCTTTTTGGTTGGAACTCGTCAAAATTTTAGCATACAAGGATCTCTGTTTTTATTAAAATTTTAACATTAATGTCCTGCTTATTTTAACAGGATAGAAAATCCAGCTGAAACTCAAGTACCAGTACATTAATGTGTAAACATAAATCTAATCCCTAAGAAAACTTTTCCTCCTGGATAATATTTCTGAAGAGATTTATTCAGTCAGGTTAAAATATCACTGACGTCCTATGTAAATACATCTCCCTTGGCAGAGATCCTTCCAAACTCGCCTAGATAAGTTCTCGACTCACCATTTTCAGTTGGGATTCACCAATGTTTTCACATGTTAGATTTTTACCATGGTGGGACTCGCCAAAATTTTCAGAAATGTCTTCTGGACTCGTCAAAATATATCCCTGTTCCTTTGGATAGTATATATAGAATGACGGCAGTTATGAAAATCAAGACTTATATTAACGCTAGTATCACAGTGAGGCCTTAGAATAATGGCAGTTATGAAAATCAAGACTTATATTATCACTAGTATCACAGCGAGGCCTTAGAATAACGGCAGTTATGAAAATCAAGACCTATATTATCGCTAGTATCACAGCGAGGACTTAGAATAACGGCAGTTATGAAAATCAAGACTAATATTATCGCTAGTATCACAGCAAGGCCTTAGAATAACGGCAGTTATGAAAATCGAGACTTATATTATCACTAGTATCACAGCGAGGCCTTAGAATAACGGCAGTTATGAAAATCGAGACTTATATTATCGCTAGTATCACAGCGAGGCCTTAGAATAACGGTAGTTATGAAAATCGAGACTTATATTATCGCTAGTATCACAGCGAGGCCTTAGAATAACGGCAGTTATGAAAATCGAGGCTTATATTATCGCTAGTATCACAGCGAGGCCTTAGAATAACGGCAGTTATGAAAATCGAGACTTATATTATCACTAGTATCACAGCGAGGCCTTAGAATAACGGTAGTTATGAAAATCGAGACTTATATTATCGCTAGTATCACAGCGAGGACTTAGAATAACGGTAGTTATGAAAATCAAGACTTATATTATCGCTAGTATCACAGCGAGGCCTTAGAATAACGGCAGTTATGAAAATCAAGACTTATATTATCGCTAGTATCACAGCGAGGCCTTAGAATAACGGCAGTTATGAAAATCAAGACTTATATTATCACTAGTATCACAGCGAGGCCTTAGAATAACGGCAGTTATGAAAATCAAGACCTATATTATCGCTAGTATCACAGCGAGGACTTAGAATAACGGCAGTTATGAAAATCGAGACTAATATTATCGCTAGTATCACAGCGAGGCCTTAGAATAACGGCAGTTATGAAAATCGAGACTTATATTATCGCTAGTATCACAGCGAGGCCTTAGAATAACGGCAGTTATGAAAATCGAGACTTATATTATTGCTAGTATCACAGCGAGGCCTTAGAATAACGGCAGTTATGAAAATCGAGACTTATATTATCACTAGTATCACAGGGAGGACTTAGAATAACGGCAGTTATCAAAATCGAGACTTATATTATCGCTAGTATCACAGCGAGGACTTAGAATAACGGTAGTTATGAAAATCAAGACTTATATTATCGCTAGTATCACAGCGAGGCCTTAGAATAACGGCAGTTATGAAAATCAAGATTTATATTATCACTAGTATCACAGCGAGATCTTAGAATAACGGCAGTTATGAAAATCGAGACTTATATTATCGCTAGTATCACAGTGAGATCTTCAATTTCAAAATTGTCGTTATTGTTTTTATTGTTAACATTATAAGTGTGTTCAACGAAACACTGACTAATAATTTTCAGTTTCAGTTAGTCTGTTGATATTGAAAATATTCCTCAGTAAGATCAAAGTAAATATGTATCAATTACCGATAAATATGCAATATTGATTGATTGGTGTTTAACACCAACTTTAGCAGTATGCAAAATTTAATAATTCTATGCCCGATACAATTTTGTAAATAGTATATCCCTGGGATTCCAATGGGAAAATATTTCAGTGGGATAAAATAAATTGTTACAAATTTGTCAATGTTCATGTAAAAAAAATCAAAAGTTAAGAAACACCCAGTGTCACTGCTATTCAGCATTGCATAGTGGATAAGCCATTGCAAGATATTTAATAATTAGCATAAATAATAGTATTTTATCATACCCCATACCGGCCTTTCAATAAGGGGCGGTACCAAGTACTTTTATGTGCCTAAAATGGTCTTTGGTACCTCCTGATTTTAAAGATTGTTGTAAAAGATATTAAAGAAAATTTTTCAAATTTTAATCAAAAGTACCACCTGTAAATAGATAAGTACTGGTAGACTTGAAAAATATTGAAAGTCTTGCCCATAGTGAACATAAGATGTTTTCTAACTAATATACATGTACATACATGTAAGATCTGAAGTAATCTCAAATTAAAACTGATTAACTCTACAGCTTGACAAGTAATCTTACAATCATCCCATATCACAACAAATTTACAGATACAAACAAGTGTCTTATGTTAATCTATGTCCCTAGATGAGCACCAGTCCTCTGGTCCAACACCAGCAAACACCAGTCCTCTGGTCAAAGACCAGCAAACACCAGTCCTCTTCAAGAATTATATTCGGACCAGTAAATTCAAATTTTCATTTCGAGGATTGTGTCCCATGTTAACGTTGGTGGTCATCTTGCAGCCTTCAATTTTTGTTTCAACACCATCTAAGAAATATTTCTGCACTAGCATTTTCATTAGTCATGACGAAAAGAGGGGATTTCAATTTTTTAGCTTCTGCCCAACTGAATTAGTTTTAGATCAGTAAAATTTTGTTCGGACCAGTAAATTTTTCAGTCTTTATCTAGAACGATATAAAAATTAATTCAAGAATTTGATTCGGACCAGTAAATTCAAATTTTCATTTCGAGGACTGTAAACAACAAGTCTGAAAGCTAAGAGACACACCCAAATAATATTTCTGTTAAGTTTGGTTTGATTTAGCCCAGCCCCGTTGGTATATTATCAGGGAAAAGAGATTGAAATGTTAAATGTTTACAAACTATAACATAGGAAGATGAATACAAAGTGATAAATATAGCTCATGTGACCTGTTTGAATCAGGTGAGTTAACAAATCACTTTGTGAGGTTATTGTAAATGTTATAATCTATAAATTTCCTGTCAATCAGCCATGAATTTAATTTATGAAAAACACTGTACATATTGTCCATAAGACATTGTAGTGCATCAATAATCAATGTCTTCAATCATCAATATTAAGAAATGGGGCCATATCCTTAACCAAATTGTGGTTGTAAATCAAATTACAATTTTTAATATAGGTACATGTATGTAAGTAGATATTTTTTCATTCAATTAACAGGGGAAAATAAGCTAATTTTGGTGTTAATGATAGTAAAAAATAGTAAATAAAATTTAATTCTTGATGAAATTGTTTTAGGTAGAAGCAGTTTTGGTTGGTAGGTCAGCAAATCTAAAAAAAATAATATAGATGGCCACCCAGGCACATTTTTTATTTATATTTGGATAATTTCTAGAATAGCTGAACTAATAAAATCCAAAATTAAATCATCAGACATACATTTACCGGTATATGCTTGTCTTGTAATAGCGGTACAAATGGTTATGGAAGAAAACTCACAATCGTTGACAAGATCAAACAAATATCTTCTCGCATTGTAATCCAATGCTCTACCAAATTAGCTTAAGGATGTATCTTAGCTAGCCCAGTTACTAGCTGAGGGTAGTTATGAACTAATTACTGTTACAATAAACTTATGTAAAGCCTGTTATCTGCTATACCCTTCCCCCTCCCCCTAAAGTGTCATCAAACCTTGATGACAAGGTATATCAATTACCTGTACATGCACAAACATTCACTTCGATCCATTTTCCCTCTTTTGACCATGACCCATTTTCCCTCTTTTTACCATCGTGTTATGATGTTTGGTGCCAATGTAACATAGTTGAGCATATTTTATCTCCAAAAAATGCACTGTCCCCAAAGGTCAATGAAATTCGATCTTTTCCATAATACATGTCACAAGTCAACATTCTACCAACTGAGCAATAGGAAAGCTCCACTTACTTACTTTGCATGAGCCTACTATGGTTTCTATAACCTCAGTAGAAATCCTTGCAACTCACCTAGATGATTCCCGGACTCATCATTTTCAATTGGGACTCGCCAAAGTTTTCACACGCACCAAATCTAACGTTTTCAAATTTCACGATTTTTACAATGGTGGGGCTCACCAAAATTTTCAGAAATATCCTATGGACTTGCTAAAATAAATTACTACAAGAATGCCTTCTTCGGTAAAGGAGTGTACACATTACATCATGATCAGAAATACATGGTAAACTACAAGGTTTCATTCAGAATATTGATGATACCTGTGAACTTAAAATATTAGAATAGATAGACAAGTATAAGATATAGTACTATTGAAACAAAAGAAGCGACCCGTATTGGATACACTAGGTTTCTTTTTCTGCATGATTACGAATGTGGAAGTTATAATTTCGAAAATAAAATAAAAAGTTGTGAGAACAGTTTTGTTTGTGAATGAGTTTACCTAATTTTCCTATTGTACATTGGTCAAATTCTTAAGCTCGTTCATAAAAAGAACGGCAAAAACATCAGTCTGTAGCAGTGGCCTCTAACTGATATTAGAGGCTACATTTACAATAGCATTGCTGGGAGTATTAATGTACAACTCACCATACAGGAAACAGACTGCAAGGTTTTGGTCAGGCCATTGATAACCTCTCTAAACTTGTATTTACTGACATTAATTAAACATTCTTTATTTTGTTCCACATTTTGGATCGATTGTGTTGTATGGAGACCTGTCTTTATAGGCAGCTGAAAAAATAAACAAAATAATAATTAATATTTTCACCAAGAGAACTATTATAGGCAGCTGAAAATATAAACAAAATAATATCTATTATTTTCACCAAGTGAACTTTTATAGGCAGTGATTTTTTACATAGAGTTAACCCTCCTCTTATATTACTGTAAGGGATTTGTTATAAAGATACATGTACCATATGTCACAATGCACATGGGAAATGTGCAAACAATATACATGTATGCAGTGTTTCCAAAGGTAAATTGAAGTTGAATGGACATTCAGTCCATTAAAGGAGTACGAATTACTGGACCCAGCATCAACTTTACAGGACATTCACATACTCCACAGAGGAGGTGCTCAGATTCCTACTGGTCATTTGGTCCAGTAATGAATAACCGTTTACTGGACCAAACCAATTTTGACTGGACATTGCCACATGTCCGACGAACCTTGGGAATGACGGTGTATGATGTACATGTATGTAAGATTAAGAAGCAGAACATTTCTAAATCATATTCTCTAGATCTAGATTTCTCTCTCTGATACAGAGATTCTTGCAATCAACTATAAGCTAGATAGATTCTTGCAACTCAACTATAAGCTAGATGAGTCCTGGACTCACCATTTTCAGTTGGAACTCACAAAAGTTTCCTAATTTTAGATTTTTATAATGGTGGGTCTCACCAAAATTTTCAGAAATCAGGGCTCAACAAATCATACCAGTTCCCACTAGCCCTTGGCTAGTAAGGAAACATTTTTTACTCACCAACAAAACTTGTCAAAAGTATGTTACTTGTCAGTCAATTATAACTACTAAATAACTCCAAGATATATTGATACCAAATTATACTATATACATTGTAACTCCAATATGTATTCATTTGTAAACAATTATTAATGCCCTGAATGAGACAGGAGATGAACTCTCGTGAACTCTCACTTTTTGTAGGTCTGTGTTGCTACTTGTAATTTTTTGTCTTTGTACTTGTCTTTTTTTATTTATTAAAACTTGTAAATAAAGAAACATAAAATAATTAAGAGTAAATTTTGAACTAATACAGTCTAATTATCCGGGCCTGTCTTTCTGCATAAATCACAATACATAACGTCGTAACTGGAATCATACACGAGCCAAGAAAACTTCGACTTCCCGACATCTTGGAATTTACGCTTTCAGCTTTAGAACCTTCATCAGTATTTTCGATTGATACTTCCCGCGATGCTGCATCAGGCAGGCCAGTTTCATGATCAGTTGATTCAACCGATTTATTTTTAGCAAAGAATTTTTTAAGAAGGTTTTATTTTTTCCGTTCATCGTGGTCACTTGCAAGCGCTAAAAGTATGTGATTTAAAATTTTGTATCTGAGTGCGGTTTAAAAGATCGGATAATCGAAGTCGGAAGTTAAATTGAAAAAATCGGTGAGGGAATGAAAATTTTCTGGATATATAAACTTGCCATCTGGCAATCAATACAGAATTTTTACTCGTATTTTACGAAAGTAAATCGCAAATGAGATAGTTTTGGTCGCAGTGTTAGAGCCCTGGAATTGTATTCTGGACTCCTCCAATTAAATTTCTTTAGGGGCCGTCGTGGCCGTGATCGTATGGTAATTAGATTTACAACTACCTACATTTTTTGTATGCATTCAGTGCCTATCACCACTGATGTTGTGAGTTCGAATCTTGATCAGGTGTACAAAATTATGTGATAAAGTTTGTCAGTGACTTGCGACAAGTCGGTGGTTTTCTCCGGGTCCTCCGGTTTCCTCCACCAATAAAACTGACCGCTACGATATAACTGAAATATTGTTGAAAGTCAAGTGACATTAAACACCATCAAACAAACAAACAATAATCCTTGTTTTCTCTAGATCTCTTTCTCTCTGATATAGATGTAAATTTATATAAATATTTAGCTTTAGTATATTTTTTAAAGAGACATCATGTACATTTTTTCGAATTGTTAACAAGTCAAAAAGATAAATTTTCTTGACCAAATTCTTTTTTTTTTTTTCAAATTTATTTTACAATTACCAGTAACGATCAGTGAGGTTAAAATGTTGGACGATAAATTTGTGATTTATACAGTATGTTACAGACAAAAATAGATAACAAAATGATAAACTGTTTTTATCATCACCAACATTTGTATATACAGATATGTTTACTGTATTTTAGTCTTGAGGCTTTTAATGTTTATTTATAATTTTTATCTCACAGCTTTATTAGCAAAAGTATTAGTAAGATACCATTTAATGCACTTTCACCTTATAAAGAGGTCTTTTGTTGTAGGGTTAGAGATATGGTGTTTAACACCACTTTCAACAATATTTTAGCTATATTGTGGAGGTCAGTTTTATTGGTGGAGGAAATCACCGACCTGTCGTTTTAGGTAAATCCCCATATGCATCAATTTAAAAGAACAGATTTCAGTGACCCTTTTTTAAGAAAATATGTTTTTTAAACAAATGTACAATTCTAATGGATTGTGTTGAAAAATAATAATGCCAGTTATTGTCTAAACATTTACTGCCTTGAAAGAGTCTGTAAATTTTTTTTGTGATAACGTTGTAATGCATACATATGATATTGTAGTCAACAACTCAATATCTCAGTGAGCATCTGCAACTTCTTTCATTTTTTTTTCTGTATATGCATATTTGTTCATTTCCGCAACAATACAAATATATTGTTTGAATCGTCTATATTGTCATCTTCATCTCAGCATATCGAGTACAATCTATTATGTCAGTATCAAAATACTCAGTTTTGAGTCAATTTCAACAAGTTTTTTTTTCCAAAAGCTCCTTAACCAATTGCAAAACAATTGGGGGTATATCATCACTTTCATTGTCAGTGTTAATATCCCTGTGATCCTTGCAACTCACCTAGGCGAGTCTTGATCTCACCATTGTTGGGACTCGTCAAACTTGTCAAATTTCAGATTTTTACAATGGTGGGACTCAATAAAATTTTCAGAAATGTTCTTTGGACTCATCAAAATAAATTGCTATAAGTATCCTTAATGTCTAATTTACTTTGTGAATAAATCCACGTCGACCGCTTTAAAGCATTTTTCCATAACTGCATTGTCGAGTTTGTTCCAAAAGTTACTGATTCATGATATTAGGCATCAACTTGCTAGTACAGACTTACTTAGTACATCAAGTACAGATATTTGTTTAAGTACGTCTGTACTAGCAAAAAAAAAAAGAAATACCAGCCAGTTTTGGTAATGTAAGGTCTTTACCATGTACAAATGTAGCTAAAGGACTATATATTGGCGAAGTGTGTTCAAATTGGACACTTGATACTTTAAAAATAAATTAAAGACATTCTCAATCTTTGAACAAATAAACGTAACTAGAGAAAACTGAAGGGACAATCAAGAATTCCAGGACAATCCAGAGACAATGGCAATATTGGTTATAAAAGACACTGGACGAAGACAAACAAAACAAAAAACACAACACAGTTACGCAGAAAACTAAAAAGATGAGCAACACAGACCACACCAACAACTGGGGGAGAACCCAGGTGCTAAAACGTTCATGTTAACATGATCAGATATGCTTTGAAACTTTCTGTATGAAAATATTTTTTCAAAATGATCTAAATCTGTTATCAGTAGATAAAATTGATATGAAACCCTAAATGGCATATATCTCAAATCGCTTTAAAACCCAGACATACTCCAATACATTAAGTAATAATAATAATAATATAATATTCTTTATTTATAGAGGGTTACACAGTTAGTTAATAACTTATCTTCTGAGGCCCTCATTGACATATTAACATACATTGTAAAAATACAGTCTACAATGTATATAAAATGTAATACACAAGAAGCAAAACATTGCAATAAATATACACAACAAAATTTATTAACTTATAGTGCATCATCACTTAAATAAGACTTGTACCTTTTGCATTAAACACATTATGAGAAGAAGCTTGTAGTATAGAAAACTGAAGTTAATTCCATAGCGTTGGTCCAGAGACAGAGTATTTAAACATTTTCTTAAAAAAGTTCAGTTTTTGACTTTGGGTTTTGTAAATTTTCAAAAGCAACATTTCTGAGTGTGTAAGGATTTCTTTCACACAAGTACATGTATTGGATCTCATTATTCTTTTGACATTTAGAAACAAGAAGATGTTATATGATGACATTTGATTTTTTGTATCAATACTCATCCATCCCAATTTTTCAAATAGAGGTTCAAATGGTGCTATATAGTGTATATGGCTATGGGATCTTGATTTAATGTCAATCAATGGTCTATTAATTATAGATCTTATGTAATTAATACATGTACATTGTCCGTGTTACTGTTTCTATTAGAAAAATATTGTGAAATGTAATATGGAAACTTTATTAAAAAAAATTAATTGATGGTCATGATTATGAATTTGGTTGTTAGCTTGAACACTATATACATGTGAGTGATATAAAGCAAGGATATCATTACATTTTGCTATATAACTATAAATCAAATAAAAAGAAAAGTTAATATTTCATTTTGCATATGATAGTCGGTTTAATATGTTAATAAATTAAGATCGTAAACTAATTTTTTGTTTCAATGGTGAATCAATATTGTTTTCTCCAATCTTGTAATATTAGTATAAACTTAACATAGTCATAGGGAATCAGGACTCACATTAGAGGGCGATTTGGGTGAAGAAGTCGCCTTGTGAAGGTTGACTTCGCTTTTTTCATAGGTCAAAAGCGAAATTCAAGTCGCCTATATCGCCCGCATATTTTCTCCACATGTCATTTATGAAAATGTCGATATCATGTTTATTGAAATTTATCATATCCTTTAAGTTTTTTAATAGTGATTTTCTTGAAAAGTAATTCATTACGGTTTAAAGAAACTAATTTCGTTCATAACAAACAACAATGGCACCATTGGAAAGGGGGCACAATCTGGCACTGTGCTATGGGAAATGTTGACCAAACTTTTTGTCCAAAGCTACTTTCAACAAAACGAACTTTTGAATTATTTGTTTCTCATTTCTGTGACATAAAATCATAGTTCTCATATCTAATATGTTCATATATGTGAAGGTTGGCCATTCAAAATTTGTTGAAATGCACTGGGACACTTCAGATTTTAATCGATCCGTATTATATACTTGACACTGGGTTAATATTACGATCTATCGAACTGTTTATTTACATACAGACATGTGTAAACGTTAATGCCTATGCAATTAAAAAAAAAGACTTTATTCCATTGTTGCAATCTGATTTGAGGTCTGGCAAATAATAATTACAGTCTTTACTTTCTTCAGTTTTTGACTGACTGTCAATATACGTTTGTGCTATATTTTAATTCCCTAGCTATTATAGTTGGACCGTTGAGCAAATTGGCAGAATTCTTCTGAAGATTACACGAATATGAGTTATTACAATTTATGTGGTATTAGATCACAGCAGTTATATTTCAAAAGGAGGGGGGGGGGGTACATATAAAAAATCACTGGTATACAAGACTCCAATAGTCATGGAAGACAGAAATAAATATTTGAAATTGGGGCCATAATTAAAAAAATGTTTGTTTTGCCCGAACGTGGCCGGCCCGAAAAAACAAGCCTGACACAAATATATGTTTTGCCAAAAAAAAATCACAATTTTTTTGTACTTCCGGTCGGTCGGAAATTTTTCGGTTCCCTATGGTAAATTTGTTTTTAAAATTCTATATCATACCAATGTTTGAATAGTAAACCTGTAACACTTTCAAACGGTTTAGTGATCTAGTTCTTCTTCATTCGACTTCTCTCTGTGGTTATCTAGTCATTATTCAGATGTCCGTGAAATGGCAGCCTACACAATCGCGTCGTCTGTCATTATTAAAACGGGAAACAAAGGAACCTGTGGGTCGGGTTTGGGCAAACTGAAATATTTTTAATGGTGGCCTGAATAGATGCCCTTAAGGTAGTTATGAATAAACAACCAGAACAAATCAGATCAGACAGCTTTCTAACTATTTACTAAATTTGAGCAGGGTAACTTCAGAGGGGTTTCGATTAATCCCAATTCACTTCTCCCAGAAGTCTCCTCACTTCTCTCTGTTGTCTCCCACTTTTCCCTGTGAGCTCTCTAAATGAAAAGTCAATTCTCCCTCTAATTTTAAAGTAGTGAGAGCCCTGGGGATGGGGAACTGTATTGTAGTCTTTGGTAGTGCTAAGCCATAATAAAAATTAATTTCACTTACCTAAAGCTAAAAAAGCTACATTGTTAAAAACATTTATTTTATTTCAAATTGAAATTTTTTCGTAATTGCCAGGAATGGGTTGCACAAACCTCAATAAAATTTTGAGGGTCAATTAAAACTTAATTTCTGGAAAGGACAAACTACTAAGTATACATGCAGTATTTGAAGTAGCATTAATATAAAACAATATTCAGTGATTTCAATTTTTATTTTTCATATCAAGGAAGAGCAAAGGTTGGTTGGTTGGCATGGGATCGGGATAGTGTGTCTGAGTGAAGAAATTATATGTCTACATTTGTGCCAGCAGCGTTAAATTGGTTCAGGGAACTATCATTATTAAACTCAACTAAGGCCAAAGAAAAAAGATTGTTGGTTTCCCCTAACCCTGCCGGGTCAGTTTTATCCTGCCTGGTCAATTAATTTTATTGGCATTTTTAGTAGAAACATTTTTTTTTAAGCCAACCATGTCAATTTTTTCAACACGAATTAGAAATTTTTATTTATTTTCCTTCTTTCCATGGATACAAGAATAAAACTGAGTTATTTACCCTCCAAAGAGGAATAACAGAACAAGTATGATTATTAGGAGCATACATGTATTATTCTAAGTACTAAGAAAATGAAAAAAAAATTAAATAAAAAGCCTGCCTGCCGGGCTATGAAAATTTTCCCATGTTAGGGGAAACCAACAATCAATTTTCCATGGCCTAAGAGTGTTGTTCTTGTATAATGCGGACATCATTATAATATAATCCAATGTAACTAGTTCTTGTCATTATATAGCTGAATAATTGCTTATTTGGCCTTGAACAAGAACCATTCTTACTCCTTTTAGAATCAATCTGATGATGTTTAATTTGTCAATGATGACTTCTCATCCTGAAATCAGGAAATTTGTCAATCATATACATTACTATGGGAAAGGTATTCCAATAACAACTGAAATACAGGTCAAATAATGTTGACTTGCAGGTTGCTCATGTAAAATCAGAGTGGAGTGAAAAGCATGACAATGTATTGATTATTTTGCAAATATTATTTTGATGTGTTTCCAATACCATAGGAGTGAATTGATGTCAAAATTACTGTCCAATGCATGAAATCGAATTTATTATGGTGATAAGTCGACAGACAGATAATAAATTATGAAAAAAAACGCCTACGCATAACCTATCCTATCTTTTCTTGCAAAACCAAATTTACAGAGGCCGACTAATTTTTTCAGACCGCTACTGACATTTAGCATGCATATTGTTTAAATTTTGTCAAATGACATTATCCTATTTAATCTGTAACGATTGAGTAAACAAACACAAAATTCGGTCACACGCTCCAGGGCATTGTGTCGGTGACATTCATTCATAAATTTCAGAGCCAAGTCCTACAGCTGCGATTTTACTACGACGGAAACACAAACAACGATTGTACGATCAGACATGACAATCTTACCTGTGCGTCGAAACGACCGATAAGTGCCTGCACCCATTCCCCTGGTTTTTGTGTCGCCATCATCAGAAAGATGTTTCAAATAAATTCATTCAAGCTCTAGCCTTCCGGTTCTGCATTCGCCATGTTTATTATGTTGATATTATTTACGCATGCGCGTCACAATATTGACCTTATTTAGATTTACTCCGGAGATTACGATGCGATCACAGGTATTGTAATCTTTCAAACTTTCTTGTTCCACGGCCAATCTTCGATACCAATATAGTTTTACACATAAAAAGACTTTGTCTCAAAAGAAAACAAAACGTAAATAATCAGAAAATAGTGATCTAAAAGCAGAATTTGCTATGGTAGTTTATTTCTGACAAAAAACAACACTAAAGGAGTGGATCGGAAAGTGGTGGGGCAAGATTTGCAAGTGGAGCAGAAAGGGGGAGGGGGAGGAGGCAGGAAAGTGGTAGGGGGTGTAAAAACTGGCCAGCATAAAAATAAGTTTTTTTTTCTAAAAGATGAGACAAAAACATAGTTCTGCCTCATCCCCACTTTTGAACTGAGGTTTGTGTGTGGGAGGGGGGTGTCGGTTCTCCCTACTCAGGCCTGGATTAAACCTTAGGCAAAATAAGAACGTGCTTAGGGCATCAAGGGGCACCACAATAATTCGGCCGCAAGGCAATTTATTTTATCAGCCAGATATTAGGCTCAAAAACATACCAAAAATCCCAAAATATGTAGGAAAAATTAAATAAAACACTAATAAATGTTATAGTCTCTATTTATACAAGTTTTTAAATTATGCCAGTGGAAGATGCGGGGGCACTAAGGTTAGCCTGTGATTAGGGAATACATTGGCTTTAATCCGGCCCTGCCCCTACGTCAGGCACCAACACCCCAGCTATATAAATTTCGGCTTTGCTGAGTATCTCGAGACTTACTGAAATCTGATCAGAGACATATGTTTTATGTGTGTCTCTGACTGTTGTGATGAATTATTGTTCTTCTTTAAATGAGACTTACAAATTCTGATGCATTCAATTATTTTCTTTAAATATACATGTATCATCTTTTGTTTTTAATTGATATTAAATCTATTCGAAATATCAGTTATATGATTTTTTTTGTCCAAAGAGAAATGGTTTTAACCAACAGATGTTATCTTCCTAGCTAGTCATCATGTAACCCTGCACTGTTCATGCATTCATTTTTGTGATAATCTGTGTTTGTTTTTTTGTTTTTTTATTTGTTTTTTAGTGGAAGCAAATCTGCGGATTTTTTAGCGTTCGTTTATTACCATAGGGGGGGATCCAGTGATCAAGAGGGACTTGGTAACCCATTTAATAGGCTTAAACTCGCCACCGTGATTTTTGTTCATGTCCTAAACTAGGATCTGGATTTCTAACGTCATATTTTGTGTTCAGTGTGTGGAGTCAAGGTGAGGAGGCGAATGTTCAAAATATAGTGTATTAACTAAATGGTATTTCTACTTGTGCAATAATACCCACAGCCACGCAATTGTAAATGCGGCCTCTAATATCAGTTGTACAATAATACCCCCAGCAACGCTATTGTAAAAGCGGCCTCTAATATCAGTTGTACAATAATACCCCCAGCCACGAAATTGTAAATGCGGCCTCTAATATCAGTTGTACAATAATACCCCCAGCAACACTATTGTAAATGCGGCCTCTAATATCAGTTACAGGCCGTTGCTAGAGGTCACTGATACAGGCCCGTGTTGGTTTTTTTTTTTTACCAATGTTGCAATACTTCTACTTCTACTTGATTACTGCCTAGGGCTATCGCATCACAGGCAAGTGACATCAACAACATGGATAAAAGCACCAAAGTGCGTATATACAGTTAAAAACAATAAAAACAGGAATCACTGTCTATGTCTAGGTTGTCAAACTCTGTAGACGAGAACCAAATTCGTCCACAGAGGTGACATGCACTAGGTGAGTTGGCAGAGCATTCCAGTCTTTGATAGTCCTAGGCAGAAAGCTGTTTTTGTACTGTTCGTAGTTCGCTCTGATTTCAATGAAAGCTTTGGAGTGAGATCTTGTACCACTGTATGTTGACTGGGTGACATAGTCCGGGATTTCAACTGGCGAATTTTGGTTTACTGCCTTATGAAAGACGATGAGTCTCTTGTTCTTTCTTCTAATCTGAAGGGGCTGCCAGTTCAAGTCGTTGAGCATAGATGTTACGCTGTCTTGGTAAGAATATTTTCCTGTTACAAAGCGTGCCCCTTTTCGTTGAACTTTTTCAAGAGCTTGAATGTCTTGTTTATGGTATGGGTCCCATACTGTTGAAGTGTACTCGAGATGTGGTAGTACTAATGCAATAAATGCTCTCTTCTTAACATCTGGGTTACAACCATAAAGGTGTCTTCGAAGCAGGTTGAGGATCTTCTGAGCTTTCCCAGTTATAAGTCCAATGTGGTGTTCCCATGTTAAGTCTGATCTCAATTCTACTCCTAGGTACGGATGGTGTTGTACTCGTAGGAGGGTGTGATTGTCAATTGTATACTCTGTGTCTAAAAATGTGGTCTTCCGTGTAATCTTAAGGAGGTGGCATTTGGCTGCATTAAATGTCATCAGCCAGGTATGTGACCAATCTACCAGTGTGTTGAGATCTTGTTGTAGTTGTTTATGGTCTTGTTTGGTGTCAATGGTCCTGTACAGTAGACAATCATCTGCAAAAAGCTTGATTCTGGTTTGTGGAGATATTTTATCTGCTATGTCATTTACGTAGGGCAGAAACATCAAGGGACCCAGTACCGTGCCCTGGGGGACACCTGATATGACTGAGGATTTGTCAGATGAATAGCCGTCTAGTACGACTTTCTGTTTTCGCTGGCATAACCATGAACCAATCCATTTATTTGTCAGGCCTTCTACTCCATAATGTTGGATCTTGTGTAGTAGTCTTCTGTGGGGCACGGTATCAAAAGCCTTGCTAAAATCAAGTATCAGCAGATCGATGGTCTTTCTCATATCAAGCCTTCTTGATAGTTCCTCAGCTGTATTTAGTAACTGGGTCTCACAAGAGTGCAATAGGAAATGTAGGTAAACTCGTTCACAAACAAAACTGTTCTCACGACTCTTTTTATGCTTTATATATAACATCATTATTGTACAAGTTAGATACATTACTATTGAAGCAAAAGAAGTTGCCCGTATTAGATTAATGGGTTTCCTTTTCCGCATTCATACTTAGGTACACATCTAGGACTTCACCTGAGTATTCATGCCGCAAAAGAAATCCGTTATGACGGACCGTTTCTTTTGTTTCAATAGTACAAATCTTATACTTACTTACATACCGTTGTTAATGGCCGCTGATACAGGCCGATATTTTTGTAGTTCTTTTTATGACTAGGAAAATTAGGTATAATTGTACAAGTTAGATACAAATACTATTAGTTGCCCGTATTCTTTTTCCGCATTCGTACTAAGGTACGCATCTCGGCCTTCACCTGAGTATTCATGTGAAAAAAGAAAGCCGTTTTATCCAATATGGGCCACTTCTTTTGTTTCAATAGTACTATGATTTATACATATAATTAATTTGCTATTGAAAAGATTCTATGAAAACAACTTTATAATATGCATACAGTGATGAACTCATTTTCCCTTTCGGTCTGTATATGTTGCCTTAAAGTGCTAAGCATCTGCAATACTGCTTACAATGTTGTTTTTTTTTATACTTCAACCCAACCAAGCAATATCGCATCACAGTTGACAATGATCTGTCGCAAGCAGCTCGAGCGTTGTGTATGAGTTACAATACATTGTCTTGGGAAGGGATAAATCTTATTTTGTAAAAGCAAAAACTCTGATTCTAACAAAAAAGTCTCTGAAACTGATATCATCGAAATGCTCGAGTCTTTGAATGAAAACATATTTGCTACACGGTATGTTTGGTGGACGTGTTTTTCAACAGACAGTCGGATGTCATGTGGGTGCCAACTGTGCTTCTCTTCTCGCCGACTTGTTCCTTTATTCGTACGAGGTATGCTTCATATAGGGGCTTCGTAAGAAAAAGGTAGTCCGATTCTTTAATTTCACATTCCGCTATATATGCGATGTCTTTTCACTAAATAATTCTAAGTTTGGCGAATTTGTTGAACGCATCTATCCCATTGAGCACCTTTCTCTGGTTTGAAAATTTGATATTTTCAGAAATAAATTAAATAAATCGAAGGGGAAATAGTTTGATTATTTAACAGTTTCTTTGTTAATTGTAACTTTTTTTATTTATTTCAATAAACAGATAATTGATGTACACAGGTAAATGACACATACCTGTATATTGACATTGATAAATTAAGACGGTGGACAATCGGAAGTAAAGCGATTTAGAAATAATATCATTCGTTTTCTGAATTTCGTCTTTTTTCACTGGCGTTAAACTGATCGTGGTAACTGCAGTTACGACGATCACAACATGGCGGAGGTAGAAATAGGTAAGAACGTTTTCTGCTAATTTCTCCATTCTAACGTGTGGTTGTCAAGAATTACTGAGCCGCAAGGTTGATCTGTACGATTTTGTTGTATGTGTGTGTTCTTGATACCATATATTGGAAAAAAAATATGATTTTTTTGACGTAAAATCGTGATTTTTCACACGAAATACCCCAAAAAATTTTAAGTGCGCCCCCCCTAACTTGAAATCCTGGATCCGCCCCTGCAACTCACAGGAAAACTAGTGTGCCGTGGCTACCACACAAGGCCGTTAAAAGTTGTCCGTATACACAGTTTAAAACTATGTTTCCTTTTCTAATACTGTTATACTGTTCGTTCCGGTCTACGTTGTCTTTGTGCCCCAATATTAATGTTAGCTATGACTATTTCGTGGTCGCTCATTCCTGGTTCAATTTGAAGATCGTTGACAAGATCCTGATTGGTGGTAATGACTAGATCTAGTATGTTGTCATTTCTAGTTGGTTCATCAGTCATTTGGTGTAGGCAGTTATCTTTTGACATGTCAATAGCTCGTTGGTTCAAAGTGTTTGAGTATTGTGGTCTATCTCTGATACTATGGTCCATCCAGTTGATATCCGGGAGATTAAAATCGCCTGCTAGTATGATGTTTGGCAATGATTGTCGGTTAGTCAATTTAGAGATTGACTCATCCAGTGCGTTCAGTGGTGATAAGTCTTCACTTGATGGTTGTCGATAATAAGAGCCTATATATAGAGGCGGTTGTTTCCATGTCTGTATTTGTACCCAGTTGAGTTGACAATTAGTATCAAGGTCTATTTTCGGTGTGACAACTATGTTATTGTTGACTGCAATAAATACGCCTCCTTCTCCTTTTTTCTTGTCTTTACGATATATTTCATATTCGTCAGTTGGAAAAACTTCTTCGCTCTTGATGGTGTTATCTAGTTTTGATTCACAGCCGCAAACGATATCAGGTTTGTGGTCATCAATAAGTTGGCTAAATAGTGCTTGTTTTCTGTTAATACTCATTAAGCTGTTGCAATTTACTACCATTAATTGAATGCTCTTGTGTGTTTTTTTGTAGTTTTGGTGGTTCCTCGCCAATTTCGCTCGAGGTAGTATTCATGGTAGACTCAAATACATTATCATCCTCGTCGCTACTGAGTTTCTATATGGGTTGCTTTTATCTATATCATTTATAGATGTTGTGCTCAGATTTATTGACCCACAGGGTGGACATGTCCATGTAAAGTGACTTATTAATTGTAATCTGTTGTATTCAGTAGGTGTAATATTCCCACATCTCATGTGAATCCAGTCATCACAGTCATCACACTGAATGGCTCTGTGGTTACTAGCGACGGTTCGTTTACATATCCCGCATGGGCATTTTGACGGCACCGGACAGAAGTAGTATCGTCCAAATGCATGGTTGTATTTTCCTAGTGCTACATCTATGTTTGTTTGATGTTGCATAACTAAGTGATAGTATATTTGGAGAAATGTTACTTGCTTCATTTGTGAAGTTATGTATGCCATAGTTTATTTCAGATACTATAAAAACCTCGGTCTGGTCCAGTATTATGCTACCTGTGTCAATCACGTATTGTTTTGGATGGTTACTCTGCTGAAAGTTTGTGATTAATATGATCAGAATTGAGTATGTCAGGTGGAACATTGTGTACAAGCCAGCGAGGCGTCCCCAAGAAAGTAGCCGTCGGAAATCAGGGGCGGATCCAGGATTTGTGGTTAGGGGGGCGTGAGTATGCGAGGGTTCTGGTGACCGCTTAAGGTCCCCAGCGGGTCCAAGGCAGAGCCCTGGTAAGCGACCAGGGGGGGGGGGGGCTAAGACCCCCCCCCCCCGGAAGCTCTGGGGTTTTAGGAATTACAGACGTTTATTTGAACGACAATTTTGAACCAACCATACCATTTTTATCAGACCAAAAAAACTTGACTTTGAGTCTTAATTTTGTCGGATAATTGTTAACAGTGTGTTTTTGTCAGATTATAAGAAGGCATGCCCTATAAGAACCTAAAGTAAAAAATTTCTTTAACAACCGTGATGTGAATTGTTCAACTCATGACTGATCGATCACGATATTTTAACGCTTCAAAGAACTGTCGGTTTAGTTTCAACGCATTCCTCATTTCACTGATTGGTCTGTACTTTCGGTGCTTGTCCTTTCGGGTAGTTCTAGTTAATGCTACCCGTCCGGGTGGAGCTTTTCTTTTCGTCGTTTGATTCATTCATTGAAAACGTATGATTCGACCGTTCTTGTTTATAGACAAACAAAAGCGGAAATTGTCAATACATGCACTTGTTGTTGATTTCGGATAAGCTAACGTAACTAAATTAGATGATCAGAATCGTTTCATGCAGCATTAATGTTAACATATTAGCCTTTGTTTGTCTATAAACAAGAACGAATCGTACGTTTTCAATGAATGAACCAACGGCAAAACGAAAAGCTTCATCCGGACGGACAGTATATACTGATCATTTATCAATGGGTAGAGCTTTTTAGAATGATATTGCAAATTTACTCCTAATATCATTACTATTCATTTTGACTTAAAGGTCACGAGTTAGCCATTCATGAAAAAGTTGTGTGTTGAATTGCTTAATTGACGTTGTATAACATATGCTTTGCGAATTTTTTTTTGGGGGGGGGGGGGGGCGCACGCCCCACACGCCCCCTTTAAATCCGCCTCTGGAAATTGAAGGAAGATAATCGTAACTCCAAAAGAAGATAATCTATTTTTATATATTATAATTTATGGAGTTACGATTATCTTCCTTAAATTTCCGACGGCTATTTTCTTGGTAACGAGACCATATATGGTATCAAGAACACACACATACAACAAAATCGTACAGATCAACCTTGGGGCTGAGTAATTCATGACAACAACACGTTAGAATGTAGTCCGAGATTCCTCTGTCGTTTAACGGCTTTTATGGAGTTGCTGTAGCCGTTGAACGTCAGAGGGCAATATATACGGATTATAGCGGATTTGCCTCTCCAGCTCTGGGTCGGCACGTTTCCACGTTTCGTGGCTATCGGATTTTATTTTCTATCATAAACCCTTATATAAATCGCTTCACCAATCATTTTTCTATTCATTCATAATCATCTTACTCTCAGAAAGTGGTGTTACACTCCATTACAGCACGATTTTGTCTTAGATCCTATTATTCCGCCATTTGACATCCATTTTCGAATCTACAAACGTGATCTCGCGATACTAACTGAATGATAACAGTAACGCATTGCATGATGGGAGCTACTTAATTCAGCGCACCAAATTATTTGAGCATTATTTGCATACGTAAACAACATTCAAATCACATGGAAGACCATACATTTAAGCGTATTCTGCAGGACAAACAGTCCATCTATAGATCAAGGCAGAGCAGAAGGAAATAATACAGAATGTGTTGGAAAGAAAAGATTCAATGGCAGAGTGTTGCCAATGGGCTTCGGAAAGAGCATGTGTTACGTCCCCCTTTTTTGGATAAGGTACTACATCATTTTTTTTTCTTATGGTTATCTGTAATTCACTATTGCTGTTGAAATCATTACCAATCAATATAATCAACTGTATTAAATTTTATGTTAATTGTTCTGCCTTAACAGGCGTGTATGATTGGCAATACAAATATTTGTTTGTTTGTTTATATGCAAATCATCTCCCATGATACATTGCGGTAATCGTGGTGTTCTCGTAGTCACGTGACAAATGTTTGAAAAATGGAAGACAAATGGCGGAATCATAGGATCTAAGGCAAAATCGTGCTGTAATGGAGTGTAGCACCACTTTCTGAGGGTAAGATGGTTATGAATGAATAGAAAAATGATTGGTGAAGCGATTTATATAAGGGTTTCTGATAGAAAATAAAATCCGATAGCCACGAAACGTGGAAATGTGCTGACCCAGAGTTGGAGAAGCAAATCCGCTGTTTTCCGTATGTATTGCGCTCTGATGTTCAACGGCTACAGCAACTCCATAAAAGCCGTTAAACGACAGAGGAATCTCGGACTAGTTAGAATGGAGATAATTAGCAGAAAACGTTCTTGCCTATTTCTACCTCCGCCATGTTGTGATCGTCGTAACTGCAGTTACCACGATCAGTTTAACGCCAGTGAAAAAAGACGAAATTCAGAAAACGAATGATATCATTTCTAAATCGCTTTACTTCCGATTGCCCACCGTCTTAATTTATCGTGAAAAATGACAATTTTCAAACCAATTTTCACGTAATTTCTTCAAAAATTAAACTTATCACCGGATTTGGTCACTAATGGAGAAGGAATTGCTACCCTTCCGGAGTACTCCAGTTCACCCCCGGTTTTTAGTGGGATTCGTGTTAGTTTGGTTCAATCTTTAATTTTCTGTGTAGTGCTTTGTAAATCATTGTTTGTCCCTCTGTCAGTTTCTTCTGACCATTGTATTGTTTGTCCTTCTTCGATTAACGACTTCTGATTACCCCCCTTTGGTATCATCAAACATTTCCTATGAAATATGAACTTCATAGCGGGAGCTGTTGGTATATTACTATCAAAACCTTGTCTGCAGGTACAACAACATATAGACCTTTTTATTCTTAAAAACATGGGCGCGGCCATTATCGACTTCCGAGTGTGTCCGCCATTAGCAAAGTGTCAAAATATTATTTTCTCGGGGTTTATCGATACGCTAATGTATGGTTTCTCTAGTACAGGTGTCACAATATACTGTTATTTCGGCTTGCAATTCAATGATAACACCTGCTATGAAGTGATTTGTAAACGGAGATATAATGACAACAAATAAATTACCTGGTATGTATTTTTTTTTTAATTACCGTTATATTGCCCATACAAAATCAGTATAAATCCTACTTGATAAAAAAACTGCATGCACTTTTTTTCCTTTTTTGTTGCTTTTCAAGCATAAGCAAAAAGGGGTAATCAAATTAATATTTTGTATGAAATTAAAAAGTAAATATATAAATTATAATATACGCTTTTTGAAATTATTACTATACGATTTAAAGTGAAGTAATAATGATAAAAAGTGTGCCTAACTTATAAGAAGGAACTTAACTTTGAATGTGACATCTTAAGGTGCATTTTTCAATTCTGTCTTATTTTATTTATTTTTTGTTTGTTAAATTGTAAAACAAATTAAAACTTTTTGTCGGTCAATTTCTTTATAGGGATCTGTAGTGAAGATGAAAAGGAATTTAAGTTTTATCAAATTAAAACATCTGAATATCTGAATTTCTTTATCTGAAAAAAAGTTTCATGAGGAACCTAATATAACTATTTGCTCCCAGGTTTCAGATACGTGAACCGGACGGGCATTTTTCACCCCATTTGTCTTCTTTTTTAAATTTCTTTGCTAGGATTTCAGTTTTATATTGATTTATTCTTTAATTTCATGTGTTTTTGAAGATTAATTAAAATTTAATATTAACGCTTTCTAGACTTGTAGTCTGCTGAAGGTCGACCGTGTCAACAGCGATGCGATGCTTCCCGGGTTTGGCACTTAGAGGAATAGACAGTCGTGTCATTGTGCAACAAAGGTGTTAAATTCATTATAACTGATAGTTAACTGTGTATTGCAAAACAAGTTATAGCAAAGACATCACTAAAACACAAAAAATTAATTTATGTATTGGGTTGATTCTTAAATGTATTTGATTTGCAATATGACAGTTAAACTCTATCCCCTTCCCACAAAAGGGTTAAAAATGATAAAAATATATATAACTGAATTATGATGACAAGAAACTAATAGAAAAAAAAAATCGCCGAATTTTGTTGCAGGGCATCATGTCGTTCATTTTTACTTCTTACAGAATCAAGATTTATTTCAAGATTTATCTACAGAAATGTGATACCTCTTTGTAAATTGTTAATTATTTTATGCGGCTTCTACATGAAAAACAATAATTCCTACACTGCTCACTTTGTTCCCGTTTCCTTTGGAATATTTAACTTTCATTTAAGACAACCTTTATTTAAGTCAGGTTTTTTTTTCTATGTTATCCTCTACCGCATACGGAAGGAACATTATTCCTCCACATATTTGCTACTCTATCATTGTGCAAATGATTTATTTTTTGGTCAATTGCATAAGTGCTCCCTACATCATAAAAATATGCGACTTTGTGGCTGTGTGAAGTGAAGACAATATTCAAAGGGAACTTAGTTCTTTTGTACAAAATATATACCGTTAGTAAAAAATGTGTGTTGAGGGTTCCATACCGAACGTTTTTTTGTTGTTGCGTACCCCGTTTTGTATTGAAATTCTGCCACATAAGCAAGGTTAAAATCTGAATAGCTACAGATCGATCTGTTAGCCCACATCTGGCAAAATGACTAGCTAATTCTTTAATCTTGAAAATATTGATGACGTATAGATTTGTCCGACCTGGTCCTGAACTATGTGATTCTGAACAATTTAAACAATAACCGTTTAAGTTCAATTCAATAATCCATATTTCGAAATATTCGGCCAAAATCACGGGAATAAGCCATAAAATATTAACTGAAGCGTGTTTATCTAATCCAATTATGAATACTGATTAATCGTAACTAGTGTAAACAACCGATTGTTACACTTTCGTAATGGCGGACGATAGTAACACCACCTAGCGTCCACGAACGATAACTAGGTAATCACCGATTTCTGAAAACGGCAGAGGTGTAGGGTTGGACCGGAAGGTGTCACGGGGAAAGCTCTAGCAGTGGACCAGAAAGTTTGTACCAGCTTTGGGAGTGGACCAGACAGTGTGTGTGTGCGAGGAAAGGGGGGGGGGGGGGGTATGTGGGCTTTAGAAGTGAACCTGAATGTGGGGGATGCTCTAGACGAGAACATGAAAGAGCAAGAAGGAAGCTTTCAAAACTAACAAGCGAAAAAATCATTTTGCTTCCAACCATACCCTTCTGTCCCACTATTCTGCTACCATGATTAAAATTATATTTTTTCTAAAGATGTGGGGGCGACATTTTTCCCCTTTCCCGGCGCCCAGTGACATGTCATGACGAGAAGACAAACACTGGTTTGCCTTTTTATCCTTAAATACTAATTTTGGTTCAACATTTGGTGCTAAAATTTCATGATCATTATGTTGAATATTACTTAAAATATTTATTCAATATTTGTTTGAGTTTAACGTTCATAGGCTGTGTGTAACTTTTAACAGGTTTCCTTGATCCACAATAGAGCTTAATGTATATTTAGCATGTCTCTTATGATAATGATATAAGCAGAAGAAGTCTTTGACTTATGTTACAACTGCAAGATCAAGGTATACAAGATATCAAGGCTTTACGAAAGCATCCGTATTTTATCGACTTTCCCGTTACCCGATCCATGATTAGAAACCTAACACTTGCTTCCGCCAGTCAAAGAAATAATACGGACCTTTTGACCTGTGTCACTGGCCAATGAATCACATGAATTTTGTAAACAATAATAGATAAATGAGTTTGGTAATCGCACCATTTGACGATACATTTCATCTAGATGATATGCCTGTTGATGTTTCAGACACTGCCCCAATAGTGAGTACAGAAACCGAAAATGACAGGCTCCCTGACGTGAGAGCAGTGACAGAAACGGCCGTAGAATCCGGAATAACACTGGACATCAGTAGAGGCAGAGCTTATGCCACAGTTGCTATACTTCTCACAGTCAATTTGCTAAATTATATGGACAGATATACCGTTGCAGGTAATTTAATTTAAATTGACTTTGTAGACACCATTCTGACTTAATAAACAACTTCCTAGTAAATATGGGTCTGTTCGTCCTAATACACAGTCATTAGACCAGTGGGGCCGTTCACCCTTAGTTTGATATATGTATAAATGATTTGAAGTGACATATATGTAGAACATCTAGACTAGTAAAATTAAATAGTTTTATAGTCAGATTTATACTGACTAGATTAAACTTATTTTATTGTTTACTTGATAACATTTGGATCGGACACAAGTTATATACATGTATATCAACTGACAGTTATTTTTTCCTTTGTTAACCGCATCGGTGGTGTAATGATCACCTCCAGTGCAGAAGATCGTGGGTTCGAGCCCAGATCGGGTCAAACCAAAGACTATAAATTGGTATTTGTTGCTTCTCCGCTTAGCACGCAGCATTAAGGTGAAGGAGTAAAGACTGGTTGGCTTGGAATCGGGATAATGTGTCCAAGTGGGGTGACATGTCTACCCACAGACTGTTGTTTCGGTGAGCTAATACTATAAAAATCCAGCTAAGCGTGTTTGTCTAGCACGAAGAGGACCTCCTCATCATCTCATTGAAAATTAACTTGTTCTCTGCATGATATACATTTCTGTAGCTGAAAAATTGCAGAGTTGGCATTAAACAACAATCACTCACTCTTCCTTGGTAACCATAGTTGAGTAAAGTGCAATAATTGTTAATACCAATGAACAATCTTAATATTGATATTTTATAATAGTCTCAGTGTTTTTATTTTGTTTATTTATCTAACCTCAACGTACGCAAATATGAACAATTCATGGGCTTTGTTGCATCAGTCATGCAGAAAGTTATTAATCATATTATAAAAAAAAATGACTAGCAAAAAATAAGCCACTAGGGATTAGAAATTCTGCAAGAAATTCTACAAATTAGCCTCACAGGACACAATGGCAACTTTTAAATAAATATACACAAAAGATAATTAAGTTTGAAAGATATGTTTTTATATTCTCAAGCTGATTTACAAACAATACTGTATCATACAAATGTATTTAATCCAAGTTTAAAAAACTCCTAAAAGCAAACAAAATATACATAATCACATTCAGATCTCTCATGCCTTTTCAGTGAAAATATGTTGTTATTTTACCAGCAACCAAAAGAAGCAATGCATATTAAACCATTAAAACACCAATATATAAAACGATGATTAAGTTTGGGAAATACATTATAATTTAACATTGGAATTATGACTGTTCATATAAAATAGCTACATACCTTTTTGATTTAAGGATATGTTCTCTTTAGGAATGTTAGATTTCATATTTTCTACTGGAAAAAAATGTTGTCCATAAAATTTTCATTATGCATACCAATTTTTTTTCCAAGAATGGCCTGAAGTGCACGTTTTAATGTATTAGAAAAGTTTTATCTATTATTTATCATTTGAATATTTTTTTTAATGAAAATTGTTTGTATTATGGCCGGTCCTACATTGGGGCTATTTCTGAAGAATTAAATAATTACACAATGTGCAAATGTTGTATAAGATTGTATATTAATATATTGAAAAATAGGCCAGACAGACCCAGAACAAATGAAGCCAGATTACTACTATGTATTATACAGTATATATATATAGAATATTAGAAATTACTTTGTAAAATAAAATGAAAAATTGAAGTTTTCTACTACCAACAAGAGGAATAAATGTTGAATCTGAAAGATAATGTGAGATAATATCATTATTATAAGCAAATCTACCAGCTATTTAAATTTTGGTGCTATTATTTAAAATTCTATCTTAACAGGTGTATTGTCAGATATACAGAAAGCATATGGGCTATCAGATTCCAGTGATGGGTTGTTACAAACAGTATTTATTCTAACATACATGGTTTGCTCCCCAATTTTTGGATACCTAGGAGATCGATACACTAGGAAGTATATAATGGCGGGAGGAATATTTTTCTGGTCATGTGTTACTTTAGGCTGTTCGTTTGTTGATAAGGATGTAAGTATGTATTAGTCGTGAGTATGTATTAGTCGTGAATATGTATTAGTTGTGGGAATCAAACAATTTTTCAGGAATGATGGTTTGGTTTATGGTGCTTATCGCCATAACTTTTCAACAATATTTCAGTTATATCGTCATCTACGCTCAAGACCGAAAGAATGGAAAGCCAAATAATTTAAAAGTGAATGGGAGCAATAAAACCAAAAGATCTAAACAAGATAGCTAAAATTGGCTATAATGCAATACAAAATGTGTACAGGTTTTTATGATTGGAGACTTTAATGTGAATACGGAATGAAACACATGAATCAAAGACTAGATACGGGGATTAGGGTTATGGTGTTTAACGTCACTTTCAACAATATTCCAGTTATATCGTGGCGGTAAGTTTTATTGGTGGAGAAGACCAGAGTACCTGGAGAAAACCACAGACCTGCCGCAAGTCACTGACAAACTTTATCACATAATGTTATATCGAGTACACCTTGTCTGAACCGGATTCTAACACACAATGTTAGTGATAGAAATAGGTTGGTAAATTTGTCTTTATTGATATGTACAAATCTTAATAAAGTGAAGTCAAGCCTTTTGAAAATAACTACACTTGAAGTATATAAAAAATTATACAGTGCATATTTCTTTCATTGCTACATGTCGGTGGTTTTCTCCAGGGACTCCGCTTTCCTCCACCAATGAAACTGACTGCCACGATATAGCGAAAATATTTTTGAAAGTGGCATTAAACACCATAACCATAACCATATTTCTGCCATAAGCATAGTGTAATGACACACTCTTTTAATTAGAAGAGCTATTGACTTTCCTCTATAACTAGGTCATAGCTTGACACTAAAAATAGGTTTTGATAATATTGTTATGTCATATCATTAGCTCACCTTGCCAAAGGCAATGTGAGCTTTTGCCATCACTTGGCGTCCGTCGTCTGTCGTCCGTTAACTTTTCACATTTTAATCTTCTCCTCTGAAACCGCTTGGCCAAATGAACCAAAACTTGGTAGGAAGCATCTATGGAAGGTTCCCTATAAAGATTGCTCATTTTGTCCCGATCCGTTAACAAACATGGCCACCATAGGCAATTCTTGTTTCTGATTGGTCGATTTAAAAAAATCATCTCCTCTGAAACCGCTTTGCCAAATGAACCAAAACCTGGTAGGAAGCATCTATGGCAGGTCCTCTATAAAGATTGCTCATTTCGTCCGATCCGTTAACAAGCATGGCCACCACAGGCAATAAAGAGTGCTCATTTATTTCCGATCCATTAACAAACATGGCCGCCACAGGCAATTCTTGTTTCTGATTGGTTGATTTCTAAAAAAATCGTCTCCTCTGAAACCGCTTGGCCAAATGAATCGAAACTTGGTAAGAAGCATCTATGGAAGGTCCTCTATAAAGAATGCTGATTTAGTTCTGATCCATTAACAGACATGGCCGCCACAGGCAATTCTTGTTTCTGATCGGTCGATTTCTAAAAATCTTCTTCTCTGTAACTGCTTAGACAAATGAACCGAAACTTGGTGGGAAGCACCTATGGATGGTTCTGTATTAAGTTTCCTCAAAGCAGAATGAAAGGTGAGCAACACATGCTCAGCCCACTGAGCCTCTAGTTTTAGGGAGCTGTTGTAGCTCTGATCATATAGTATTTGATTTAAGACCTACATTTGTACATATGAAATAAGTAAATGCGAAAGTTCTTAATTTGATTCCTCGCCTCATGGCGAGGTGTACTCGATACTCATTTAAGTAGGTCAATGGTTTTCTCCACAAATAAAACTGACCACCACAAAATAGCGGAAATATTGTTGAAAATTCAGTTGCTGTAAATTAACGCCCAATAACTTATTTAACTTCATAATGATGGAGTAAAGTAAAAGGAAAGTACAAATAGATTATGGCATGTGACTTTGGTATACCTGGGAGATGTGAAATATTTAAAGTGGAAATGATTCAATGTCTCAAATGTTAACATATATATAATATATATTTTTAATAATAATTTTTTTGCGATCTCTGTACATTTGTTAGTTTTAAAACATTGAGTACGATAGCTTTCAATAAACACAATGTCAACATTTTCATAGACAAAGTTATGCTGGCGACATAGGGCGACTGTACAAAATTACAAAACGACTTCAACTTCGCTTTTGACCAACGAGAAAGCGAATGCAATCTTCACACGGTGACTTCTTCATTCAAATTGCCCTGTAGCATGAGCCCTGGGCACGTTCATGTTAGTATACATGTTAAACATTGGTGTTAATACTGTAATTGTTTGTTTACATTTTGCATCATTTAATTTATATACACTTATGTATTCTTAATTTCTCATATATGATCCATCCCACACACATGATACATCTATATACATACATGCAATAATTTGCACATCAATATCTCCTTCATATATATATATATAATGAATACAAATAAACATTATCTTTTTAAAAAAAAATGTAAAACAAAACAAACAGTGAAACTGTACAAACACAAGACACCCATTTATATCCCGTTCTAAGGGTGTGTTATCTGTTTATTTGTCCAGATTGTACCTTAGAGAATTTGTCATATTTCTGTTCTGTTTTAGGGTCTTAGTATTACAATTGATAAAAGATATCAGTAGCTCAACTATTGGCCCCAAACTGATAGCTATCTTGTTTATCTCTTTTACAGCACAAGCTATTTTTCTTTTTACTGCGAGCCTTGGTTGGTATAGGAGAAGCAAGTTATTCTACGATAGCCCCAACACTGATAGCTGATTTATTTGTAGGAGGGCTCAGAACAAGAATGCTGATGGTATTTTATTTTGCTATACCAGTTGGCAGGTTAGTTTAATTTGGATGATAGTTAGGGTTATGGTGTTTAACGCCACTTTCAACAATATTAGGTCAGTTTTATTGGTGGAGGAAGCCGGAGTACCTGGAGAAAACCACTGACCTGCTGCAAGTCACTGACAAACTTTATCACATAATGTTGTATCAAGTACACCTCACCATGAGTGGGATTCAAACTCCAACTACTATATGATCACGACCACGACAACCCCAATTTAATTCAGAGTCATAAACACTCTGGGTTAATAATGTATTGAGGATATTGAAAAATTTGAAGATTTTAATTATATTAATGCAGACACTAAGTAATCTATAACATCTAATATAATGTATTCCCTTTCATGGTTACCAATAATGAAATACTTGTCAAGCTCTCGTTCATTTTGAAAAAAAATTCCATTTGACTTTTCTTCAGTCTCCTCTTTTACAATTTTATATACAATGTACATGTATTGTGAGTGTGTAGCTTGTGTCAATATTTTTTTGTGGTTCAAATATTAATAATTTGTCATGATGGCCCCCAATTGACAAAAGAAGAATTTAATTGAGTAATATAATTTCTATTTCAGTGGTCTTGGATACATTGTAGGAGCTAATATAGCAAGTGCATTAAATGACTGGCATTGGTCACTAAGGGTAAGATCAGATTATGTCTGACCTGTATAAGAGGTCAATAAGGGAGGGTAAAAATGGGTGAAGTCAATGAATATTAATTAGCACCATGCTTCATATCTCAGTTAACTCACAACTGATCACGCTTTGATTACTCTCCACTCGTTACTCATGGGTCAACTGTACTGTCAGAGAAATCCTCCTAGTCATGGAATCGTTTTAAAACTTAAGATGACTGTCTTTATAGCCAATCAAATCACAGCTTTTAAATGTATGTAAATTAAGAAAGGAATTCCTTGCAAATTATGAGAGTCCTCATCTCTGGTTTTCTATCACATTCCTTAAAACTTTTAGCATGGTTGCTTATTGTTATATGGGGAACCGCATATCATTGCAGCATTTTGATCAGACATAAATGTTTTTGCATCAAAAACATAATCATTACCATATATGTTACTGTTCTGACACTCATATGCAAGGCTTGGGGCTTCACATGTCAGTTAGGGCTTGTCATCCTTTCTCCCAGTCTGACAGTCATGCTTTATCTAAAATAAAAACGCAGATATCAAATTTAGTGTGTACGACACGATTCTGGAATAACCTTCATCAGGTACACTGAAAGTCAAATAATTTTAAAATCTTTGGGAGCAAGAAAACAAAAGGGCCTAAAAGGGTAGCCAAAGTTGGCTAAGGTCACCTATGCCTGAGGGGGAAGTACCTTAGTTTTAATAAAGATTAGATGATGTAAATTTCAATATGAAAGTGATGATATAAACAACAATAACCCTAATCTTCTGACACTCACTGACTAGTATTTGATCTACTGGGTATTTCTTTTATGTTATATATGCTTAATTGAGAAAAATACGGGTGATACATTATCGCAGGAAACCGCATCGGTGATGTAATGGTTTGCATGTTCACCACAAGTGTGGTAGATGTGTGTTCGAACCCCTGTCATGTCAAACCAAAGGCTATAAAATTGGTATTTACTGATTCTTTGCTTTAGCGCTCAGCTTTAAAGAGTAAGAGCAAAGACTTATTGCTTTGAAATTAGGATAATGTGTCCGAGTGGAGTGAATACTACCCACAGACTGTTGTTGAACTAACACTATAAACATTTTAGCTTTAATAATTGATTACTTTTTTTTGTACTAATTTTAGGCCACCTGGCAAAAAGGTCATGTGATCTATTGCCATTGGATCATCCCGATGATGTCTGTTAATTATTCATCATTGTCAAAAGTTTTTTCATATTTTAATTGTCTCATTTGAATTCACTGTACCAAATTATTCAATCTTTGTTGGCTTTTAAAGACGTAGTACAATGTATATTTCTACTTTCAGTTTATCTCTACCATGTGATATATTTCTACTTTCAGTTTACACCTCCATTTGGTATGCTTTGTGTGATATTAATTTTATTTGTTTTGAAAGAGCCTCAAAGAGGTCAGTCTGAAGGAGGTAGAAATCTACATAACACCTCATTTTTAAATGATCTGAAATATCTTTTGAAAAAGTAAGTTGTTTTACATTTTTTTAAAGTAATATTACACCAGTTTTGAGTAAAGAAAATTTTTCCCTGAAAATTCAATTTGGAATACGGCGGTACCTTTACTAAGCTATTCATGCATGTTTCAAGTTGAAATATGTTCCCAACAACTAGAAATCTGCAAATCCGTGTGCATGTATATCGTCCTCGCCATTATTGTGGAGACTGATTAGCTTTCGGTTGTTTTGTTCTAATGATTGCCGATCATAATCTTTTGAAGAAAAGTTTTGGTCCGATGATTGCCGATCATAACCTCGTGAAGAAAAGATAAACAATCATGGATGCTGAGGTAAGCATGCACACATTCCTGACAATGATTATTGAGGAATCTGTCTGTTTCATGTCGTGTGAACCAATTTTTTTTTGTAATTATTCTTATGTGGTACACACGGAATATATATATTTGTTTTTTCATCAACTGAACATTGCGCATGAGCGATAATCTCCCTGAAAGAGTTCAAATCTTGTGTCACGCGCATATCATTTGCATTACTGTACTGGAAAACAGAATTATCAGCTGTCAAATATTTTGTGATTTGCTCTTAAAATCTGCTTTTGAGCGGATTTTTAATGTTATGCAGTTGATTTTAGTTAAAATTAAGTGACATATTAAGTGAAAATATTTAATCCAAAAATTCCACGATATTGGCCTTTCATATTACTTTAATAGAAATATGAAATTTTGAAAATTATATTTTGTAATTTGTATATTAAATGAATGCTGAATGTTAGTTATACATTAGACACACATATTGGAACTGAATTAATGAAAAATATAATATATGCTTAAGACCATCATATATTATGGACTGTCCTTATAATTAGTAGCTTTCTACAGTAATATCAAAAGGCCAGTTCTGCATTATTAAAGACACACAAAGCTGTCAATATATCAATGAAAAAATATTAGTTTTATTTCAGTTATAGTCTAAATCACCATTCTTTAAAAAAAATATTAGAGAATGAAGTCGTTTTCAGGGTTGTAATCTTCCCAGATATCATCACAACAATCGGGTTATTGTATACATGTAACCATCTTTTGCTTTAATGGATCAAAAATATTTTCACAAGCTTTTTTAGCACCTAGGTGGTCAAAACGTTTTGGAGTCTGACTGACTTTCCTTGTACTAGCCTCCATGACCTTGATGAGTCTATGTCACTTTTACGCTTTGAAAAGGATAATTTACTCTCTCTTACAAACGTTTGCAAGATGTACATTCTAAATACAAAACAGATTGAGACAAACTGTATTTTCAGAAAAGTTTGAGATGATTAATTTTGAAAAATTATAATCGATTGTTGTTGAAATTTAAATAATCGACCAATTTTCGATCATAATCGATGATTGGAACACCACTAAATGACATATCTCTTCTTTTTCAGTAAAAGTTTTGTATTATCTACATTGGGGTTCACATGTGTAGCCTTTGTGACTGGTGCCCTGGCACTGTGGGCACCGCTGTTTATGCAACGTTCTATTAATGTACAGTCAAGGAATGTAGAACCAAATATGTAAGTTAACATTCCTCTTTGTGTATTGAGATGCTTTTAATTGGTTTTTGTTTGTTTGTTTGATGGTGTTTAATGCCACTTTCAACAATATTTCTGTTATATTGTGGTGGTCAGTTTTATTGGTGGAGGAAACTGGAGGGCCCAGAGAAAACCACTGACCTTTCAGAAGTCACTGACAAACTTTATCATATAATGTTGTACACCTCGCCCTGATCGAGATTCAAACTCACAGCATCAGTGGTGATTGCATAGATTGTTGTAAATCCAACTACCATACGATCACGGCCATGACAGCCCCGCTTTTAGTTGGACTTAAAACCTGATGTCTGAGATTCTGTAGTTAACTTTATTAATTGAAAATTCAGTTAGTGCATAGGCAAAATTTATCAATCAATGTGTAAAAATTATATGTAGCTGTTAAATATAACATATTGCATGAATTATGCACCTTTGCAGGACTTTGTGTCAGTGTCACCCTTTTAAATGTCAGGTAAAATGGTTGGGAAATGAAATCTTCTTACTCTTTGATCTTTACACGCTATAATATACCATTATTGACTTTCATTTCGTTTAATATAAGGATCTATCGGCCTCGGTAAATATCATATATCTTGTCAGTAATTGTTTTATTATATGAAACTGTTATTAATGTCCTCTGTGTCATTTATGAATTAGCATTAAACACTACATGTGTGGTTTTTTTGTAAATTTTAATGATAACAAGAAAGATTAGATTAATTTAGATCGTTCCAGAGGAGCCTTTGGAACGTTATATTAACCTCACGTGACGCTAAAATTAAAAGTAGGTGTTTTCCCTATTTTAGCGTCACGTGAGGTTAATATAATGATCCAACGGCTCCTCTGGAACGATCAAAATCAATCTTTGCAGAAATTAAAGGCTTCCACAGTATTCATAAGATTCTATCAAGAAAAAATTTCATGCTTTTAGCCAATCAGATAAAAGAAATATTTATAGTCATATAATAATATCTATTATCAAGCAAATACATATAGCATGATATCAACATAATATCCCTGTTTTCTAATGTGACGTTATAATATATTTCATATATGATAGACTCAGATCAGCATCCGGACTCAAATCGGCGTCCACTCCTCAAATTGGCATCCACTGACGTCATTATCTCAAATCATGGTCCGATTTAACTGTATTCTCAAATCGGCATCCTTTTCAAATTCTCAAGATCTATGGCCAATTTATTGGTTAGGGTTAAGGTTAGGGCATACATCAGTGATGTCATTGGATGTCGATTTGAGAAAGTGAGAGACGACCATAGATTTTAGAATTCGACACCGATTTGAGAATTTGAAAAAAGGACATAGATCTGAGGTACAGATGTCTGTGACGTAGAAATCAGACATGACTAATCTGTATTCTGTTTCTATTTCAGTATCAGTTTAACGTTTGGAGGTATTACAATAGCAGCAGGATTTATCGGTGTGTTCTTAGGTGCCGAATCATCACGACGGCTTAAGAGCATAAATCCTAGAGCAGATCCACTTATATGTGCCTTTGGGTTACTAACCTGTACTCCATTTTTATTCCTTGCTATATATACCTCTAGATATCATACAACTATTACTTGGGTAAGTCTTTGTTATAGAGGGGCCGTTGTGGTCGTAATCGTATGGTAGTTGGATTTGCAACTACCTGTGTAATCACTTAAGTTGTGAATTCGAATCCTGCTCATGGCGAGGTGTACACAATACAACATTATGTGATAAAGTTTGTCAGTGACTTGCGACAGGTCAGTGGTTTTCTCCACCAATAAAACTGACCGCCACGATATAACTGAAATATTCTTGAAAGTGATGTTAAGCACCATAACCCCCCTTAATCATAGTGCTGAATTAAAAACACTTGTTCATTGAAGATAAGCCACATCAGTGGTGTGTGGTAGATTGGTGTATGGTTAGCGTGGTATATCGTGGGTTTTGATTCCCTGTCGGGTCAAAGCAGACTAGAAAATTGGGATTTGTTGCTTCTTCTCTAAGCATTCAGCATTAAGGAGAAAAACCAAAAACTGGTGGGCTCGAAATCAGGATAATATGCCCAGATGGAGTGACATGTCTACCTACAGACTGTTATTTCAGTGAGCTAGCACTACAAGATTCCAATTAAGTGTGTTAATCTAGTAACAAGTAAACTTCATCATCATCTCATTGAAAGGTAACTTGTTCTCACCATTATATAGCTGAAATATTGCTCATTTGGCATTAAACAACAATCACTTACTCACTCCATTTAAAATAAGAACATATTAGGTCTATCAATATTTGATATTTCAAAGAATATGTTTAAACTTTGTTCGCGAGGGGATATAGTAACGCTACCGTCCATCTGTCCTTCCGTAACATCCTTGTGAACACTCTAGAATCAACATCCTTCAATGGATTTTGACCAAACTTGGTACATACTTAGTCCTTAAGAGAATCTGGAACCCTATTGATTTTCAAGGTCATAGGTCAAAGGTCAAGGTCACCTGGTCAAATTTTTAGGCGAGGGGATATGCCACGCTTTGCGTTGTCCTTGTTATTTGAAGAAATCGTCTCCATAGAAACCATTGCTTCAAAGGAAACGAAATTGGATTAGGATGATCTAAGAGTGTTCCATCTTCAAAATCGAGTCTGATAGCCCTGCCTTACATCCAAGATTGTTAAAAATAAAAATTTATGTCAGTGGCAAAAATAGGTCAAGTTTAAGCTGGAATCAGCTGAAATTTGAATTTTAACATGTTTCGCATACCATATATATTCAAACATTTTGTATAAAATTAAGAAGTTTGATTGAAAACCATACAAGAGATTACAGGCTTCTGGGAGCCTTTAAGTTGCTAATTATTCATAGTACTGTATGTGTAATTATGAGATGACAAATATTTTCACAGGTACATTTTTGTATCTTCATTCCCAGTAAAACAATGTGATTTTTAGCTCACCTGGCCAAAAGGCCATGTGAGCTTTTGCCATCACTTGGCGTCCGTCTTCTGTCAACTTCTCACATTTGAATCTTCTCCTGTGAAATCGCTTAGCCAAATGAACCAAAACTTCGTAGGTAGCATCTATGGAATGGACTTTATTAAGATTGCTAATTTCGTTCTGATCTGTTAACAAATATGGCTGCCATAGGCATCTTGTTTCTGGTTGTCAATTTCTTAAAAATCTTCTCCTCTGAAACAGCTTCATCATTACATTAAGAATTGTCATCAAACTAACGGCGCCCTGTAAAGAAACAAAACAAAACAAAGCAAAAACAAAAACTACATATACTTCTTATTTTCTTTTCAGATACTTATTTTTCTTGGTGAAGTTTGCTTATGTTTGAATTGGTCAATTGTAGCAGACATGTTATTGGTAAGTATATAAGTTGCCATTTCCTAGGTACAGTCAAACTTTATGCAAGTTGACTTATGATCATTACTTCTCCTGTATACAGTCAACCTTTTTCTTATATTGAGATATAAGAAATATATACTATCGTTGATAGGTTTTGCGAGAATGGATTTCGTAAAGCAATATTGCATGGAAGGCGAAGAAATGTTGTAAATAATTTTTATCAATGTATGACGCTTTTCGCTTGATAATGGATGTTATTATGTGTAAAGATCAAACAGGAAAAATTTACAAATCGTCAGTAAACGTTATTATCGCATAGTTTAACTAGCTGATGCACAGATGAAATACTATGTTTGATTCGATTGCCCTTTTTTTCTCAAGTTATGGCACTATTTTTATATTAGAATTATTTCAGTGAAATTGGGGATGTATGAAACACATTTTTTTGCTAAAGCCCAATCTCAAAAATCGTAGTTTTTGTTTTGTTATTAAGTCTCCCAAACAAATTTTGTTTTTACTCCGTTTTTTCATTTTTACTTTATTTTGGTGATTTATGAAGTTCATTTGTTTATTTATTTTTCATAATGTATATTTTCAGTATTGTGTTATACCAACAAGACGTTCTGCGGCTGAATCGATGCAGATTTTATTGTCACATGCATTAGGTGATGCCGGTAGTCCATATTTAATTGGTGTGGTAAGTATCATATATATAAAAATGTTTATTTACAGGTAATCTTTAAACACGACATTCCACAATATTTCAACTTTTTGTAGCAATCAGCTCTACACAGAGAAACATTTTTAACCTTTAGTAATGCATTGACTAAACTTTTTCACATAAATTGTATTTAATACACCTATCAACAGATGGTAGTCAAAAGCCCAAACCTTAGTAGTAATAAATAGACAATAATTGTATGCATAAATGTTCGTAGGTATATCTAACTTTCACAAAATCATGACCATGGTGGCCCCTGAACTTGTTTAAAGATAATTGAGATACTTCCTTATTATAATTTTCATTCAACCTTAGAGTAAAAAATTGTTATTGATCTTTCTCCTCTATCTTGAAATAAGGGCCGTCATGGCAATGATCATATGGTAGTTGGATTTACAACTAACTACCTGTGCAATCAGTGCATATCACCACTAACCTTATGACTTCGAATCCACCTCTGACGAGGTGTTCTTGATACAACATTATGTGAAAAATTTTGTCAGTGACTTGCGACGGGTCTGTGGTTTTCTCTGGGTACTCCGGTTTCTTCCACCAATAAAACAGACGGCCATGATATAACTGAAATATTGTTGAAAGTGGCGTTAAATACCATAACCTTAACTCACCCACCCTTATCTTGTAATTACTTGTTTGCGCCTTCTATTTGTTGTAATATACATGTAGAATAAACAAACCTTTTGCCTACCCTTCCCGAGCACCTGAGTTCACCCCCGGTTTTTAGTGGGGTTCGTGTTACTCAATCTTTAGTTTTATATGTATGTTTTGTTGATCGTTGTTTGTCCTTTTGTACTTTTTCTTTTGGCCATTGTGTTGTCTGTTCTTCTTCGATATACGGATTCTGATTGTCCATTTGGTATCTTCAAACTCTTCTTTTTATACAAGTAATTTCCCTTATGGCAGGCAAATTGGTACCAGATCTAGTAAGAACAATGAAAAAAACAACGAATTTGAGTTTTCTCATAATTTGTTTATATTTGAACCACGTAAAAAAAAATCAGAGGATAATTTTATGACAAATAGGAAATTCACAAGTTGTTACAACATTTTTGCCTACCTTTAAGAGAACTAACTCCTGTAATTGTAAAACATATAATTTTAGAATCAAAGTCGGAAATGTGCAAATGGTTGATTGGCAGGAAATCTTCACAGCCATTTATAATTTTACATATCAAGTAACAACTGTAATTTGTTGGATTTCAATTTCAGCAATATTCCAGACTGACAATGTTCCTTTAATTTGTGTCTAAGTGTAAAGTTGAATAGGTTTCATATCCTTTCTTACTTGAAAGTGGATAGTCTCTCATGTTCATTTACATCCATGTTGGATAGTCTTTCATGTTCTTCATGTTCATTTACATCCATATCCTTTCTTACTAAAATTGGGATAGCCTCTCATGTTTATTTACATCCATATCCTTTCTAACTAAAAATTGGATTATATATTTTTACAGATTAGTGATGCTTTAGCCAAGCGTTATAAAGATCCACCTAAGACACCTAGTGTACAGTTCCCTACTTTACAGAATTCTCTGTATATTACACCATTTGTATGTGTTCTTGGAGGGGGATTTTTCTTAGCGACAGCTTTATGTATAGAAAAAGATAGAAAAGAAACGGAAAGACTTACAAAAGGTGAGGAAAACCTAGATTTGTGATACAAAACATAGATAAACTTAGTACATTCAAGATTTATGTTAAGGAATATTGATAAAATGAGTACATTGTACAGTCACACCTGCCTATGTAGTCACCTCTATTAAGCAGTCACCTGTCTTAAAATGTCATCTTTTTCTTGTCCTGTTCATATGGATTGAACCTCTTTTAAGAGGTCATTGTCACTGAACAAAGAAAAAGTGATCTACCACTTTTTCTTTGTTCCGAAGGTGACCTCTTAATATAGATTTGACTCTTTTTATGTTATAAAAGATGGTTAAGAGTAGGTAAATTCTGAGTTTGTGTTACATAATAGAGTAAGTCAATTCTGAGTCTGTGTTACATAATAGAGTGAGTAAATTCTGAGTTTGTGATACATAATAGAGTAAGTAAATTCTGAGTTTGTGTTACATAATAGAGTAAGTAAATTCTGAGTTTGTGTTACATAATAGAGTAAGTAAATTCTGAGTTTGTGGTACATAATAGAGTAAGTAAATTCTGAGTTTGTGTTACATAATAGAGTAAGTAAATTCTGAGTTTGTGTTACATAATAGAGTAAGTAAATTCTGTGTTTGTGTTACATAATAGAGGGAGTAAATTCTGAGTTTGTGTTACATAATAGAGGGAGTAAGTTCTGAGTTTGTGTTACATAATAGAGTGAGTAAATTCTGAGTTTGTGTTACATAATAGAGTAAGTAAATTCTGAGTTTGTGTTACATAATAGAGTAAGTAAATTCTGAGTTTGTGTTACATAATAGAGTGAGTAAATTCTGAGTTTGTGTTACATAATAGAATAAGTAAATTCTGAGTTTGTGTTACATAATAGAAGTGAGTAAATTCTGAGTTTGTGGTACATAATAGAAGTGAGTAAATTCTGAGTTTGTGTTACATAATAGAGTAAGTAAATTCTGAGTTTGTGTTACATAATAGAGTAAGTAAATTCTGAGTTTGTGTTACATAATAGAGTAAGTAAATTCTGAGTTTGTGGTACATAATAGAGTGAGTAAATTCTGAGTTTGTGGTACATAATAGTGAGCAAATTCTGAGTTTGTGTTACATAATAGAGTAAGTAAATTCTGAGTTTGTGTTACATAATAGAGTAAGTAAATTCTGAGTTTGTGGTACATAATAGAGTGAATAAATTCTGAGTTTGTGGTACATAATAGAAGTGAGTAAATTCTGAGTGTGTTACATAATAAGTGAGTAAATTCTGAGTGTGTTACATAATAAGTGAGTAAATTCTGAGTTTGTGTTACATAATAGTGAGTAAATTCTGAGTCTGTGTTACATAATAGAGTAAGTAAATTCTGAGTTTGTGTTACATAATGTCAGCACAGGAAATATAGGATTTATGTTAAATTGCAAAAAATGGGCAAGATGAGTAAATTTTAGAATTCATGTTGCTAAAGGTTAGTACATGTACTTGTAAATGAGTCAGTGTAGAAAAACCGTTCGTAGTAATTGGCTGTGGGCAATCCTCATTAAATAAATAAAGAATTAAATAGTGTAGGTTTTGTGTTATCTGTACATTTGGATTAAATCAAATAAGTTCAAGATCTGTGAAATAAATGAGTTCAGGACTCCTGTAAGAAAATGTTCAGTGTTTAAATTCATGGTTTTCAAAAGATATTTGTTAACAAAGTGAAATTGCAAAAGTTGCTTTTATAGGATAGGATTCAAGAAAAACATAAAAAAGAAGGGTTAATCTGACCAAAATTGTTTAATATTATCTACACTACATTGAATTGAAAAATAATATTATTATCAAAGAACACTGTGCAAAATATTATACAATTTCAGACTTTTATAGAAGTGAATATGAGTTTTTATTGACCTGTAAAATAATATTAACTGAAGCCGAAGGCTGAGGTCAATACTGGTTTTGCAGGTCAATAAAAACTCATTCACTGATACAAAAGTCTGTTATTGTGTTATTACATATACTATAAGGCTTATGACGTCATCTGGTGAATATTACTTCCAGCAGGTGAATACCATTATTTATTGACTTCTAGACTTTACTTAGCTAAAGTACAGATATTTATAGTCATTATGTAATAAAACTTAACATTTTTACTGGTCATTTTTGGAAATTTTTTGGTGATGCAATAGTAAATTAATTTCCTTATGAAAATAAATCTACTGCGGTGTTTCAATTATGACTGGTTCCATTAAATTTAATAAGTGAAGGATTTTCAAACTACATGCTATAGTTTAATTGTTTAAAATATTTGAAAAATGCACTTCCTGAGGCATTTGGCGTAAACATTAGTATAATTGTGATTTTGTATAAATAACCCAGCTTCTAAAAATATCAGTTCAGTTCACACTTCCCAAACTGTCAGATTATATTCAAACAAGTGTACGAAAAGTGGTTATCATAAGCTGTTTGTCTTTTTAACTTTAGAATTAACCACGTTAGATATTCTGTATTGAAAGTAACCAGCTTATATTTTAATATCTAAAAAGATCATATTTGATATTACTGATGTAAAGTAACCAGCTTATATATTAATATCTAAAAATTATTGATTTAAAGTCAATATTTAAATTCAAAAGTAACCAGATTAGATATTAGTTATTTACGTTATACATAAATGCCCATGAAATACTGGGGGGCCGTCTTGTTCGTGATTGTATGGTAATTGGATTTACAACTACCTGTGCAATCAGGGCCTATCACCACTAAAGTTGTGAGTTCGACTCTATACAACATTATGTGATAAAGTTTGTCAGTTACTTACGACAGGCCTGTGGTTTTCTCCAGGTGCTCCGGTTTCCTCCACCAATAAAACTGACCGCCACAATATAGCTGAAATATTGTTGAAAGTGGCGTGAAACACCATAAACCTAACCCTAGATATTGTTGATTTATATAACCAGTCAATATTTAAGCCTTAAAAGTAACAAGATTATACGTTGATTGTAAGAACTGTAACTTTATACTGCTTTCAATTAAAATTAATTAAATGATGGTACAGTAGAACTTGTGCGATCCGACACCTGAGTTTTCCGACATCCTGTGTCATCTGACAAAAATTTATAGTCCCAAAGTATTTCTGTTAGCTAAAATAAAACCTGAGTATTCCGACATTCTGTAGAATCCAATACATTTCCCTAGTCCTGTGGTGTGTCAGATTAGTCAGGTTCCACTGTACCTACGATATCAAGCAAATTGTGGTTATATTATATTAAGCTATTGTATGATAACTACAGGTACGGTAGCCACAGAAGCTGAAGCAGATTTTAGTGATATAGCAGATTTAATAAACGAAGATGATGATGGATTATTGCCATATGCGTAATGTGTTGTGCGTGTATTTCTGTTTGATTTCTGGTTTTAAATAATTTTGCATGAGTTATTTGGTGGTTATATTAGACTAACACTGCCTTTAGACTTATTTGGTGGTTATATTAGACTTAACACTAACGCTGCCTTTAGACTTCTTTTAATTTATAACATAAAAACTATTTATTAACAAGGTTTATTAGACTAACGCTGCCTATAGACTTCTTTTAATTTATAGCATAAAAACTATTTATTAACAAGATTTATTTAAGACTAACACTGCCTTTAGACTTCTTTTAATTTATTACATAGAATCTATTTATTAATAAGGTTTTTGCACTCGTTTTAATGTTCCTTGACGAGACTGATATCGTAAATAAGGTATAGATATTGACTCTGAACATGCACCCTTGACTACACAAAATTATTATGAAAAAAAATCATCTGATTTTTGTTTTACAAAAACTGTATTTTTAGCCAACTTTCGACAAAGTTTCCATCGTCGTATGGTTTGGTGAATACTTGACAGATTCAAACCAAATTTATTTAAGGACAATAGTTCAGTCGATTCTAAAAAAAAAAGTTGTCAAGAATTTTAAGAGTTATGCCCCTTAAAGATGTAAAAAAGTTGAAAAAGTTCTTGCTATGGCACAAGCAGATTAGTTCAACTATTTCAAATATAATTTTTACACAACTATTATATAAAAAATGTCTCTGTTCAAAGACCATAATTTTTCACAAAGAATTTTATGAGTTATGTCCTTTGAATGTAAGAAAAAGGACTGGTATATGAAAAATCAGTTTTTTGAAATTTTAACTGAAGTAAATTATTACAAATATCTAAGTCACTGATGTGTTTTGACAAAAAAAAACTAAAAAACTTTGAAATGATATACATATTAGTAAACTTCACAATATTAAAGAAAATTGATGGATCGATGGGTCTTCGTTACTGCTGAGAAAAGTTTTAACTGTTGACTACCTGTACTTCAGTTTCAAGTGATATAGATAAAGGCAACTCAGCTTCTGCATCCCTGATGCTTTTACAATTTTGAAAAGCTATTTCTGTTAACCTTCTTCTGTAGATATTTACTAATATATCACATTTTTATTTTTGTTTTATAGTATGCACAGATTCTGTTATTTTATCGTTCTATATTAACATTGATGTTTTGTAACACTGCATGGGATTTTTTTAAATTATTTTATTTAACATTTTTGTATTTGTTTTATAGTATGCACAGATTCTGTGGTATTCTGTGTTTTACCGTTCTATTAATTTATTTAACATTTATGTTTTGTAGCACTGCATGGGATGTTGTTTTATTATTATACCCCCCACAACTTCGTTGTGGGGGGTATACTGGTTTCACCATGTCCGTCTGTCTGTCCGTCCATCCATCCGTCTGTCCGTCTGTAGACAAATCCTATGTCGTACGATAACTTGAGTTGCATTTCTTAGAATCTTTTAAAATTTTATCAGCTGTTTACTGGTGAAGAGAGGAGGATTCCTTTCATTTTTGACGATTTTCACTTTTGCCGTTCCAGAGTGCTTGATATGACGGAAAATAGGATTTTTACCCTATGTCGTATGATAACTTGAGTAGTGTTTCTCAGAATGTTTTGAAATTTTATCAGCAGCTTACCGGTGAAAAGAGGAGGGTCCCTTTCATTTTTAGTCGGAACAATCAGTAATGTTTTGGTTATGGAAATAGGTTGGACAGATGTGGGGAGCGGGGGGTATATCTTAGTGAGCTGTGCTCACAGTAATACTAGTTATTATTTTATTTAACATTTTTGTGTTTGTTACATTATTTATCAATATACAATGTATCTGGATTGCCTGACTATAGAAAACAATGTACAATTCCTATTTTTAATACTGCCACACTTGTTTTGGTTTAGAGTAAGATCACTTTCAGAAGGTTTTATGATTGTAAGTCTTGGTATCTAATGATAGGAACAGAATAAACATTTATTTATAAAATAAATGAAAATGTAACTTCAATTTATTTTGAAAATGATTAATTTCTATTTATTTATGATGATTTTAATATTTTATAAGGCCATTTTTTCACTGCATAAGGTGTGGACTTATAAGAGGGAGATAATTGTAACTGAGATATTTATAAATGGTAAACTCTTCAAATCCAAATCATTCAGTTTACAAACTGATTGAAAAAGGAGAGATAAATGATACACAATATATTTCTATTTGCGACTGACTTGAGAAAATAATTTGCTTCCTTCTATCAACGCTCTCCTGATTATTGGAGAGATAAGAGTGAGATAAATATAACAATTTGAGGTTAAAATATATTTTTTTGGGTTATTTTACAGACATGACGGTTGCTAACGAAGTAACAGGAATTGGTAACCCTTCTTTAGTGAACGATGATATAACAGTTACCGTGGCAACACCACAGAAAAGTCAGCCTTTGTGAAACATTGTCTCTATCTTAAAAAATTGTGTTATCATGTCATGAATTTAAGTTCAGTCAGCTTTGTAAAGATAAATTTGTGTGGAAGTAAAGTTTATATTTCAGAAAGAAACTGTGTATCTTTTCATTCCAATTTATATTATTAACATTTTTGAATTTTGAAATATTTGTGAAATAATGTATGCCAGTGTTTAAAGTAAAAAATACCTAACAATTTAGCTATCTTTATCTTACCACAAAAGAAGAATAAGACGTGTATCAGCAAAATGTTATTTATGTATGTATTAACTTTGTATTTGGATTTTTTTCGTTTACTTACTTGAAGGTCCCGTTGAGGTTTAGACATTATGCATGATGCACGATAAAGCATAGTTAAATATTCACAAGAAATAAAGAAAAGATAATATTTTTGTTGTTGTTGTAATATTGTAATTAAAAAGCTTTCACTGAAAGGACACAAATCAAATGTGTGATTGTGAATGAGATCACCAATGAGACCTCCTTATCTTCTGCAATAAGTTATTAGTATGCTTTGTTCACATTATACAGACATACTGATAAATTTTAGTCTTTGACAAACATGACACAAAGATAACATGTTTCTTCAATAAAAGTCTTATTTTGCATCATATAAATACATGTACATCTATCATTGATATTTATAAGATCTTTACATGTAGTCAGACCACTTATATTTACTTGTACCACTGAGAGATTGATATTGTGACAACTTATATATACTTGTAGCACTGTCAGAGTTAGGGAATTTGATACACTTTATACAAGAATAGAATAGGAGTAATATTTTAAGTCAATTTAAAGTCAATTTCAGCAATATTTCAGATGTATAATGGCAATGAGTTTCATTGCTAAAGGAAACCAAGAGTACAAAATATGTAAAATAAGGAATATTTCATAAATTATGCAATAGTTCTATTAAGGATTTACATTTTAATTTTTAATATTTGTTGATTGAATGAACTGTAAAATTATTGTAAACAAACTACAGTTTGTGGATTGCAGAATATAATAAGGGGAGGGGGTGTTCATGATTATGTTAACTGTTTACCTATGAACAATAACAGATTTAAAGTTTGTAGACTGACGAATGTAAGGGGGTCTTGAATTTCATTATTGTAATAATAGCGTTTCATGGTGCAACAGTACTTTACAGTTTCTAGGTTTAGGAATGCAAGGGTGTTGAATTTCATAATTATTAAAAAAAATATAGATAGAATACTCACTTTGTAAATAGGAATGTTAAATTCATATTTTCCACATTTAATATATTAATTAATTAATACTTCTATAATCAAAATGCAAAAATGATCAGAGATCTATGGTAGTCATGCTTCATAAAAATTGACATAGATGTTTCAGAGAAGATTGTTTTGTTATTATTTTATCATGTTAAAGTACTGTCAATAGTAATTTGCATAAACATTTAAAAAAATAGTTTTATTACAAAATGTATAGAAATGCTGCATGAATTATCTAAAATATTTGATATCATTTTAAGCAAGCGACATCTTCCGTATAGTGTAATATTGAATTGTACAAAATAAGATTACATATCTTTCCTGCTCACCTTTCATTGATTTTCGTCTGTTTGAGAACTATTTAAAACTGTCAAAGATAGCATGAGTCAAAAATTGATTTTTATGTTGATTAGTTGATTGGTGTTTAAGACCACTTTCAGTAACTAATATTTGTAGTGGATCTGTTGAGAGAAAGTATTTGTAACAGATCTTTTAAGAGAAACTTACTGCCAAACTTTATGATCAGTATATAAGATTTTATCCTGCATTTTGAGCAGTCAAATTGGATTGGCTGGATAATTTTTTGTTATATACGGTCACTGACTGAAATATAGCCTTCCGTTACATGTTGAGATTTAGGAAATCCAGTTCACTTCCTGTTGACAGAAAATATCAAAAGGGGCAATCAAGGGATAATTGTATAATTTTATTATTTAATTCAAATATGGATCAATGTGAATTTTTTTTCTGTAGGATGAACACAATATTATTACAGTCTGTCTTAAAAATACAAAGTTTTTTGTGTATTCTGTGCAAAACGAGGAAAAGGTGTGATGAACATCAACCTTGTCCCAGATTTTAAGCCTCGTACACATAAACTTTATATTGTAAGACACTACACAAATATTGTATATACCCGTTGAATGGAAACAAACTTTTTTTCAAACCTTATCGGTGGTGACTACAGAATGCTCATGTAGATATACACCAAGTATTATATGAACATGACCACAGATGGTGCAAACTGATATATACCTCACTGATGGACACAAGCTCATAGTTTTGTTTAAATTTTAGTCTATAGTGTGCTGCTTTGTTATGAAACAAGTGATTGTGTTTCTTTCATATTTTTTTATTTTAATTTTGATAAAAACAGTTCAACCTGTGTTATAATAGAATTCTGATGTAGAATGTTTTGTTTTTTTTTAGTTTGAGATTTGCCAGAGGTAAAGTTTGTGTTGTGTAACTTCTTATTTTCAATCACGGAATAAATTCCTGTTTGTCTTAGTACATATTGACTATGTTTACACATGTATCTAATTATAAAATGGCAAATTTATGAGTGACACACATTTTTGTAAAACTTGTGTACATACATATTTATATATTAAAAAAATTGTACGAGTGACATGTTATGTGTTGCTATGGTTACATTGAAACTTGATCAGTGTTGATTATTACCAATGAAATAAGTGCTATCATTTTGTACATAATTCATGACAAGACTACCAATTAATTTATAATTACTTTTGTATTGATATAAGTGCAGCTTGTCAAGACTGTCAAAAAATATATTTCATGAGTTTCAATTGTTTTTGTAATAAATAAAACTTGTTACATTAAAATATATTTTTTATTTATTTATTTACGAAAGAAAATAATTTTATTTTCAGCAATTTGTTTAGCTATGTTATGTCACACAATTTTAGTGGGGCCATGGTCGTATGGTAGTTAGATTTACTACCTATGCAATCAGTGCCTATCACCACTAACATTATGAGTTTGAATCCTACTCAGGTGAGGTGTACTCGATACAACATTATGTGATAAAGTTTGTCAATGACTTGCGGCAAGTCTGTCGTTTTCTCTGGTTTCCACCACCAATAAAACTGACAGCCACGACATAACTGAAATATTATTGAGAGTAGCGTTTAACACCATAATCCTAACCCACAGTTTTAGCATACTGTAATAAAACTTTACATTTAATAGCCTGTTGATTGGAGGTCCTTTTCTTTCTATGCTTCCTTGCCTATGGCAGAGAGTAGGATGTAAAATCAAGTCCAGCCCCTGTAGTTTAGTTGTAACTTTCTTTTAATTTATATTTATATGATGTTATTTATCCTTAATGTTATTTTGGTAACCCATGTTTGAACATAGACATAGATCCTTGTATTTTCATCTTTATAAACCTGAATGCCTACAAATTTTCGTGACAAGAGGTTTTGAGGGTATAATGCCACTTTCAACAATATTTCGGTTATATCGTGGCATTCAGGTTTATAGGTAAAGCCAGTGACCTGTGGAGAATACCACTGACCTGTCTATCATAAGTCACTGACAAACTTTATCACATAAAATTGTATCGAGTACACCTCACCCTGAGTGGGATTTGAAATCACAACTTTAGTGCTTGAATAGGTAGTTGTAAATCCAACTACAATACGAACATGACCACAACGACCCAACAAAATGAAAAACCACTTCTCACCTCAAACCACTGAACATGATAAAGATCACCACATCTGGTGAATGCCTACAAACCACTGAACATGATAAAGATCACATCTGGTGAATGCCTACAAACCACTGAACATGATAGATCACATCTGGTGAATGCCTACAAACCACTGAACATGATAAAGATCACCACATCTGGTGAATGCCTACAAACCACTGAACATGATAAAGATCACCACATCTGGTGAATGCCTACAAACCACTGAACATGATAAAGATCATCACATCTGGTGAATGCCTACAAACCACTGAACATGATAAAGATCATCACATCTGGTGAATGCCTACAAACCACTGAACATGATAAAGATCATCACATCTGGTGAATGCCTACAAACCACTGAACATGATAAAGATCATCACATCTGGTGAATGCCTACAAACCACTGAACATGATAAAGATCACATCTGGTGAATGCCTACAAACCACTGAACATGATAAAGATCACCACATCTGGTGAATGCCTACAAACCACTGAACATGATAAAGATCACATCTGGTGAATGCCTACAAACCACTGAACATGATAAAGATCACCACATCTGGTGAATGCCTACAAACCACTGAACATGATAAAGATCACCACATCTGGTGAATGCCTACAAACCACTGAACACGATAAAGATCACATCTGGTGAATGCCTACAAATTTACTCGAGATAGAGATCAAGTCTAAATCTGTGTGAACCTGAATACCCCTTTGGTATCTTCAACTTTTCTTTGGAAAAAATGAATGACATCCAATTTACCTATTTACTACACTGCACTACTTTTGCCTAAAATCAGATGGAAAATTGTGCAGTGAAAATGCACCTTAATTTCGACCATGTGAAGAAGTGTATTTTCAGAAAATGTGGTTATTTTGAGAAGAACACAGAATAATTGTACATATTCTTGAAGGGAACCACGTAACCACTATTCCAACTAAGCTTGATGAAATTCACTGTGGTTACAGAGGACAACATTACCGTAATATGCGACAATAAAACATCTGTGAGTGAGTAATTTTTCAGCTAGATCACGACGAGAACAAGTAATATTTGATGAGATTCTTAGTCCCCTTTGTACTAGACCAACATTTTTAGTTGGATTTTTATAGTGCTAGCTCACTGAAACACCAGTCTGTGGGTAGAAATACTACTTCATTCGAACCAACCAGTCTTTGCTCTTTCTCCTAATTACTGTGTGCTTAGCAGAGAAGCAACAAATACCAATTTGATGGTCTTTGGTTGGACCCAACTGGGACTTGAACCCACAATCTGCAGCACCTGAGGCGAGCATGCTAACCATTACACCATTGATGTGGTTTTAAACATCTGAATTATGAATGCTGCATGTCACATGACCTTAGACCAGATCAGCTAAATATGGTTGTTTCACTGTATTTTATTTTAATTTTGTAATATGAATAAGCCATATTGTAGATAATATTTATATAAATATATTTAATATAATAACATTCATTATTATAAATTCTTGTCATTTGACCATCATCTGTCTTAATTTTGTAGTCAAAACCATCCATTTTTCTTTCCAATTCTGTAAACTGCTCCCTTCTACTGTTACCCAAGGTACCACATACTGAGCTGGCTGGTTCCACCTGTAAATGTTAATAAATCAGTTTGAAAAACAATGTTTGAATTATTGGACAACATTTTAATGTTTCTGTGAATTGTATGATGTTTCAAATTATTAAATGGTTTTTGATATAAATATTAATATTTAATAAAAACCAGGACTTGATTGCATAAATTTCTATAAAATTCAACTACTAATTAAATCTTATGTGTAGAATATATTTTTCAATTCAACATATAGTTGGTATTCAAAATTAATTGAGCTAATACAACTCAGTCCTGATCTAAAATGAGGTTTTTTAATCATTAAAAATAAAGGACAGGGTACAATAATTGCCATATTTGGACCCCAATTTTAAATGACAATGAAATTGAGGGAATTTAGTATAAATTTTCCAGGCAAAACTAATCTTGAAAGTACAATACTTAGGAAATATGAAGTCTTGAAGTGATAATTTGATCAGCAAATTGTGAAAATAAGATAAATTTTGGCATGCTAAATCTAAAACATCAAGCAATATAGCATAGATACATAAAATATGTAATTACTACTACCAACAAAAAACTTCTAGTTATCAAAGGTAAACAAATTAGATCATTAATTTGAAAAGAAATTTAATCTCTAATGCACAAACAGACAAAATTCATATTTCAAAAAAAAATTGAAGAATGTGTCCATAAAGTAAACAAGGGGCATAACTCCAGAACGGACAATGTAGTAAAGTCCAAAATCAAACTTGTTCTTCTTTTTATGGTCTCAGACCTTGTGTATATATTTCAAATGATTTGGATAAGGGGAACCTAAGTTATTGAGTGGCAAGATTTACAGAGATAAGGGGAACTTAAGTTATTGAGTGGCAAGATTTACAGAGATAAGGGGAACCTAAGTTATTGAGTGGCAGGATTTACAGAGATAAGGGGAACCTAAGTTATTGAGTGGCAGGATTTACAGATAAGGGGAACCTAAGTTATTGAGTGGCAGGATTTACAGAGATAAGGGGAACCTAAGTTATTGAGTGGCAAGATTTACAGAGATAAGGGGAACCTAAGTTATTGAGTGGCAAGATTTACAGAGATAAGGGGAATCTAAGTTATTGAGTGGCAAGATTTACAGAGATAAGGGGAACCTAAGTTATTGAGTGGCAAGCTTTACAGAGATAAGGGGAACCTAAGTTATTGAGTGGCAAGATTTACAGAGATAAGGGGAACCTAAGTTATTGAGTGGCAAGATTTACAGAGATAAGGGGAACCTAAGTTATTGAGTGGCAAGATTTACAGAGATAAGGGGAACCTAAGTTATTGAGTGGCAAGATTTACAGAGATAAGGGGAACCTAAGGCAAGATTTACAGAGATAAGGGGAACCTAAGTTATTGAGTGGCAAGATTTACAGAGATATGGGGAACCTAAGTTATTGAGTGGCAAGATTTATAGAGATAAGGGGAACCTAAGTTATTGAGTGGCAGGATTTACAGACATGGGTAAAACTTAATGCCCCAGATGTCAATGTAAAACTTAATGCCCCAGATATAAATGTAAAACTTAATGCCCCAGATGTCAATGTAAAACTTAATGCCCCAGATGTCAATGTAAAACTTAATGCCCCGATGTCAATGTAAAACTTAATGTCCCAGATGTCAATGTAAAACTTAATGCCCCGATGTCAATGTAAAACTTAATGCCCCGATGTCAATGTAAAACTTAATGCCCCAGATGTCAATGTAAAACTTAATGCCCCAGATGTCAATGTAAAACTTAATGCCCCGATGTCAATGTAAAACTTAATGCCCCAGATGTCAATGTAAAACTTAATGCCCCAGATGTCAATGTAAAACTTAATGCCCCAGATGTCAATGTAAAACTTAATGCCCCAGATGTCAATGTAAAACTTAATGCCCCGATGTCAATGTAAAACTTAATGCCCCAGATGTCAATGTAAAACTTAATGCCCCAGATGTCAATGTAAAACTTAATGCCCCAGATGTCAATGTAAAATGTTAGACAAACCATTCGTTAATTGTATCTTTGACTTGTACACAGTCAGCTAAGGCCTTCCCTGTACAGTTGATTCTCTGCTTCAGTAATGGTAGCATTTTATTTAACAACTCTTGATCATGTTCATGTACACTCTTGCATAAATCTAAAAGAGAAAAGAAAAAGGTTCCTGGATTTGCTATATTGATAAAATTTTGTTTGATAATTATTGGTCATATCCATATTAAATAAATCTTTAACAAATTTAAAAAAGTTAATTTCTCTCTTCACTCAATTAATAAATTTTAAATCAATACTTAACAGAGGTAATATTTTATATATCAACTGTACACTCCAACATAACTACTTAATAAAAACATTATTCATTCTGAAGTACCATGAATGATTAATAATGGCCACATTTATTTCTTGAGCTGTAAGCATTGAAAAGAAGCTAGATTTTTATAGAATTTGGTGTTCTGAGAAAATTATGTATAATATTACATTCTATAGATAAAAATACAATGCTCCAACTTAGGGGTGTAACGATACACTTTTTCCACAAGCGAAACTGTAACTATTCCTTGAAGTCCATGCTGGTCTGCCATGTTTTTTTTTCATATGAGGTCGCTTACGTACTAGCGGAAATTATAAACATTTGATATTTGATTAATTAATTTTAAAAGCATAAATTAATCGATTCACTTTTCTCAAAATATTAATTAAATGATCACCAAAAGAAGAAAACGGAAGTTCAACACTACTTTTTTTTCAAAAAATGAGCATCATATCATTTGTGTCGTAAGCGGCCTCCACATATCATGAACCGAAACGTCCCCAAAATAATCGTGATTTCGGTACATACGGTGAATCGTTTCCCCCTTACTCCAACTACACTGCTTAATACTAAATAAAGCACAAAAAATGTAGTCAACAAACTCTAAAACCAAACAAAAAGTTTACTCAACATAAGCAACAGTATTACTTCACTTGTAAACTTTTTTAATGCAAAAATATAATATTACATACATGTAAATGAAACGTTAAGTCATTTTTGTTTTATCCCTTAAAACAATAAATTTTCTAGGCAAGCAAACAAAATACCTTGTATTTGTTTAGAAGAGATATCATCATCTGTCCATTTAACTTTTGTTAGTGATTTTTCATACTTCATTTGTAAACAATGTAACAGTATGCATTCTGGTGCCTGGAAAACAAAATAAACAAAATATCAAAACTTCTTTCAAATCGGTTAACTCAAATCAGTTCTTTCTAAGCTCGACAAAAATCATATTGGCTGACATAAAAAAAATATATAAACAAATACTTTATAATTTCTATGCTTAGACAGTTTGTAAGAAATGATGTACAGTAAAAATCTGTCTTACCTGACCTTCCAAGGGAACGTTGAAATAGGGTTAGGGTTAGGATTTTGGTGTTTAATGCCACTTTCAACAATATTTCAATTATATCGTTAGTTTTATTGATTGAGGAAACCAGAGTGCCTGGAGAAAACCAACAACATGTCGCAAGTCACTGACAAACTTGATCACATAATGTTGTATTGAGTACACCTCGTCTGAGTGGGATTCAACCTCACAACTTCAGTTCTGATTGCAAAGGTAGTTGTAAATCCAACTACCATACGATCATGGCCACGACGGCCCCGACTGCAGTTGGTGGTCGGCTGGGTTGAATAGTTTAAACATATCTATTTGTCATAAACAAGACTGTATAGTAATGCCCTATAAAATGAACAACTTTTAAATTACCATACTGTAAATGATGGAAACTGGAGAGTATGTACATTGTACAAATATAAGATATATGGTGATAGACATCTAACTGGATGTCTGATGTATAGTAATGTCTTATCAAATGTACTACTATTAAATTACAATACCTTAAATGATGGAATCTGGAGAGTATCTAAGACTTGTTGTAACTGGTTGTAGGCTGGGTTAGATGTCTGGTGTATAGAGATGTCCATTAATGGTATCTTCATAGCACTGTAATATATTTATAAATAAAATCTTAATCATTTTAAACTGCAGCAATAATATACAGTCAAACCTGGCTTAAAAGGCACCTCTGTATAACAAATAGCTGTATATAAAGGGCACCTCTATATAACAAATAGCTGTTTATAAAGGGCACCTCTATATAACAAATAGCTGCTTATAAAGGGCACCTCTATATAACAAATAGCTGTTTATAAAGGGCACCTCTACATAACAAATAGCTGTATATAAAGGGCACCTCTATATAACAAATAGATGTTTATAAAGGGCACCTCGATATAACAAATAGCTGTTTATAAAGGGCACCTCGATATAACAAATAGCTGTTTATAAAGGGCACCTCTATATAACAAATAGCTGTTTATAAAGGGCACCTCTATATGACAAATAGCTGTATATAAAGGGCACCTCTATATAACAAATAGCTGTATATAAAGGGCACCTCTATATAACAAATAGCTGTATATAAAGGGCACTTCTATATAACAAATAGCTGTTTATAAAGGGCACCTCTATATAACAAATAGCTGTTTATAAAGGGCACCTCTATATAACAAATAGCTGTATATAAAGGGCATCTCTATATCACAAATAGCTGTATATAAAGGGCACCTCTATATAACAAATAGCTGTATATAAAAGGCACCTCTATATAACAAATAGCTGTATATAAAGGGCACCTCTATATAACAAATAGCTGTATATAGAGGGCACCTCTATATAACAAATAGTTGTATATAAAGGCAGCTTCATTTTTTCAATGAATGAATAGTGCATATAATTTTAACCTGTATATAGAGGGCAGCTGCTCATAACTGACACATTTTCAGGTTCCCTTGAGTGCCCTTTATATACAGGTTTGACTGTAAATGTCCAGTGAAACCTGTCTAAACCGACCCTCCCTGGGACCAGCTTTAGTGTCCGCAATCAACGGGTGTTTGGTTTATACAGTTTAAATTAATAAAGATTTCCTGCATTATGACTATTTAATGCTCAGATTATAAAGGATGCGGTTTAGATTTGATATCACTGTAAAATTTATAGGTCTATTCTCTCAAAAAATGTGTGTCATCTGACCCTCACTGACAATTAAAATGATAAATGTTAGAAAATGGCATTACCGGTAGATGGGGAAGTGGATTCTTAAGAAAACAATTGGAAAACTAGAACTGTGAGTGACCTCACTGAGTGATACCCCCCGCTTGCAATACTATGATGTTCAAACTTTGGAATTTTAGACAGCAACGGTATTCCTTCATGCACATCTGCAGGTTGTATACTACAACTGTGTAAAGTTTCATAAAAATTCAATAAGTAGTTTAGTAGGAGTTGCGCTTACAAGGTACATACCCCCCCCCCCTTTTCATGAAAGTATAAGTTGAATTATATCCCCTTTTAAATTTTGGACAGCAACCATATTCCTTCATGCACATCTGCAGGTAGTGTACTACAAATGTGTAAAGTTTCATAAAAATCCAATAAGCGGTTTAGGAGGAGTTGCCCTTACAAGGTACATGGACGGACTGACGGACGAACAGACGGACAGGGTGATTCCTATATATCCCCCAAATTTGTTTTCGGGGGGTATAATAAAACATGAGGTGCTCATTACTAGATTATGAGAAGGGAAGCAGAAAAGTTAGTTTATGTCGCCAATGTTAGGTAAGGGGTATTGGTGTCTATTGTTACTTTCAGCAATTTTTCAGCTAGTTCCTGTAATACTAGGGAAAATCACAGATCTATAAGTCATCTACAAACTTGATCACATATGGCAGTATCGAACCCACTTCTCATTAGTAGGATACAAACAAACGAAAAGTTAATATTGTTCGGCAATTATTCCATAGGAAAATCAAAACTACCACTTCTAACAAGAAAAAAACCCCAAGAACATCACATTGTCAAATAAAAATAAAACAAGATGTTGCACGCTACGTCATGCTAAGAATACCCCCACTCGTTCATTTGTAAGTCGCACGATAAACAGGAAGTAGATGTGCAATCATTTCTTCCAGTAGAAGCTGAGATATCTGTTACAAAAGTGTGAACGGACGGATGGACAAACGGACGGACAGACAAGGTGATTGCAATATAGCCCACTCTCTACAAGTGGGCGTATAATATCCACTATAGAAAAAGCACAATGATGTAAAAAAAATGTATTACCTGTCATTTATAACAATAAATAATAGATGAGGAAGGCTTAGTGTTGTAAACTTGTCTATTTCACTAACAACACAGCCATGTAAACCATTTGATAATGTTTTTGTTTCTGTGAAATGACTAGACAAAGATCTCTGTATATAATGGTCAATCTGGAATAAAAAAAAGTTGTTTTTTTTAAAAGTGAAAAAATCTATTAATGAAAATATTTGAAATTTCTAAAAGATCCTATTTTTGTAACAATTCTTATTTATATGTTGATCTATTGTAATTTGTATCTTGTATGATTATTTGACCAGTTAATGAAAAAATGGGGGACAAAAATAATATCTCAAAATATGTACTTACTCAATTAATTTTAACATAAAACCACAGAAAAATCAATTAGTAGAGCCAAATAGTGTCACTGGTGAGTATTATATAATGCACATCCCCCTTTTTTTTTTTTTTGAAAAATCAGAAGCAATATTCTGCACTCTGAGTGAATTTCTAGGTATATTAAAGGTTTGATAAAGATGCACATTTTCTGATTTCAAAATTTCTATATATAGTGATTTAACCTTTTTCATAATTAATTCCTCTTGTATTCTATCTTAACCAAACTGTGTTTTGCTTTCACCTACCTGAACATTATTTACTAACACACCCACAAGGTTGATTGTTCTTTGCAAAGAGTGCAAAACATTGAATTGGCTCTATGAAAATTTATCGGAAGGTCAGCCAGATTTCCATTTCTACAGAAATGTCCTACTTCTTACTTCCTGATCATATTTTTTTGTACCTTTCCCACTTTCTTTCCTGTGTTTTGAATTTTTTTTTTAAAACCCTTTCACATATCTCTACAAATAAGATTAAGAATTGATAACCCATTATACAATTTACTGTTGACTTCTGAGAATTGCTACCAGTACTAAAAATAACTAAGGTTATTTCCATGTTTATTTCAATCAACCAAGCCAATATTTTTCTGCAATATGTTGAAAATGAATAAAAAAATCAATGTCAATATTGTTTAGAAACATACATGCTGAAATTAAGCAGGCTATCACTGACAGTTATTAGTCAGTCAGACTGATCTTTTAAAGATATTGTCAATCTGTGAGGAAAGCTATTAGCCATGGACTAATGTATGCCCATTAATTTCAATGCCATCTTGTCCTAAATGTTACCTCTTTTCTCTGGTCCTCCAATCTTGATTTAGCATTATAATTCTGTCTAGCCAACACTTGTATCAGATTCTGTTTTCTTTCCTACAATATCAAAGTCCCATTTCAGTATTTCTAAATTTACCCCTTTTGGCACGTCCCCAATTAGGGAACCAGTTTTATTTGTGTAAGTTTAAATCTCCTCATCCGAAACATCATCCAAACCAAATGGGGTTCCAATTCTCCAGGAGATTATTATAACATGAAAAAGTAAAAAAAAAACTGATAAACAGACAAAGGTCACATGACTTTTGGTCAGGTGAGCTAATGTTTTATACAAAGTAATTTAAATTTATACTATCTGCAATTGTTGTGACAAGGTTGAAGGAACAGACAATATTATTTAAAATACTCTTGTGTTTGTGTTATCTGGAGTTAATAAGTTAGCAACCCATATAAATGAATCATATTTTGTCTTATTTATACAGTCAAACCTGCATTAGTTGGTTGGTTGGTTTGTTTTATGACTTGCGACAGATCGATGGTTTTCTTCGGTTTCCTCCACCAATAAAACTGACCACCACGATATAACTGAAATATTGTTGAAAGTGGCATTAAACACCATAGCCCTAACTCTAAAACACATTAATATTTTTTATGCATTAAAAAAAAAGAGTAAATGCTTGTGGTAATTAAGATTCAAATCTGTTTTGTCAACTTACTGCTGTTTGCTTGAAATCTTGAATCCTCTGATATTTAGCACATAAAATATCTTTTTCTTTCAATGATTTTGAGATAACTTCTCTTAATCTGTTAGCTTCACAATTTAGACTAGCTAGAATGGCCTTCTTGCCAACCAGATCTATATCACATTCTATCAGTTCTCTGTAAAGACACAATTATATATCTTAAATGTATAAAGGAAAAATACAAGTGGAATTTGAAAACAAGATCTGTATACATGTACTGGAATTATATTTTTACATGTAGCAAAGTGGTGTTAAATACATAAAAAATAATTGAATCCAATATGATAGTTGGATTCAATTAACTTTGTGTGTTTAACACCACTTTGCTATATTTCAGTTATATCAACCAAGAAAGTGTTATTGGTGGAGTAAACTGGAGTTAAGGATAAGTTGAGATTTCATTGCAGTACAAAAATTCAACAATCAGAGGAGCACAATTAGTTCCGTTTGGTAACAACTGTAACAATATGATCTATCTAATGAAAATTTAGAATTCTTGTAAAAATAGACTGAATTAATAATTTTGTGTTATATCCTGTCAAAGTTCTTGAATAAATCTTGATAAAAATAGAAGAATTAATTATTTTGTGTTATATCCTGTCCAAGTCCTTGTCAGAATAAATCTTGATAAAAATAGAAGAATTAATTCAGTTGATAAAAACTGTGGCATTACCTGGCTAGTTTTAAATCTTTATGATTTTTGAAGACAAACTGTAGCTTTGTATCTATTTCATCTTTTAATTCAGTAAATTGTTTCTCTAGTTTCCAGGTTTCATTACAATATTTTTCTGATTCTACAAATCTGTTTATCTGACTGACTTGGTTCTCCTGGAAGACAAAACATGGTTTAATTCAGCAAACTGTTCAGCATTATTACATAATCAATATCATTTAGAATTTTTTTTTATTTTATTGTTGTTACATGAATCAAATCATATCAAACTGAAAAACCTAGTAGTCTAAAGGTTCATCTAAAAACCTAGTAGTCTAAAGGTTCATCTAAAAACCTAGTAGTCTGAAGGCTCATCTAAAAACCTAGTAGTCTGAAGGTTCATCTAAAAACAAAAAAATAGAAATGTACTGGTAAGTAGTTAAATTATGGTTAAAATATGCTTAAACCTCAAATTTATGATGTCCATATTATACTAAAAGTCATTGCTTATAATACTTTTAAAGAGTATCCGGAGAAAACCACTGACCTGCCTCAAGTCAGTGACAAACTTTTATCACATAACATTGTTTCGAGTACACCTTGCAAGAGCAGGATTCGAACTCTCAACTTTAGTGGTGATAGGCACTGATTGCATAGGTAGTTATAAATCCAACTACCATACGATCACGATCACGACCGTCACAAAAATCTGTTATATATCATAACATAAACTTTCCAGTAATGGAACCTATAAATAAAATATGAACGTTGCCAACAAAATAGTTGTCAGCATGTTCTTCACACACTAGTGTCCACCAAATAACAATTGAAGAATTATAATAGGTTTGTACATACTATAATTCATTATTTCCATCACAGGCTATTCACTTTTTTTTTCACACTTATTCCAGGTAGTCTGATAAAAGGGAGACTACTGTATTTTGTTATATTACAGGAAATGAGATCATTGAGAGTTCTTAATGATGGTATTTGTATTTATTACTCCCAATTAAAATGAACATTCTTAATACTGTCATCTGCACCAGAAAGGTATCATGAATTTATTGCAAGCAAAAAAAATAAAGTCAATCTTTTCAATTGATATTCTCTTTTCTGGAATGAAATCACATTATGTTGGACCAATCATAGATTTGAATTTGTGATATGAAGAAAATGTTTGATGGTGAAGCCAAGCAAAATCCCTGTAATTCTACATAGACTGCAACGATAATTAATTATTTGATACATTTTGAATCTATCAACATTAATTTAGATCTCTATTTTTATTTTATTCAAATTATATATGACATGTTTATTTTAAATTACAAAAAATATAATTAAAATTCATAGAATAGAGGTAAAAATCTTGAGTATACCTGCTGGCTTTGACCTCCTTCAATTATTAAATGCCAGATGCCAAAATAAAAGAATACACTCATGTTTCTATGTTACACATCGCCTTATCGGTAATTTGAATATTTTTTCTTTGTTCTCACCGAGTGGTATTGTCAGTAACAACGAACTGACGGTGATATTAAAATTATCAAACACATTATGACATTACCAATACTAAAATTAATGTCAATTTTGAAGGTCTTAATATATGTTATCACTAGAATTGCAGCTCTTCCTATCAGACTTGATGCGATACTAGTGATAATGTCTGTCTCAACCTTCAAAACTGTCATTATTCTATATTTACCTCTAATAATTGATGAACACTCTGTAACATATTTGGTGGATTTGATTGATCCCGAAGCTGTCCCGTCCTTTCATATTTAAACCTGGAAAACATAAATATGACAATTTAATAACTACAAAACCTTCCTTGTATGAATGTACGGCTAAATTCTCTTATTTTTGTTGATGTCCAATGAATCATAAAATATTGCTTCATATATTATAAGGCAATACCAAATCATATTTTATGTTGCCTACTTTTGTTTTATTACTATTTGTGACCAATGTGTTTTATCTGTTTAACATACCTTAATTTTTCGGCATCTTTTCTGATATCTACTTTGGATGTCATTTCCCTCAGATTAAATGCAGACTCCTGTGTGTTTGTGACTAGAGAGTTAAGTATCTGAGTAACACTAAATTCACTGAGAACTTCCTCGACAGACTTCCATAAAACATCCTTTTTTGACTGGCTACAAAATGAAAAATGCTGTTATTGCATAATGAAAAGATTTTGCTTGAATGAAAATTGTTTCTACCTTAATTTTAAAATAGATATGAAAATGTTTTTAGCAATATAAACAATATTCATTAAAATGATACTTACTGTGTGGCCTAGATTACCAGTTAACAGTAAAATAGGAGACGGAATACTATAATGTTCCTCATTTACCTAGCTTGATACATGTATAATTGATTGATGTATTTATTATTTTTTAATCTCAAATGAGCAGTTTCCCCCGATATTCACGACAAGAACAAATATTACAATACACCATGCAGGTAAATTTGGCACTGGGATTTTGACTGCCAAAAGGGAAGGGAGATATTCTGGATTGGGTAGGCAAATTTTGCTTTGCAATGAACAACTAATGGCCACTAACTAACAAGTTGTTGCAAGTTGTCTTTTATGTGTAAGGAATATGAAAATCTCAAAACAAGAGACATTTAACAAAACTGAATCAGCAAAATATTGATACATTTCATTTGCTTACATTGCATTAAAAAAAAGATTTTGAAAAATAAAAAAGTTCTATACTAAAAACAGCAACAGATAAAAATATGCAGTTTAAAACTTGAATAAAAACCAAAAATTATTTTCAAATGTCTTATTGTATTTTTTGCGGTCAATTTTTTTTTTCAAAATTAACTTAAAAGTGAAAATATTATTTTTTTTATCTGGAACTTTATTTTTGACCACAAATTACAAAGGTATATATATATACCTACAAAATATTTAAGGATTGATCGCAATTTTTGTTCGGTTCATGAAGAAATAACCTCAATCAGGTTGTACACACCGAGTAACCCGGGTTACGCAAGGGTGTGTACAACCTGATCGAGGTTATTTCGAATGAACCGCACAAATAATTTTGATCCATCCTTATAAATTAATTCAAACTTTTTTTGTTATGATATTGAAAAATATATTTATTTTTTCAAAATAAGGCAAATAATCGGAAATAAATTTAAATAACCCCAAAGGTGCCTCATTTAAAGAAAATCACCCGATGACAACGACGTTTATTTTCATATTCCGTACATTGACAAATAACCTCAACTTTTTAAACCAATCAAAACACGTATAAAATGACATGTGATACTAAAATTAATTTATATTTGAATAATCATACAGTAAGCAAAAGTTACTGAATATAGATAAATAAAATCATAACAGATATAAAATATCATTGTCTGTTTCTCCTCTATATAATTAAGTAGGTATGACTGGGTTTACGGTTTATGGTGTTTAAAGTCACTTTCAACAATATTTCAGCTATATCGTGGCGGTCAGTTTTATTGGTGGAGAAAACTGGAGTACTCGGAGAAAACCACTGACCTGTCACAAGTAACTGATGAACTTTATCATATAATGTTGTATTGAGTACACCTCACCATGAATGGATTTGAACTCACAACGTTAGTGGTGATAGGCACTGATTGCACAGGTAGTTTGGAATCCAACTACCATAAGAACCTTTTAACAGTTATGGAAGCGGGAGGTTCGGTGCCGTAAAATCTGATTCAACCCACCATTTCTTTGGAAATGCCTGCACCAAGTCAGGGTCATTGCAGTTTTCCCAGTTTTCCGGCTGTTGACTGATTTTGTCTGTTTGTTGACTTATGAGTTTTGCCTTTTTCTTTGGAAGATTGCTCGGTGTTCGGTAATTTTGTTATTACCCTTATCATGATCATGACTGCCACATACAAGTTGAAATTAGGTAGATATGACTGAATATTTATGATAAATACATGTACATGTATTTAGAAACAATAGCAAATCTAAATAATCCTGAAATCTAAAAATAAAACATACAAAACTGTTTTATCTGTTCCAAACTCTCCTTGTAACATTTTATCTAAAAAGCTTCCAACAGCTTCACATGTTTCCCGAACTTGTTTCTGTAATTATAAAATAAAATGAAAAACAAAAAATACCACACTGTCGGAACATGTTCAAAATTCAATACAAAATTTGTAGAAAGAGACAAAACTGGTACCCCTAACACACAAATACATGACCTCTAACACACAAATACATGACCCCTAACACACAAATACATGACCCCTAACACACAAATACATGACCTCTAACACACAAATACATGACCCCTAACACACAAATACATGACCTCTAACACACAAATACATGACCCCTAACACACAAATACATGACCTCTAACACAAATACATGATCCCTAACACACAAATACATGACCTCTAACACACAAATACATGACCCCTAACACACAAATAAATGACCTCTAACATACAAATACATGACCTCTAACACACAAATACATGACCCCTAACACACAAATACATGACCCCTAACACACAAATACATGACCACTCACTTTCCTGGTTTGGTATAGGCACTTCAATAAAAAGTGACAGGGTTAAACTGTGCCATTTTGTTTAATGAGTCAACATCAATAAATGTCACAGTTAATAATTCCTACAATGAATTTGATTAAATTTAGAAGTTTGTCAGGTCTTTTTTATTGTTTTATTTAGTGTTCCTTTGACCAGGCAGACGACATTCAGTATAGAGTCAAGTCATCTAAACTTTTATTCACATTCAGAAACTCTTTACCCTTTTCAAAAACTACAATACTGTTTTAATATCTCTAGATTTCATGTGCTTGTTGCTGATTGGTCGTTTAAACTGTGACCTCTGACATGACCCAATATGGAATGTTTTTAAATCTTAATTTACCCTTAGAAAATACCTAATTAAATACTGGTTTCACAGGGGAATCTGTTTAAATATGCTTCAGCTGAAACTGATTATTTGAAATATTCCAAAACCAATCTGCATTTAGAAGTCAAAACTAAAACATTATAGGAATTGTTGTTTCATTATAATTCATTGATGTCTTGCGTTCCAGAAGTTGAATTGTTTCGAAAACATGTAGGTCATGCATTTTTGAAATGTTCCAGCTGAAACGATTTCAAAATGCACAAGAAATTTGATGATGTGTGAATGCACTATGAGATTTCTAAAAGATTTCACTAAATTTTAGAACCATTTTCAAGGTACGTAATTTTAATTTGATTGAATATCCAATACATTAATTAATTAATTAAAAAAAGAAGAATAAATTGTACTACCATTTTTTATCTCTTATTTCAAAAAAACGTATTGTATGAAACTGAAGAGAAATTTGTGGGTTTTTTCAGTGTTTATTTTCCTTTTTCTTTTTTTTTCTTAAACATTTTAATACCCCTTGTCTGGTCTCCAATGCTGTATTGTCACTATAGTGATCATCATCTGTAGAACTTCTTTTTCTGCTATAGTACTCTGACCCTTTTCTGAAAAAAGTACAATCATTTAAATGTAAAATATAAAATTTGATACACAACTTTTTCATTCTGGTCGAGGGCCCCCCGGGTGGCTAAATGAGCTAGGTAGTTGGATTACCTAACAACTCATACAAGCCTATCACCAATACGACGTGGATTTGCGCCCATCTTTGTAAATTACAAAAAAGGGTGCACTCGACTCACAGCCGCAAGTGATAGAGTTTACCAGTTGCTTGTCCATGGTCGGTGGTTCTCTCCGGGTACTCCTGCTTCTTCCACCACTAAAACTGGTCGCCATGATATAGCTGAAAGTGGCATTAAACACCAAAAATCAATCAATCAATCAATCAATCAATGATTTTCATTCTGGAAAAAAATATCCATGGCAAAAGAATTGAATAGGCTCTTCAATATAACTAAATGTTTCAACAATAAATAAATAAATAAATAAACTTTTGAGCACATATTTACTTCAGGGACTAGGTTTCATTACTGTATTATGTGTATCTGATAAACAGTAGCAGATGTGGTCAACAGCATACATTATAATTCAATCTGATTAAAATCACATCTCTCATTTGTTCCCTTTACCGAAATGTTGTGACATAGGAGATCTGAAGAAACCACATTACAGGTCACACACGAGATATGATTTTAATCAAATTGACATTTATTTGGCTTGAAATAAAACAATAAAAAAAAAAATTAATGTTTAGAAGTCAATTTGAAAAAATAATTGAACTACATGTATATGTTTAAAGGCTGTCAGAATTGATTTTTTTTTGTTTATATTAAAAGTTGCCAATATTCGATGTTTTATACTAATACAATGTTCTGAACAAGAAGCCAGGTTTAAAAAATATGTTATAATGTCGTAATTAGTGAAAAGAATTTGAATGTCTGTTGGTAAAATCGCCATTAACACGACCTAATCATAAGTTGGCTGCTTTTCCGAAGTTTGCAGAATACTGATAACTGCTATAAATAACCAGGAAGCATGCTGCATGTAAATTCGTTAGAATTAATATAATTTAAGAAATATATCTATGAAATTGGATCCCGGGGTAATCAGTTAATATTATATAATGGTATTTAGTAAGAATGACACTTAAAATCGGAAATACGTGATGAAATCAATAAAAACAAACTCAAATTCTGCAAAGGGGCCCGATAAAGGGAAAATTGTAAACAAATTGTATTGCATATTATTGACAACTCTTGAGTATCTTGATTATATTTTTTTTAAGAAAAAAACAGACATGAAGTTCATTAATTTAGTCTCTAATTTAAAAGAGATATCACCTAGCGTTTTCTCCTGAAAAAAAGAATATATAAAAAAAACTATGATGCAATTCTACTGTTGAAATATGATTCGTCCGAAAAAAGATACTAAATTATGCTTACGTGTTGAAAAATGGAGTAGGTCGGTATAACATCTTTTTTTAATTTTTACACAAGGCTTGCTGAATCCTCCTTTTTGTGTCGTTTTCGTATAGAATCCGTCAATGTTTTTGTTCAATTCCAAGATTCGATTTATGCCACGTGCTTTCTTCATCAACAAACAATTTTGCACATGCGCAAACGCTTTCCCGAATGAGTTCAGTCAGGTCGTATGAATATTGTGTGGATAAACATCGGAGTCTTTACTGGATTCAAGAAAATAAAACAGCGACGTATTTCCTTCGTTCTAGGCTATTTATGTATGATATTATGAAAAATTTCAACTACAATTAGTATAAAACATCGAATATTGGCAATTTTTAATATAAAAAAAAATCAATTCTGACAGCCTGTATGCCTTTAACACATTGTAACTGAACGATTTATTTTTATCCAACACATAGTGAGCATAATTTTTATTACATTAAATATCTTGGAGGGAACAAGTTTCTCTTTGATGAGATGAAGATAATGTCTGTTTTGTACTATACAGTGAATAATATTTTTATATTACTAAATCATTCACCACTCAGACATAATTATTATCCTGATGCTGGGGAATCTAGTCTTTGATCTTATTCCTTACAATCCAGCATGAAGCAGCAAAAAATGATTTTATAATCTTGGGTTTGACCCAAGTGGGGATTGAACCTGTGATCTACCACACTCAAGGAATGCTAACCATTACACCATGCTTAACATATATTGGGACATATTTTTCAGAATTTGAATAAAAGTTAAATATATTTATGAAATAGCTTTTATTTTCACTTCAACACTCGTTTTGTTGGTCATAACATTTTGAATTTGTAAAAAAATACTTTAGATATGTTGACCTGAAACATCAGTCCACATCTTAACCTTTCAGTACAAAAAGTGTTTTTTTTTCTTATCCGAAAAAAACCCCCTCACATCTATAGAAAGTATGCTCCCAAGTAATATTATAATTCTGACTGGTATCAAATTAGACACCTACTTTGCTTTGTTGACCAGTTTATCAGCTTGTCCTGTTATAATTCTGACTGTTATCAAATTAAGACACCTACTTTGCTTTGTTGACCAGTTTATCAGCTTGTCCTGTTATAATTCTGACATATCAAATTAGACACCTACTTTGCTTTGTTGACCAGTTTATCAGCTTGTCCTGTTATAATTCTGGCTGTTATCAAATTAGACACCTACTTTGCTTTGTTGACCAGTTTATCAGCTTGTCCTGTTATAATTCTGACTTATCAAATTAGACACCTACTTTGCTTTGTTGACCAGTTTATCAGCTTGTCCTGTTATAATTCTGGCTGTTATCAAATTAGACACCTACTTTGCTTTGTTGACCAGTTTATCAGCTTGTCCTGTTATAATTCTGGCTTATCAAATTAGACACCTACTTTGCTTTGTTGACCAGTTTATCAGCTTGTCCTGTTATAATTCTGACTGTTATCAAATTAAGACACCTACTTTGCTTTGTTGACCAGTTTATCAGCTTGTCCTGTTATAATTCTGACTTATCAAATTAGACACCTACTTTGCTTTGTTGACCAGTTTATCAGCTTGTCCTGTTATAATTCTGACATATCAAATTAGACACCTACTTTGCTTTGTTGACCAGTTTATCAGCTTGTCCTGTTATAATTCTGGCTGTTATCAAATTAGACACCTACTTTGCTTTGTTGACCAGTTTATCAGCTTGTCCTGTTATAATTCTGGCTGTTATCAAATTAGACACCTACTTTGCTTTGTTGACCAGTTTATCAGCTTGTCCTGTTATAATTCTGATTTATCAAATTAGACACCTACTTTGCTTTGTTGACCAGTTTATCAGCTTGTCCTGTTATAATTCTGGCTGTTATCAAATTAGACACCTACTTTGCTTTGTTGACCAGTTTATCAGCTTGTCCTGTTATAATTCTGGCTTATCAAATTAGACACCTACTTTGCTTTGTTGACCAGTTTATCAGCTTGTCCTGTTATAATTCTGACTGGTATCAAATTAGACACCTACTTTGCTTTGTTGACCAGTTTATCAGCTTGTCCTGTTATAATTCTGGTTGTTATTAAATTAGACACCTACTTTGCTTTGTTGACCAGTTTATCAGTTTGTCCTGTTATAATTCTGACTTGTCAAATTAGACACCTACTTTGCTTTGTTGACCAGTTTATCAGCTTGTCCTGTTATAATTCTGACTTATCAAATTAGACACCTACTTTGCTTTGTTGACCAGTTTATCAGCTTGTCCTGTTATAATTCTGACTTGTCAAATTAGACACCTACTTTGCTTTGTTGACCAGTTTATCAGCTTGTCCTGTTATAATTCTGACTGTTATCAAATTAGACACCTACTTTGCTTTGTTGACCAGTTTATCAGCTTGTCCTGTTATAATTCTGACTTATCAAATTAGACACCTACTTTGCTTTGTTGACCAGTTTATCAGCTTGTCCTGTTATAATTCTGACTTATCAAATTAGACACCTACTTTGCTTTGTTGACCAGTTTATCAGCTTGTCCTGTTATAATTCTGACTTATCAAATTAGACACCTACTTTGCTTTGTTGACCAGTTTATCAGCTTGTCCTGTTATAATTCTGACTGTTATCAAATTAGACACCTACTTTGCTTTGTTGACCAGTTTATCAGCTTGTCCTGTTATAATTCTGACTGTTATCAAATTAGACACCTACTTTGCTTTGTTGACCAGTTTATCAGCTTGTCCTGTTATAATTCTGACTGTTATCAAATTAGACACCTACTTTGCTTTGTTGACCAGTTTATCAGCTTGTCCTGTTATAATTCTGACTTATCAAATTAGACACCTACTTTGCTTTGTTGACCAGTTTATCAGCTTGTCCTGTTATAATTTGGACTGTTATCAAATTAGACACCTACTTTGCTTTGTTGACCAGTTTATCAGCTTGTCCTGTTATAATTCTGACTTATCAAATTAGACACCTACTTTGCTTTGTTGACCAGTTTATCAGCTTGTCCTGTTATAATTCTGACTTATCAAATTAGACACCTACTTTGCTTTGTTGACCAGTTTATCAGCTTGTCCTGTTATAATTCTGACTTATCAAATTAGACACCTACTTTGCCTTGTTGACCAGTTTATCAGCTTGTCCTGTTATAATTCTGACTTATCAAATTAGACACCTACTTTGCTTTGTTGACCAGTTTATCAGCTTGTCCTGTTATAATTCTGACTTATCAAATTAGACACCTACTTTGCTTTGTTGACCAGTTTATCAGCTTGTCCTGTTACAATTTTGACTGTTATCAAATTAGATACCTACTTTGCTTTGTTGACCAGTTTATCAGCTTGTCCTGTTATAATTCTGACTGTTATCAAATTAGACACCTACTTTGCTTTGTTGACCAGTTTATCAGCTTGTCCTGTTATAATTCTGACTGTTATCAAATTAGACACCTACTTTGCTTTGTTGACCAGTTTATCAGCTTGTTCTGTTATAATTCTGACTTATCAAATTAGACACCTACTTTGCTTTGTTGACCAGTTTATCAGCTTGTCCTGTTATAATTCTGGCTGTTATCAAATTAGACACCTACTTTGCTTTGTTGACCAGTTTATCAGCTTGTCCTGTTATAATTCTGACTTATCAAATTAGACACCTACTTTGCTTTGTTGACCAGTTTATCAGCTTGTCCTGTTATAATTCTGACTTATCAAATTAGACACCTACTTTGCTTTGTTGACCAGTTTATCAGCTTGTCCTGTTATAATTCTGACTTATCAAATTAGACACCTACTTTGCTTTGTTGACCAGTTTATCAGCTTGTCCTGTTATTTTCCTTGAATATTCATCATAATGTTTAATAGTATCATTTGTCTGCTGTGAGTATGTCTGTACTAAGGCTTTCTGTCTCCTCAGGTCACTGGTCTCAGCACAAGCAGACTGGTACCCTGTTTCTGTACAATGATAAAAGAGATACAGCAAGCAATATTTATTACTGTCAAAGTTTGTTCACATTTTTTTTTCTAAAGAAATATCAGCTGCATTATGTATTTTTGTTGATGGTTTGCTCATGGTAGCAACTACAAGCTATTCCAGAAAGAAATGTATGATGGGTTGTAAGGCAATTTTTCCAAGACCCACCACCGGGCATACAATTTCATAAGGAAACTGAACTTCTGAGCAATTTCTTACATTAGTCCATTCATATAAGGCCATCTCTTTCTGTGATGAAAAAGTAGTCTCTCTTGAGGAGGACAAATTAGTATTTTACTGTCTCACTGCCTCTGACATTTGGCCTGATAGGAGGTGGGTGCCATTCAGTAGTTGTGGCCTTTTGAAAGGAGGAAACATTGTATCTGTTCTTTTATAAACTTCTTATTCAAATGAGTTCAAAAGTACTTGTGTTGTTAGAAGATTACAATGGCTTAAGAATTACCACACTACTTGCCTCTATAGACTTATTAGATATATTTATTACTGAAATTTACAGCTGCTAAATAATGTAATTATTAATAAAACTAAGGTTCACCTCCCTCTGGCATTGGTGACCTTAGCCGATTTTGGTTATCCCGTTTAGGCCCTTTGCTTCAATTGCTCCCAAAATATTTAATTATTTGGCTTTCCAATAATTTGGTTTTGAGCATATCTGATGAAGGTTATTCCAGCGTACCTGATGAAGGTTATTCCAGAAACGTGTAGTGTGCACTAAATTTGATATCTATGTTTTTAATTTCATCAAGTATGGTATGAGTTTAAGTTATTAGGTATGCCATTATAAAGTTGGCGTAAAAATACCAATAAAACAATCAATCAAATTATGTCATTAAGTACAGCAATAACATCCCTGACAGGAGTTACTAATGCATTGCATGTATATTACTACTAAAGTTCTGAGTTTCATCCCGTCCACAGTGAGGTATAAATGATAAAAACTTCTGTAATAAAGTTAGTAAGTGACTTGGGCAAGTAAGTTGTTATCTCTGATTCCCGTTCAAAGTGAGGTATGTGCAAAACATCCTTCTGTGATAAAAGTTTGATAGTGACTTGCAACAGGTCGGTGGTTTTCTCCAGCTTCCTTCACCAATAAAACTGACCACTGCAATATAACTGAGGCATTGTTGAAATCTTGGTTACTTCAATATTCCATAAACCAGAATCCCCTGTTAGATTGTAATTTGAATTATTCCCCCTTACCAGCTTCAATAACTTCCTGTTCAAGTCGATTGAAGTCATTATTTAAATGGTTGATGTCTGTGAGTAGTGTGGTTATCTCCCCTGTTAATTTATTTCTTTGATGTAGAAGATTCTGTTTTTCTTCATCAAATTTACTTCCTGACTTGTATTTCACCTTGTAAGATTTATCAGCATGACGCTTTCTTTTAGAATATTAAGGAAAAACTTTTCATAAATACATGTTAATACATTACCATTATACAGTGGAACCAGTTTAATCCGACACACCAAGGGACCAGGAAATTGTGTCGGATTGTACAGGAAGTCGGAAAACTCAGGTTTAATTTAGTTAACAGAAATACTTTGGGACAATTATTTTTTGTCGGATGTCACAGGATGTCAGAAAACTCAGGTCTTGGATTGCACAAGTTCCACTGTACATAAACTAGAGGATCAACTGAGCCTGTTGTGCCTTGCACACAACTACTTATTCATGCAATGCTTGGGTTCAAGCAAGTCTGTAGTTTCTGAATAAAAGCTGTTCATTCACATTTCCATTTGGGTCCTATGTTAAACAATGTTGTGTGGTGACAGCTAACTTGCATTTTCAATCCACACAAAAAAATTTAAATTTTGTAAGGGACCATCCAATGGTTATGTATGGTACAGTATGGGTTCAATCAAGCATCTCATCTCTGAGAAAATATTTCTGAATGAAACGATAATAACAAATAAAGTCATTGTCCACACAAGGCATATTTCTGTCAAGCTTACTTGCATTTGTTTCAGTGATTTCAGATAAAAAGATTGATATGGAAATGCAAATGGATGCACAAGATGATGACAAAATCAACATGAGTCTGTGTTCCAGGTGAGTTAAAAAAGACCACTTCTCTTTTTCAATATGCTTAGTCAAAAGTCCATGACTTTTAGTCAGAAATCCATTATTTTTAGTCAGAAATCCATTGCTTTAGTCAGAAGTCCATTACCTTTAGTCAGAAACCCATTACTTTTAGTAAGAAGTTCATTGCTTTTAGTCAGCAGTCCATTACTTTTAGTCAGCAGTCCATTACTTTTAGTCAGAAATCCATTGCTTAGTCAGAAGTCCATTGCTTTTAGTCAGACATCCATTACTTTTAGTCAGAAGTCCATTACTTTTAGTCAGAAGCCCATTACTTTTAGTCATAAGCCCATTACTTTTAGTCAGAAGCCCATTACTTTTAGTCAGACATCCATTACCTTTAGTCAGAAATCCATTACTTTTAGTAAGAAGTCCATTACTTTTAGTCAGAAGCCCATTACTTTTAGTCAGAAGTCCATTACTTTTAGTCAGAAGTCCATTACTTTTAGTCAGAAGTCCATTACTTTTAGTCAGACATCCATTACATTTAGTCAGAAACCCATTACTTTTAGTCAGAAGTCCATTACTTTTAGTCAGAAGCCCATTACTTTTAGTCAGAAGTCCATTACTTTTAGTCAGAAGTCCATTTCTTTTAGTCAGAAGCCCATTACTTTTAGTCAGAAGCCCATTTCTTTTAGTAAGAAGTCCATTACTTTTAGTCAGAAGCCCATTACTTTTAGTCAGAAGTCCATTACTTTTAGTCAGAAGTCCATTACTTTTAGTCAGAAGCCCATTACTTTTAGTCAGAAGCCCATTACTTTTAGTCAGACATCCATTACATTTAGTCAGAAACCCATTACTTTTAGTCAGAAGTCCATTACTTTTAGTCAGAAGCCCATTACTTTTAGTCAGAAGCCCATTACTTTTAGTCAGACATCCATTACATTTAGTCAGAAACCCATTACTTTTAGTCAGAAGTCCATTACTTTTAGTCAGAAGCCCATTACTTTTAGTCAGAAGTCCATTACTTTTAGTCAGAAGTCCATTTCTTTTAGTCAGAAGCCCATTACTTTTAGTCAGAAGCCCATTTCTTTTAGTAAGAAGTCCATTACTTTTAGTCAGAAGTCCATTACTTTTAGTCAGAAGTCCATTACTTTTAGTCAGAAGTCCATTACTTTTAGTCAGAAGCCCATTACTTTTAGTCAGAAGCCCATTACTTTTAGTCAGACATCCATTACATTTAGTCAGAAACCCATTACTTTTAGTCAGAAGTCCATTACTTTTAGTCAGAAGTCCATTACTTTTAGTCAGAAGTCCATTACTTTTAGTCAGAAGCCCATTACTTTTAGTCAGAAGCCCATTACTTTTAGTCAGAACACCATTACTTAAAAAAAATTATATATAAAAGGATACAATGCTAGGTTTCCTTTTACTTTCTTCACTGTTCTGTAAAAAAAAGAAATTTGGGATCCGATTAACAGGTTTAACCCTGCCACATTTTTGTGCCTGTGTCAAGCCTGGATTTCCAACCCTATATGTTGAGGTCTAATGTTTTATATTCATTGGCTTGAGGTTAAAGGTGGTTGTTCATTTTGTTAACAATGGACGAATTGTTGACCATCAGTTTAAATTAATAAACATTTTTTCATAATTGATGAAAAAAAAAAATGCTCACAATTTTCTGTCCTTTATTTGCTTAAGGAAAGTAATACATGTAGGCTAATAAATGGAAACATTCAAAGCAGAGTACCAGTAATTGAAAAGTCCTAATCTTATTTGAATGAGAGAAAAAAATATTGATTCTATATTTCCCAAGCAGTTAATGTGATGTCTAATCTCTGTTTATCTTAAAAATAACTTATACATTTAAACAAATAATTTAAGATGACAAACCATTCAATATTTTGCACTACATTTATAATACATACTGTGCTGATCTAACTCGGGACAATATAAACTTCCAAAAATCTGCAGATGGTCCACGGACAATTCTGAAAAAAACAACAATAATCTTTTCAAGGAGAACATTAATTGAATTGGCATCCTGTTAAAATATGCCAAACTCAGAACCTCATTCAATTTGAATTATACCACAATGCTTCAGCGAGTCTCAATTCGACCAAACTAAGTGATCCTATGTGTTAGCTAGGTATTATCTTTATACACTATGCAGACGACACAAAAGCTGAATCAAGGAGTTAGTCATGAGATTTGTGTCACTTTCAACCAAATTTTAGCTATATCACAGAGGTCAGTTTTACTAATAGATGAACCCATAGTGCCTGGAGGAGAGCATCTGTCTACAACAAGTCATCTAGAGACACAAAAAGCTGAACTGAGAAAAATGCATATCAACATAAAACATGGTTTTATTGTCATGAAAAAAGAATGTCATTGTCTGTAGCGACCACTGCTTCATAGTAATATAAACATTGTGATGTGAAACTTACTGTTTGAACTGGTTTGCATTTGGCAATATCGTGTTTACATGACGGCCCTGTGGATGGAAGTGCATCTCTTGTATGGCCCAGGAATGTAATTTAGCTGCAATGGCTTCATCAGACGCCATGTTTGGTCAGGTGCTCTGGAATAATATTATACAAATTTAATTTGACTTTATTGGTTGGGGGGGGGGGGTGGGGGGGGTTGTTGTGTTATGGTGTTAAAAGCCACTTTCCACAATATTTCAGTTATATCATGTTAGTTTTAATGGTCGGAGAAACCGGAGTGCCAGGATAAAACCACTGACCTGTCTCAAGTCACTGGAAAACTTTTGTATCGAGTACACCTCACCATGCACGGGATTTGAGTTCACAATTTTAGTGGTGAAAGGCACTGATTGCACAGGTAGTTGTAAATCCAACTAACATACAATCACGATCATGACAGCCCCCAGTTATGGTATCAGGAATGGTCCATGTCTTACAATGATGTTCATTATCTGTTTTGTTTCTCACCAAATGAAAATTTAAATCAGTAATGTGTGGTTTTTTTTTTGCTTTGTTAGAAAATTGATGTGTTTTTTGTTTGCATACATAATTGTCACAATTTATTGAGTAATACTAAAATGACATGGGCACGGTACAGATGAATATGCATCTTCACCATTATTATTGTTCAATCCTTCAACCTTCGTCTGTTCAATGAGCAGTTTAGGTCTAAAAGTTGACATTTTATTACATATCGTTTCCCCCTAAATTATCTGACTGTCATTCTAGTTGTTATCCTTATGTGAAAGGCGCCGAAAGTTTCAGAACATTTTGTGTCCAGGGTGTTGTCCTTTTATAACTTTTGGATGTTTGGATTGATAATAGGATCTGTATTACCCCAATTTAAGGTGCCCAAATGATAAATTATATGACAAATCATTGCAAAAGGGATTATTTAAAAGATCCACACAAGCGATAAGGTGAGAAATTGAAGAAAATTATAAATAGAACGAGTTGAAGCAAGGTTAGTAATGTCGTCATCTCTTGTGATTTTTAAGTGGGTTATTATTAATACATGATTGACAGTAACAAATCAGTGGGGCAAATTTAGTAGCCGGGAGCAAGTTTTTACCTGTTCTTTTTATTACAAGGTGGGATGTATGTATAAACAGACTAGAAAATAGTGATATTAATCGTGAATATGTGAACTTCAATCTAATAAAAGAATTTTTAACATTGTGAGATGATTTGACCATCTGATTTGATTTGACAGGTTGATTACCATTTCCTAATGAGCGCCAAACAATGGGAGACTACTCGTTTTACAAATGGTATACAAAGTCGAAGCTGGTAGAAGGCATGATATGTTCCGGAATATTATTTGAGGCGGCAATATTTTTTCAAACAAATATTTTATCTATGCTGTACAATATTCACGAGGATTGCATCCACAGAGGCTTAAGAATGGACCGGAAAATGGGGGCAGGAGCAAGTCTTAGAAAATGGATATTTTGCATAGGGCCTAATTAGTACTAAGTTACAGTGTAGGCAAAGAAAAATAACAAACTATTTGTACTCTTAGCGTTTGCTGTCACCACATATACTCTGCAATCGGTGAATTCTGATTAACGTGTTCAAAATTACGAAGTTCAAATCTGATATCTACGTTTGAAGTAGTCTAAATAGCAATAGTCAGCCATGATAAACACACGTTCAGCTCAATTATTATGTGTATACTTCTATTATCCCGAAAATGGTAGAAATTAACAGAAATGTTTAGTCTAGAATCTTTATATAAATTCTAGTTTTGTTTTCTTCTGTCGTGCGAAAATTGAGATAACCTCTTGCCTGTTGATCTCATTTCTCTGTAAATGTGGAGGGTATAAAGTGCAGTCCGTCATTGTACTCCTAACATACGTTTTAATACGGTTCATTGCAGAAAATAATCGTTCAGTTATTGCAGTTGATGGCATGCATTGCAAGAAGCGGGGTCTGTAGAATAGCTGCAATGTAAGGATACAGGTCAATGATGTGAGAACTATAGAGTTTCATACAGAGTTTTTGGCTTCACTTCGGATATGTTACACCTTGCTGAGGACCGACTACGAAATGAAGTTAGTAGTAGGGAGTGATCAGTTTTATTCAACACAAAAACCCAAGGAGGGAAGGAGGGAACCATATAACGTCATAGACACACCCATTTCCCATATAGGGGCATAACCCCAGGCCCTTTTCCTCTGACGTCACAAAAAATTAAAAATTAAAAAAACATTCCAAAATTAAAAAAACAAAATTAAATTCCAAAAAAATTCAATAATTAAAATTTATTAAAAAATTTTAAAAATAAAAAAATACATACTTTCGACTCTATGATTCACGTACGTGTCTAGTTTTTATCATGTATCAATTCATTTACAATCCCCGTATCAAAAGTATTAAAATGCTGATCTTTTTCGAGAATCCATTGATACCATCATCAATTCACATATACCCCCCCCCCTTTTTTTCACTATTACAGATTCAATGAAAACCAAGACCTGTGTTAACCCGCACACAATCAAAAAGCATTAAAATACTGATATTTTCATTCACGCCCACTTTTTTTAAATCCATATTTTTTTAACCCTTATAATTCTCAATGTTTGATTTAAAAAAGACGCTTAGATCCATTTCGTTCTAATATGAAAAGTCAATAACGATTTTTTGAAGAGCGTAATTACGTAGATGTTTTTATTGATAAATGTCTTTAATTGTGTGTTAATTAATGATTATATACTATGAGTAATAATTACTTTTCAGAATAATAACGGAGCTTGACCTTAGAAAACCCTCTGATTTCTGATAAGCTATGCGTTTCAGCATCGTCTGCATTGAGGATTAAATTTTAATTGATCTGACCTCGAGGAACCCCTTGATTTGTTATGTGTTACTGATAAACCACTCGAATTAATTGATTCCATGAATGTTTCTGTAGCAAAACAAAAAATGTTAAACACAACCTTTCTTTAATTGTTATCGAAGGCTATATAGCGATGATTAACTCGACTATATCTTATGTTAACATCAAATTGCATGTGTCGACCCTATATAGATACTAATAATCCACATCTATATAGGGTCGACACATGCGCCTGTGAATATAGTAATACAGTCGCTGTATCTGATTGAGCCAATGTTATCTTGAAATGTAATGATCATATTTAAATCATCAACATATCATCATGTCTAAAAGATGAAGTGCTTTTTGTCTTTCTCGTCTGTTTTTTGTGTGTTTTTTTTTTACCAAAATGATGTGGATGCTCAAGGATACAGCATGAATCTACGCCACTGACCTGTCGTAAACACTTCTCGGTCCTTTCCTCATTCATGACTTAATCACCCGGTTTGTAATTAGGGTAACACGACGGGTGTCACTAGTAGAACTGGGACTGCTCACCCTTCCGGAGCACCTGAGTTCGCCTCCATTTTTTTTTACTTGTCTTAGTGGAGTTCGTGTTGTTCAATTATGGTGAATTACATGTTTTCACGTTTTTTTGTTCCGTTGTCCGGCAACAAAATAGATATTCGCATCTATAGATATTGTATGGCATTGACGAGTTTATTGCAACATAATTTATGTCACGGATGTTTTTATTTTTTTATCTTGTGCCGGTCTACTAGATACTAACGCGTGGCTACGAGATAGCTAAGTCGTGGCTACGAGATAGTTAAGTCGTGGCCACGAGATAATAAAGAGTGGACACGATATAATAGACCCTTACATATGAAAGAAAAGAGATAAAAAATGGTCAGTTATAAAGATTGTTTAAAAAGTAGGTTGTTATATATCATGTTTGTCACATAACTTCATAGAAATGAATGATTGTGATAATAAGGGGTCGACCCTTTGATCTCGGAAAATACGGCCCGATCGAAAGGGGTTAGAGTTATGAGGCTTAACGTCAATTTCAACGATATTTCAGTTATATCGTGGCGGTCAGTTTTATCAGTGGAAGAAATTGGAGTACCCGGAGAAAACCACTGACCTGCCTCGAGCCACTGTGAAACTTTATCACATAATGTTGTATCGAGTACACCTTGCCTATTTATACATGAATGGGTCACCAATAACGGAATAATACCTGAATGTGTACTAACTGTGGAAAACTGTGAAAAATGGCATATATCTATCATTGAATAACCCGATTCTCAAACCATCATCCTCTGTTTTTTTAATCATTGAACATTACGCACATAAATACAGTTTGTATAGGCATTTTTGAAGTAATTGGAGGATATGTGACGAATAGATATACTATATATTGGGATATTCCGTGAAAATAGTTATACGCACACTTACGACTTCTTTTTTTCTGCCGAATCCATTTTGTGACATGGGGTCATATATCTGCAACCCGCACAGCCCTTTTCCGAAACCGCTTAGTAAGGAAACGCAGGAGAAAATTCGAAAAGTTCTGTGCCTTCCGCACTGTGGGTTATTAAAAATATTATTGATCCCCAGTCCTTTAAAGATTCAAAAGCTTTAGGCTCTTTTATAAAAGAAGCCCTTGATATTGGGGCAAATCACACTGCTCAAGTATTAGTGTAACCTAACTACCATAATTAATTGGTTTGGTTTATGGTGTATAACGCCATCTTCAACAATATTTCAGTTTTATTGGTGGAGGAAACCGGAGTACCCTGAGAAATCCACCGACCTGTCGCAAGTCATCGACAAACTTTAGCACATAGTGTTGCATCGAGTACACCTCCCCACGAACGGGGTTCGAACTCACAACTTTAGTGGTGATAGGTACTGGTCGCACAGCGGGTAGTTGAAAATCCGACTACCATAAAATCACGACCACGACGACCCATGGCTTTCAATATTTCAAGTGTACCAGTACTTCACTATTTACAGACGGTACTTTTCATTAAAATTTGAACGTGACAATTGTCTCATGAATATCTATGCAAAACTCTTTAAAATCAAGAGGTACCATTTCAAAGATCATTTTATGTGGATAAAAGTATCTGCTACCGCCTCTTATTGAAAGGTCTGTGGACCCATAATTTATAGAATAGAATAGAATAGAATAGAATATCTTTTATTTTCATAAAGAGGTACCCTCAAGGGGAAAATGTTTACATAATAATATATGCACATACAATGGGAAATTAAGAAAACAAATTAAGAACTTACTGCAAAATCCAAACTTCCTTTGAGTCTGAGAAATATCTACATATTATCAATAATTTTACATTAAGAAGAGCCATAACTAAGTTGAGAATATCTTCACATAGACTTAAAATTGAAACTGGTAGGTTAGAAGCTAGCAAAAGATTATGTAATAAATGTGATCTTATTAAAATAGAGGACGAAATTCATTTTTACTAGAATGTCCTTCAACATCTACAGATCGACAAGTCTTAATTGATATGAAAAATAACAGTTGTAACAACTTTCAATATTTGAACTTATAAGACAATTTTTTCTGGTCACTAAATTGTGAATCAATTGATATAATAAAACAGGTTGGTTATTTTGTATCAAAACATCTTTCTTGATATATATGTAGGTATATACAGTGATTGTCACAGTAGTCTGACTGCCGACATGTGAAGGTGATGTGACATTAACCTAATTTATTGTATGAAACTATTTCATATATTATGCATTTTGTATACATCATATCGTGATTCTCATAATTGTGTAGTATTTTTTTTTTTTATATATACATGTATTTGGATCACCCCCTTATATACATGTGCTATTTGCATTAAAATAATTTGAAATATATGATTGTATCGCAATGTTATTTCTGATGACCGGAACTTCCGGTTGCTTTCAAACCAATATGGCCGATTACGGTGAAGACGATAATTATCAATCTGGCGATAGATTTAGGTCTGATTGAGATCTTTAGACTTATGTTTTCCATGGAATTGAACACATAAACAAAATATTAAATGTTTGCTTTCATAAATTAACCTCCTTCGCACTTGATCGTATGCATTTCAGCTTCAATTTGCTTCTCAAACGTTGAACTACCGAAACACACGTGCAAATACAATTTTCTTTCATTATCAACGTTTTGTTTGTAAACATGCAACTTATACTATTTTGGCAATGACGATGAATGTGATATGAATGACATAAAATATTTATGTGAAGTGATACTACAATTTATAAAGATAATATTTTTTTTTAAAAGGCAACCAGCTGAAGAGTGAAGTTCATGGGTTCATGTTCATCATAACTTAAGACATAACAACAATGACAATATGGTCAGTATTGAACCCTGAACATGATCTTATTTTCATGCTGACTAGAACACAAACCATGCAAAGGTTCAATTTGTAAAAGATTGCAGTTCATAAATATGAATATTTGCTAAGTATTTTTATGAGTGAAACTGAAAGCTCACTCTGCAAGGGCCAGTAGCAATTATTCTGATTTCCTGAAACGTCATCTTCAACTGAGAAACAGGCTACTGGACCAGGGCTATAAAAAGATTTGCCTTATTGGATCTCTTAAAAAGATCTTGTCGAAATATATTCCATCTCTGCAGAAAAGATTATAAACGATCATATAGTGAAAATGTATAAAGATAAGGTTTCAACAAAAATGTCAAAAATATTTTTTTTATCAATGTGTGACGTAAAAGTGTTTTTGACATCTGGCGCTGATTTGACAACTGTTTTACCTGTTTTGTTCAAGTATTGTTGTAAATACTGTTATAGTGACAACCGGAAACTTTGAGCCGTAATGAAAGCGGGAGGTTTGGTGCTTTAAAATCTGATTCAACCCACCATTTCTTTAGAAATGCCTGTACCAAGTCAGGGTCATTACGGTTTTCACAGTTTTCCGGTTGTTGACTGATTTTGTCTGTTTATATACTTATGAGTTTTGACTTTCCCTTTGTAAGATTGTTCGGAGTTCGGTAATTTTGTTATTACCCTTATTAACGATAGAAATGTGGTCAAAATATCATAAAATTTAAAAAAAGAAGAGTTGAATACTATGTACAAAAAAATGTCTTCATTGAAACTGTAAGCGGATGTTAAAAATAGTTGATCTGCCATTTGGTTATGCGCAAGAAAAATCAAGATTGCTTTTGCTTCTAAAAAAGCAAATAAAAATAACAAAGTTTGCTCTTAATTATTTGTAATAAAGTATTTATAAAATCTTGGAGTATTCTGTAGTATTTTGACATTTTTGACGGAGCAATTCTATATTTGATTCGGAAATGTACTCTTGAAGTAAACCAGGGCACCCACTACTTTGAAATCAGAGGGAGAAGTGACTTCTCTTTCAGGTGCTGACAAAAGAGAAGTGAGAGACATTAGGGAGAAGTGGTGAGAGTACAGGGAGAAGTCAAAATATTTCTGTACAGGGAGAAGTCAAAATATTTCTCTAGTTGTACCACTTTTCACATTCGCGGGGCATTATCGTGGCATTCGTATGTTATAATGTACTTGTTATGCATTAAGGTATATTCAGTAGTTGTTTAATTCCTTGTTTTTGTTAGCATATCATCTCTCTGATTTACATATGTCCTTGTATTTGTTTTTTGTTTGTTTGTATTAAATAAACCCTTTTCAGATTCTTTGTTTTGTCTTGCAGATGATAAAGGCACATATATGATAGTCAACTATTGTCCAATAAATAATAAATGAATAAAATTGAATAATAAAATTTATTTCGACATCAGCATTGTTTCAAACAAGTCACACATAGATAAAAGGACAAAACATTAGATAAGATAAATATACAGTATAGGTAGAGACATGGTACGATAGATGTCCGACGTGTCGGATTTGACATGTCAGACATTAGGTCCGACAGAGACAGGTAATAAAATACCTGTATAGAAACAGCAGGGTGCAATTAACAAGATTAATTATATGATGCTTGGCTAGTTTTATCTACATATACCTGTTACAGGTGATAATTAAGTTGAAACATTGTTGATTTCATGAGATGTAACGTTTTTTTTCTTCAGGTGTGGATAATTGGTAGAAGTAGGTCACAAAAATCAATATTGTGCAAATACGTAATTACCGTTTTACTCGCGGCAGCATGTGTTAAAATTTACAAGACGTGGTTGAAAATAAAATATTTGGAAGAAAATAAATAAAAATAACAACTAATATTAATGTAGGTCTCCAAATATTGTAGTTGCTCGTGCTTCACTTTACGGCAGTTTTCAACTGGATTCATGAATATTCATGACTACTTGGAAGTGTTCTATTAATAGATCGCCCTCATTTCTGCACTTTATTTCTCTTTTTGGGAGTCTACTTTTCTTCAAATATTTTATGGTTTATGTGTGTTTCTTTGTATCATTATTTTTAGTTTGCTCCTATGTTGGTAATTCCCTATGTTGTACTTCGGACATTTTTCCCTTTCATTCGTAAATTAACATGTGACTTCACATTCCCTGTTCATATTTTACGTTTTATTTGGGATTTTTTTATTTTATGCGGAGTTTAAAAAAATCCCAATGAAAACGTAAAATATGAACAGGGAATGTGAAGTCATGTTATAGAACTATAAGTTGTCACAGTTTTACAGACAAAAATCGATATTAAAATATAAAATTTCTTTATCATTTCATTTCTTTTTTCCTTATTTTAACTTGTTCGTGTCAATATTCATACAATCTTATGTCAACATCAAATTGCATGTATCGACCCTATATAGATACTAATAACCCACAAGGCATGAAACTCTGCAGGTTTAAAAATCGTACCCCTGCCTGCTTCGGGGTACATTTATTGCACCTTATTTCCATTATGTCATTCAAACTAGGACATATATCCATTCCTAAAAGACGCATCTTTTCGCTTCTGTTTTTGTTTTGTGCATACGATAGCTCAGTTTTCCAGAATTTTAAGATTTTCACACATTTATTGCCAAATCGTAGAGTACCTTTCGTTGACGGAATTGACGGACCACTGAATTCCGAATGCATTACTTCAACGATAGGGTCAGAAAAGTTCCAAACATTTATTATTTTGGCGCAATATTTTGAGATCATGACCAAGAGAAAAAGAAACTACCAGTCCACAAATATATCAGTTTTTCTCATCGCCTGTTAATGATAACTACAAACTTAATTAAATATTTTACCATGTAACTATATCTATTGAATAAGAAATAAAATAAAAATAGAAATTAGGAAATACAATTTCTTTATACAATGTACTAAAAGATATGAATATGAACTTATTTAATTTAATTCCAATCATAATTTTTAATATATTTAATTCCAAGAATAACTTTGAATATATTTAATTCCAAGAATAAGTTTTAATATATTTAATTCCAAGAATAAATTTTAATATATTTAATTCCAATCATAATTTTTAATATATTTGATTCCAAGAATAACTTTTAATATATTTAATTCCAAGAATAAGTTTTAATATATTTAATTCCAATAATAACTTAATATATAACAACAATTTTCATGTTTATCTGTATTTGTATGTAAAAAAACAAAAACAAAATAAATAAATAAATAAATAAAATAACTCATTTTTTATTTCAGATTATCATTTGCTTTCCTTTTCACTTTGTTTCCATCTTCATATTAAAATTATACCTGAAAAAGAGGATAATAATTTAACAATATAGCCATAAAAATGTTTGCTTCCTGGATATGTTAATTGACACCTTAATCAGGTGTTCCAGGTAGATTTTGTATATTGTCACAGCAGGTATGCAGTGATCTACCTGTATCAGACTACACGTCTGACATGTCTCTCAGAGTGATATGTAGTATCATGTCTCTACCTGTACTGTATGCAAAAAAAACAAAACACAATACACTATTTACTGATGTTCTTTGCACTATACAGTATACTATAGTCAATCTAAACATATATTAACAATAATTATACAGATTTAAAACAACATATACATGTCAATAAATGATGAACAAAAAGAAAGTCCAAAACATACACACAGTTCTATATTAAGGACATTCAGTTCACTGAACTGAATAATCATGTTTAGACCAGCGGTAGAAAATCAAAAAATAAAATGTAATGAACCCATGGGCTATACACTTATATCATATATCATTGGAAAGAGAAATGACGGGACTCGCAGAATAATGATGCCGTAAATGTCGGAAGTGGTCATGTTTTTGCATAATTAAGGTCAAAGGTCAAGAACAATTTGTTTTTCGCTTTCGACTTTCGTTCGAAAAGTGCATTTTCCTTAAAAATGAAATTCAATTCGACAAGTTTGATGGTATTTTTTTGATGGACCACATATTAAATTAGATTATTGAACCAAAATTGACGTCGAAATGACCGTTTTTGGATGGGAATGGGATTTTACAATGTGTCATTCGTATTTGCTTCCATAAAACAATGACCTTGACCCAAGGTCATCTCTATTTACGTAATAATGACGGTTATTTATGTTTCATTATATTTTGTATATATACTGTTCGATACAACGGAAGTAAATCAAAACATGCCTGATTCCCCCAACACAAGTATTTTTGTAAGTCTGTATTTTGTCAGTCCCTAAATAGCTATAAGCATTGTACATCTCATGTGAACCCTTGTAGTTTTTTTTTATTAAAGTGATTCATAAATAAATAAAAACACCCTTTTAGACATTTTGAACGTTTAAAACCACAAAATATACATGTTTCATTCACCATCGTAATCCGAAACCCAATTATCAGATTGGGTGTTTGGATAATGCATTTGATCTGGTCAATCGCATATGGAGATATTCAGGGAATCAAATAAATACAGTTGTTTATATGATTTACTTAAAAAAAGAACTCTTGCGTGCTTATGCATCGTCATCTTCGATATCTGTCCTGTGTGTAATCACATTGTGACAGAGGTCTAATGCTTGGCAAGGACAAAGTTCTGTGCAGGACAAATTCTGTTCAAAACAAACACAGCCTTTACTACAAACGGATCTTCCTTTGCATGTGCATACGAGGTCCTGCAAAAAGTCAGATGACATTTGATCTTCAAACAATATTAGTTCAAGACCAAACTTTCCATCTTTTCAACCATGCTCAAAAGGTGACCCAACTGCTGGCTTTAGCATATGTGCATTTAAACATATCTTTGTTTTGTATGAAGATCTAAGAACATGCTGTTTAAATGTGTCTTCACTCGGAGGAAGTCTCACCAAAGTAGAATCTTTGACAGTTGCCAATTTTACCCGCAATTTGTTCAGATCGATATGGCATCGTTTCGACTTTCCCTTCGGATCATACAGCCTTGATATTAGTTTTCGGCTTAGATCGACTGAATTATCTATGTCAGAGCATTCTATTCGAGAAAAATCACTAAACTGATTGGGTGTCTCTTACAGAGCTTTCAACATAGACTTCTTCCCGATACCAAAGAACGAAGAAGTGGTATCACACCCAGTTAGAGCATGATCAGCTGGCAAGATCTCACACAAAACGGAGCTCAATGACTTGCATTACTCGTGTATAGGGATATAACGTCTACAATCCTTAGTGCTCGTAATAAGTCCTGTTTGAAACCAAGGCTCACTTGGATTTTTCATTTTTGGAAAATAATGTACTAAAAGGACAAGAACGTCCGTATCTGGGGATTTCACAACAATGCGACCTTGAACGTTATTCTCTTGGTACAGTTTGTCAGAATACAGTGCATGCAAAATTATGCGGGTATCCGCCTCTTCTTGTGTGCTTGCCAAACAACTGCAATCTAACATACCATTTGATTCAACATTTCAGGATTAGAAAATAAACCGGCCAGGTAAAGTGATAACCCTTCATGGAGAGAACTGTTCTGATTAATATGTTTGACAATGTAATCGCCGAGAAATCTAATAAGTGACTTGTGATTCAATTTTGAGAGCTTATGTTTTTTTTTATAACTTTTCTTTTGACAGAAAATACAATAAGTCCAATCAGATCTGGTAGTAATATCATTTGAACATACAAATGTACTACTTGATTTACTATTGGGCACTTCTTTTATTGTCTTTTTTTTAACAAAGCACGTAATATTTTGTTTACTGGTATATGAGTTGCAACAAGACCTATGATATTTCACCACAAAACTTTCAGATACAACATGAATAATTGAAGACACTTCTACTATTAATCGTCTGTATACCTCATCTTGACGTACCTCTGCGGCTTTAATAAAAGTTTCTTTACCCCCATCGGTAAAAACGTATAATTGTTCAAGACTTTTACATTGACAAATGATACATTGGTTCCAATCTATTGAAGGTGTACTCCTCTTAGCACTAGATGGAAGAAGTTTAAGTTGGCTACCAAACTGTGCATTTTCCGGAAAACACTCACAAAAGTTCCGACAAATGATTTTCAAACAACTTGTAAACACTAATTAAATTCTCTACAAACAATATTTCAAACCATCTTTTGTAACTAAGACGTTACAATTAACGACAGCCAATGTTATCAATGAAAGGTGACAACAATTAAATACAGATAACACAAGAATATAAGTAATTATTAAGAAAATATGCTTTGGTCTCGATGCAATAAGATTTGATCGAACTGAGGATTATAATTTTAAAAAGTCGCGGGCAAAAATATCCGGAATCATTTTCTACTTTCGATATGTTGATGTGCATTTAAAAACGGTCCAAACCTCTTAAACTAGTAGAAATTGGCGCTATAATGATAATGTTTTATGTAAACTATGTTTACACTTTTATTTTAAAAAAAGTTTGAGATCAATTTAATGAAAGTATTTCTTCTGACATAATTTTAAAAGTGACCGTTAAAATATTTACCACATCTACTGGTTTCAAAGAAGCCAAACTGATGAAATAAAATTTATTTTAATAAGATATTTTGGCTTATTTTATTTATTTAAGTTAAATTTAAAAACTACAAGTGCAACAAATTGCCGAAGATGCATAAATCATGTAAAATATTGATTTTACTAAGTATGATCGGACTTTCTCCAAAAACGCATTAATCCTAGAAAAATGTAATTTTCGTGATAACGTGACCATATGATTTTCTTACGGCATGCTAAATTTATTAGCTAAAAGCATAATCTAGCATTTGAAAGTATATTTAGGTGTGTAGTCGATGGGTTGATTTAACTCTTTAAATAAGCGCCTTTTTAGATTTCGCCGCTGGTCTAGTTGGTTGGACAACTGAAATCATCTATGTAAATAAAGTAGGACATGTATATATTACTTTTCATACAGGCTTGGGTGGAAAACATAACCACCTTTGTTCTTTTAAATAAATTTACTCACCTTCTTTGATCTACGTACATTGTATACAAATACAATGTACAATCGACCAAGCTATATCACATTATCACAAGCTGTGAAATCGCTAATTATTTGATCAAATTTTAATGAGTGTATATTATTTACATTGCTTCTCTTTAATTACTGATTGATATTAATTAAGAAACTAATTGTATCCACAAAGCTAACAATCCCTTTGGATAGCCACCATTATACCCCAAATAAATGAAATGAAACAATACCAACGTTATTTTCCAGAGTACGGATCCGTAGTACAGTTTTTATATTCGTAACTGTTTCGATTACGTGCCTTTACAATGGCGGTTTGAAAAACGGAAATTTTGTAGTAAAAATATACCGATTTTTTACTGCTAAAACAGTTAAAATAAGCAAAGCGACTTGGTAAAATTACAGGGCAACTTCCACTTCTCTTTTGGCACTAGTACAAAGCGAAGTTATTTTGGTACCTCGGTTTCCATGGTAATGGTAGCAAACTTGAAAGTTTGATGATTTACAACTACCTGTACAATCTGCCTATCACAATTAAAGTAATGAGTTTGAATCCCACTCAATGTGAGGTGTACTCGATACAACATTATGTGATAAAGTTTGTCAGTGACTTGCTACATGTCAGTGGTATTTTCCAGGTACTGCGGTTTCCTCCACCAATAAACCTGACCACCAAGATATAATTGATATATTGTTGAAAGTGGCATAAAACACAAATTGTTACTTTGTTTATATCAGAGCTATTGATAACCTTTAATAAAGTGTTGTAATTTATTTTAAGGGGTGACAACGATAATTACAACAGAGGAGGATATAACAGAGGCTATCGAGGTGGTGGTGGTGGAGGGGGGAGAGGTGGAGGTGGAGGACAAAAACCCCTCCCTACTGAACCCCCCTTTACAGTCTATGTTGGTAATCTACCCAATGGTTTGGTACAAGGAGATTTAGAATTAATTTTTAAAGATTTAAGGGTGAGTATGTGTATTGATAGTAAAATTTAATAGGATTCAAGATTTGCAGAGTTCAAAGGTTAAGTTGAGGTTATCGCAACTGATTATTTTACCACATTCAATTACCAATTTATATTTACTTCATCCTTCCAGTAGAGAAATTAAAGCATAAAGTAAATAATATTTGTCATTCTCTTGTTCTCTAAGAACTAGCTGTCGGATAACTTGACCAATTTTTTCCTGGTCAGTTCATACATGCACATGTTGATTGTTATTTGTAGCTCACCAGGCCAAATGTGAAGGGGAGCAAAGAATTTAAATATTTTAAATAAGAGATGATGGTAATAGAGAAGTAGATACATTGCAGCTTTCAACAATGAATTTGATTGTAAATTGTCCTTCGGTCAAGTCATTTGGAAAGTCTGTTGTTTCTTGTCTGTACTGTAAAAGAAATCAGTTTATTTCAGCTTTCTACTTGTTGTTTAGATAAGCAGTTTTTTTCACTTGACCAAATCCAGTTTGGATAGGTAGTGAGAAGTTGAACAAGCCTTAATGTATAACCCTCAACCCTGTGTTCTATTGCTTCGGACAGAACATAAAATTAAAGATTCAGAACAGACCATGCAAAGGATGATATTAGGCCAAGAGAAAAAAAATGTGTGTTTACGGTCACCCGACCGACCCTATTTTTCAGCCAGTGACCCTAACCTTTTTTATCGGCAATTATTTGACCTTAATTTTTGCTAGCGACCCTATCAATTTTTACACAGAATTCGGATAACCATTTTTGTTGTTTAATCAGCAGCAATGGTTTTTTTTATTCAACCGCTAGCTTTTTGTCGAAATTGAGAGCAAAGAAGGTAGAAAAACTGCGTAACTCGTCATAAAACAGCTTCAACAAATGACGGCTTACCGGAAATTTCGAAAATGAAATTCCGGAATCGGATTCCGGAACTGTGAATGACTATTTCCAGTTTTGCCAATAATAATAATAATAAAAAAAAAATTAATGCTGACCCTAGATTTATTTGACATATGACCGTAAACACACATATTTTTTTATTTGGCCTTATTGTCAAATAATGTAATTTTTTTAATCTTTGAGTCTTTTGACCATGTCTTGTGATTGCATAAATTAAAAAGAAGATATCTGAAGATGAACTTTATCTTTCAGGTGAGAAGTGTACGACTTGTCAGAGACAGAGATACAGATAAATTTAAAGGTATGCAGTAGAAGCGGCTGACTATTCTAAACTGTTGATCAAAATGAAAGAAAATCGATATATCACACCAAAGAATGTGTCTAATCATTCTCTATTATACCCACATAAATGATCATTACTGGAGAGAAACAAAGAACTGGATGTATTTTTGTAGCTCTCCGGCCCAAAGCATCATGTGATGTATTGCCATCATGTGACGTCCTTCTTTATTGGCCATGTAGTTATCAGCGTCTCTGAACTTTTACATTTTACATTCTGAGATAAACTCAATCAATGGAGGCCAAAAAGTGCCAAATGCCAAAATTTGAGCTGTTTTTTTGTATGGAAAAGTGGCCAAAATTCTGAAATTTTATGTATTTTAAAAATGATACAAAATCATTTTTCATCTAATTTTCAGTCTTCACAAAAAACTTTTCAGACCACAAGTCAACCGCCGAACTGGGCCAGTAAACCATGAAAATCCACAAACCCAAATTTTATTTTGCTGGCCAGAAAAAAAATTGTAATTTTTCAAATTTGGGGGTGAGCTTCTGTTTGTTATTCTTCTTTCATTGTTTTTTTTTATTATTTCAAACACTATTTATCCCTCTAGCCACACACATTGTGGATACATAAGTTCATGGACTTTCGGGAAAAGTAAATATCCTGCATGCACTTGTCTGACGTTATCACTTGCATGTTTTAACATCTTGAGGATTTCTGTAGTACGCTATAACCTGCAATATGAATGTGGTCATTTCTAGCAGGGTCAGATTTATTCTTTAATTATATGTTTTGCAAACTGGAGTATTTTTCTTATTCCCTAATTCTTGCAATTTACACCAGCCTGCATATATTTGACCCCAAGCTGCAATCCCAAACCCCGCATGGCTTTTCCATTTTATGGTAAACAAAGTCACGTGACTTTCTTGGAGATTACCGGTCAAAATAAAAAATCTTTGAAACACAATGAGTGCCATAATCTTATGTTTTTGGAGTTTTTAGGCAATGTTCATCAAAGAAGAAAATTAAATGTGTAAGTTGATTTCATGTACACTGTACAAAAGTATGATTCAAAATATGAATTGAAGCACTATCTTGAATAAAGACCAAGTAAATCTTTCGGAACCTCTCTATTGGATAACTCGGGACTTACCTTTACAATTCAATAGCATATGCGGTTCTCCAAAACATGGAGATATTTACGACTGCAAATTTTCCTTTCTCGAGAGGGCAAAATTGTTTATCTTTATTTAAAAAATAATTGAAACAGCAACTTCACAAAACTTTCAACAGCTGAAACAAAAATATACTTACCACTTCTCTGACAAAAAATGCACAAGCCAGGCGGACTTCTAGTTTTGGGATTTTTACAAGCCAGAGACCGATTTTACTGGCCTCAGGCACCGGACCACCGACTAATTTCGAAGACTGAATTTTGAATTTAATTCAAGTTTTTGATAATTTTTTTTTCTTTATATTCCATATGCATTTTCTTTGCAGTGTTTTTCTTTCTCTTGTGGATTCCGCGATAACTGGGGTCAAAGTGAGCCAAAATGGACCAACATCAAAATGATAAAAAAATAATTATGTAATGTCTTATTTGTATACAGTTTTATTCCTTTGAATTCTTTTGAAAAATTTCTATCTGAAGCGTTGCAATAGATTTCTATCTTTATCCATTTCAAAGATACAAGAGACCAATGCCAAATTCTTTTTCTTTTTTTTCTTCATATTTTAATGAGTTTGAGTTTATGTGAAAATTGATAAAATAATTTTTATCAAAATTTAGAGTTGAATGAACATACACCATGCAAACTATGTAAGAATAATCAGACAAGCGATACACGCTCAGGTGAGCCTCTAGTTTTCAGGATATTATGATATAATATATAAAAAAAATAAAGCTTCAGGATTCTATTTTTAAAGGCATACAGAATTGAATTTTTTTGCTTGTATTAAAAGTTGCCAATATTCGATGTTTTATACTAATAAAATGTTCTGAACAAAAAGCCAGGTTTAAAAAATATTTTATAATGTCGTAATTATTGAAAAGAATTTGAATGTCTGTTGGTGAAATCACCATTAACACACCTAATTATAAGTCGGCTGCTTTTCCGAAGTTTGCCGGACACTGATAACTGCTATAGATAACCAGGAAGCATGTTGCATGTGAATTCGTTAGAATTAATATAATTTAAGAAATATATCTATGAAATTGGATCCCGGGGTAATCAGTTAATATTATATAATGGTATTTAGTAAGAATGACACTTAAAATCGGAAATACGTGATGAAATCAATAAAAACAAACCCAAACTCTGCAAAGGGGCCCGATAAAGGGAAAATTGTAAACAAATTGTATTGCATATTATTGACATGAAGTTCATTATTTTAGTATCTAATTTAAAAGAGATATCACCTAGCATTTTCTCCTGAAAAAAAGAATATATAAAAAAAACTACGATGCAATTCTACTGTCAAAATACGAATCGGCCGTAAAAAGATACTAAATTATGCTTACCGTATACGTGTTGAAAAATGGAGTAGGTCGATATAACATCTTTTTTTAATTTTTACACAAAGATTGCTAAATCCTCCTTTTTGTGTCGTTTTCGTATAGAATCCGTCAACGTTTTTGTGCTTCCACGATTCGATTTGAGCACATGTTCTTCATTCAACAAACAATTTAACAAATTCGCACATGTGCAAATGCTTTCCCGAATGAGTTCACCGTCAGGTCATATGAATATTGTGCATGTCAACATTGAAATTTTACTGGATAAAAGAGAATCAAACAGCGACGTATTTCCTTCGTTCTAGGCTATTTACGTATGATATTATGAAAAATTTACAGTATAAAACATCGAATAATGGCCACTTTTAATAATAATAAAAAATCAATTCTGACAGCCTGTATGCCTTTAACAAAACAATTATGAAAAACCTTTTTCAGTTTTGTCACAAAAAATCAAGCATAAATAACAATTGGTATTGTATGATTACAGGATTTGCCTATGTAGAATTTGAAGATTTAGACTCTTTAAAAGAAGCCTTGACTTACCATGGGGCTGTAAGTATTAATGTCATATCAATGATTTTTGATTGGTTTATGGTGTTTAACGTCACTTTCAACAATATTTCAGTTATATCGTGGCGGTCCATTTTATTGGTGGAGGAAACTGGAATACCCTGAGACAAACTTTATCACATAATGTTGTATTGAGTACACCTTGCCATGAACGGGGTCCAGACTCTCTACTTTAGTGGTGATGGGCACTGATTGGACAGGTAGTTATAAATCCAACAACCACACGACCACGACAGCCCCTGATTTTTTGATAAGGTTAGAAAATTTTAGTAGGGAAGAAAGTCGGATTAATTAATGAGTGTCAACTCCTTTAGCTGAGTTGTAATAAGATCCTCAGTGCTATTAGTTGGATGCAAGGCATGAAGTGAAATCCAAGATGGTGGTCAAAATTGAACATACTTTTTTTTTTTTTTTTTTTTTATTTTGGGAATAATGTTTATCAGCTTTACATAAATAGTTTTCTTTGTATAAAATCATATTTGTGATTATAAAAAGATTGCACAGTATTTAAGATAATAAATAATAATCTCCTTCCAAGCATCTGGAATAGGCAAGCTTTGGTGTCTCTGGTGAACACAGATATAACAAACATAGTTTGATTTTTTTGGAGGTGTGTGTCATCTGTAAAAATCACAAACTTGAAACATATAGGCCGTAAGTACAGTTGAACCTAGTTATCATGAACCCTGATGTTCCCTTGGTAACTCAAATATATTAGTTGTTAGCTAATTTACTTATATAATTTTGTATTTAATTAAAAGTAAAATCACAAGTCTCTTATAAACTGTACTTTCTTTTTTAGTTGTTTGAAGATAGAAACTTAAGGGTAGACATTGCTGAGACTCGAGATAAAAGAGATGGAGGACGAGGAGGAAGAGGTCGTGGAGGTCAAGGTTAGTTAGTGAATGTCAGACAAGGTCATTACATCTGTTGTTCTGATTGAGTGATCGTTGTTTAACGCCAACACAATTTTTCAGCTATATCATGGCGAGAACAAGTTAATTTTCAATGAGATGATGATGAAGTCTGCTTTGCATTAGACCAACACACTTAGTTGGATTTTTATAGTGCTAGCTCACTGAAACAACAGTTCGTGGATAGACATGTCGCCCCCACTCAGACACATTATCCTGATTCCGAGCCAACCAGTCTGATCTTTCTCCTTACTGCTGCTTGCTTAGCGGAGAAGCAACAAATACTAACTTTATAGTCTTTGGTGCACAATAAGATGCAAGAAAGTTAAGGGTTGTATATTTGCCATCTTAGATAACCAGAACAGATTACTCAGTCCTTGAATTTCGAGTCATTGAAATTCAACTGTATAAGTAAACAACTTATGACATTAAGAGGACATGCATTGTGTATGTAGACTTACAGGTTACAGTTTTGAGCTTTTAGAGCCGACATACTTTTTCCAACTCCATATTAACCTTGGTTTTTTGACATAAGGACAAAGATAAAAAAATGCTATTGGTTGAATCAAATGCAATTTTTCAGTTTCGATAATTATGCTGTATTTCAATGTCTTTTACAGGTGGTTTCCGAGGAGCAAGAGGTGGGGGACGAGGAGGAATGGACGGAGGAAGTTGGAATGATCGAGGAAATGATTTTGATGGACGAGGGGGTCGTGGTGGATTCAGAGGTGGATTTGATGGAGGAAGAGGTGGAGGGTTTGATGGTGGACGTGGTGGATTTGACAGTGGACGAGGTGGATACGATCGTCGTGGTGGAGGTAGACCAAGGCAGCAGGAGCGTCCTCCATTCAGGGAAGATGAATTTAGAGAACCATCTCCAGGTAATTGGTCAGATAGTTTTATCAGTCATTAATATATGTGTAAAAAATTAACTTTATATGAAATAGTGGTGTTCGGTCGATTATTTGAATTTCAACGACAAACGATTATAATTTTTCAAAATCGATCATCTCGAAAATTTCCGGAAATACATTTTGTCCAAATCTGTTTTGTATTTAGAATGTACATTGTAAACGTTTGTAAGAGACAGTAAATTATCCTTTTCATAGTGTAAAACTAGTATAGACTCATCAAGGTCATGGAGGCTAGCACGAGGGAAGCCAGTCAGACTCCAAAACTTGATGACCACCCAGGAGCTAAAAATAGCATTGTATGGCAATATTTTGGATTCATTAAAGCAAAAGATGGACCTGTAACTAAAACCAACCTTGATATGACAAAGGCTTTATGTATTATGTCAGAAATCATACGCTAACCAGTGTTCCAGCTAGGAATTGAAAATGGAGGGGCGCGACTTTGGAAAAAGGACACTTCAACATGTCAAAAACTATGAAAAAGGGCAATATAGTTAATTTCAGTTACTTAATATTAAAAATTTCTTTCAGCACTACATTTTCAGCTCTTTGCATCAATGCATCTACATGACTCATTGTTTATATATATTTTATTACATATGTACAGAAATGCACGTTAAAATCTGAAGATCAATAAAAAGACATGTGCTAAAAAGACATGTGCTAAAAAGACATGTGCTAAAAAGACATGTGCTAAAAAGACATGTGCTAAAAAGACATGTGCTAAAAAGACATGTGCTAAAAAGAATATTAGTGTTAAGAATGTTCCAGATATAATTTTAACTAAAATAAAAGTCACACTGTGTTTACAAGTCTTCTGTTTTTGTGTTTAATAAAGGCATGTACACACTTGTCTCATACATGTATAATTTTGACAGTGTACAGATAACAGTTGTACTTAATGTTCAAAATTTTGGAAAGTGTCTCAGTTTTAATGTTAGCTCTGTGGCTGGTTTTGATTAAGACAACTTGAGAGAAAAGTCTCTCAACTTCTGCAGTGCTCAAAGGCTGTATGACAGCAATGCTGTACAGTTTGGAGACAAGTGGATACATTGAAGAAAGATTCTTGTCTTTGTGATCTACTGACTGAAATAGTTCATTCAAGTGAGTTAAGGATCTGTTGTCAGAGGAGGATAAAATCTGTATAAATTCCTGCCACTGAATGAGCAGAGACGAGTCCATGTCAAAATATGTAGCTAAGGCCTCTATTTCAGTATAACCATACATACACTCAATAAATCAGTTCCTGTGAGATCAAGTATTGCTAACTGATCAATAATATCAGCATCCTCAAACCAAAAGGAATTTACTCATCAAATTGGCAAAAAAACATTTATTTTTATTTGCGTTAGAAATTTTCCATAACTTTATTAATTATAAATTATTCTCAAGTGACTGAAGTATTTTTAGTAGGTCACTAGGTACTTCTACAGAACGTGGATATATTTAAAGGTATGTGCGAGATTTTAATAATTTTTAATAAATGTTTAAATGTTGGATCTCTTGAACTTGGCGACAACAAATTATGTATTGTACCAGTATTGTAATTATTGTGTTGGATCTAATTAGTATTGCAAGCATATATCAATAAAGACTGGTACATAAAGTTTAATAAAAAAGTTTTTTTTTTTTAATTGTACTGGTATATGATTATTTGAATGTTTAAATAATATGCAAAAGTGATTTTATTCATTGATTTTTTTAAATTGAAAGCAATTAGAAAAATTTAAACTATATTACTGAAATACGGAGATATGTCAGGGGAGATAATAATTTTATTGACTTAATTTTTTTTTATCAATCCTCTTGTGATTTTTGTAACGACAATTTAGAATCTTTTTGAAATATTTTGGTAGCCCTTAAAAGGACTGTTTAGATGTTTAGATGAAATTGGTGTACATGTTTTGGCAAAAACATTTGGGCTAGTAAAATTTTAAGGTTACTGGCCCAAATGAAATATTAGTGGCCAGAATATTTTTGACAATATTTTAGGGTTAAAAACTATACGAAAAAAAAGACATTATGGGCAAACTATTTATTCTATAATGAAAATTATAAACAATTGATAAGTACAAATATTTAATAACATTTGACTTGTCAAAAACATCAGGTAATAAGTAAAAGTTCACTGATTGATTGACTTTAAAAATACGCAGAAACTATTTGAATCAAGATAAAAAAAAAATGAACGACTTACTTGGCGTATTTTGATGGTTTCTTCTCCCCAACCCCACTTCTTTTTAGGAAGGCCCCAACCTTCCTTCAATCCCGCCATCGTAGTCGTCCCAATATTATGTTAGCTTCGTTATCAATGATCACATTTTGTTCATTTTGACCAATCGCTGTGATTGTTGCAAACACGAATCGGAGTTCTCGTGTTGTCGATCTTTTGTATAGCGTTTCTCTCCCCATACTATAATATATCCCTGCTAAAAACTCTCCATTTGTTTCCGAAAAATATTATCGATCGGAAATTGAAAAAAATTATATTACATAAACATTTTAAAGGACCGTAGGACAGTCGCCCAGAAGTATTTTTTTGAACCAATGACAATTTGTCTTTTGACAACTTCTGGTCACCCTGACACGATAGTGGTCGCATTTGGCGACTGGGCGACCGTCCATTTCAGGCACTGCTTCAACAATAAATATGTTATTCGATCATTTATGGTAATAGCAATTTTAATAACAAATATTATCAGTTAACTTCTTTTACAAACAACACATTCCAATTATAATCAAAAATCGAATCGGTGACAGGCATCCGATTAATCGATTACATTTTTCTAGCCAATTCCCAACACTATTGGTAGTACATCATTGGCTTTACAAGGTTAAGGTTATGGTGTTTAAGGCCACTTTCAACAATATTTCAGTTATATCGTGGCGGTCAGTTTTATTGTTGGAGGAATGCGGAGTACCCGGATTAAATAAACCACTCACCTGTCCCAAGTCACTGACAAACTTAATCACATAATGTTGTATCGAGTACACCTCGTCATTTGCGTGATTCGAACTCACAACGTTAGTGGTAATAGGCACTGATTGTAGGTAGTTGTAAATCTGGTTTCATCCACCAATAAATCTGACTGCCACGATATAACTTAAATATTGTTGAAAGTGGCATTAAATACCATAACCCCTAAATCTAAAATTGCAATTACTTCCCTTTCAGAATCTGCAGCACAGAGACCGAGATTAAAGTTGAAACCTAGAACCGTGAAGGAACCAGTATTACAGAAACCAGATTCTGAACGTAATGCTAGTATATTTGGCACTGGTAAACCTAGAGATATGCCCTCTAAGGAAGACAGCGTTAGAAGTAGAAATGCCAGTGAAGGGAGTAATAACTGATAGCTATTGTGTATATTCTTAAATGTCAAGGTGAGGTCAATATTAATATATAGATGGCAGGATATTGCTAGCAGCAATTTCATTGGTCAATTTAAAGTTCATGTACGTAGATGTAGGAAGAAATGAAAGTTGTTAATGACAGACTGTTGTGCAATAAAAAAGTATGATTTTATCCAGATGGACGTTTTAAAACAGACAAATCGACAAAAATATGAAAACATTTTTTCATACATTAATTATTATTGGATGGTCTCTCTGCAGAAAGCCCAATAGAGAAATGTTAAACTATCTTCTCGGATACCACAAACCTGATTCGATCCACAATATACATAAACGATCATTGAATTATAATTGATAATTTATACCCATGTGAGCCTCTTGTTATTTTTTTTTATTATTCAATAATTTCTATTTTAGAAACATAAAAGTGCTCCATTGTCTCAAGTTTATCCAGACGCCAGCGCTTACCAAGGACCGGAGACTTGTGTCATTTTGATGTTCAGAGATATATTTTTGTACCCAACTTTTACTTCCAGAATTAAATGAATTTTGTCCAACAAAGAGTTTAAATTTTTTAAAAAGCAGCCATCAATGAATTTGCTGAAATGTTTCTTTTTTGTGTAGAATTTAAAACAGTTGGGAATTGTAGAAAATCTTAAATTAAGATTATATTACTTAAAAATATGTGTAGAAAAGTTTGAATTTGTAGAAAATCTTAAATTAAGATTATAATATTTCAATATGTGTAGAAAAGCTTGCAGTAAATATTATAAGTTATAAGCTCCCTAGTGACTGTCTATCGTTATTTAGACGGTCAGTAAATCGTTGAAGGGTGAGCGCTCCAGCGCGAACCCTTCAACTATTTACTTACCATCAAAATAACCATAGTCGGTCACAGGAGCTTATAGCATTTTTGTACGATATTGCTGATCTATAACTTGAAACAGTAAATAAGTTTTTTCCACGAACTATGTTTGACAGACTTTCTTGGAAGTTCTAAGGCTAAAGACAGAATGGTCAATACACAAAATTAAGCACCGCCCACTGACCTTCTGTAATTTTCCGTCTGCATCGTTTCGTAACTGCACGTTATTTTAGAAGAAAATATAAATCATCATCTTTCTTGCAGTTGTGTTTAATTATGCTAAATCAAAATACACACACATATATATATATATAGAGCCTGGTCAAATATGTCGTCTCGGTTATTGATTACAATATTTCTTTATTTCTGATAGCGTCAAGGTCAAATTATGCAATAATAAATTACACAATGCTACAGTCTGCTTCTATCGTTATTTTTAGGAATGGAATTTTCCACTGGTCAGTAAAGCGTATTAATCTTATTCTCTAGATTTCCATATATGGCTCTGCCTTTATCGTTATTTTTAGGAATGATTTTATCCAATCATAGGTCGTCAAATAAATGCAACATCGTACAATAAATCTTCTAGGTACTATTTATAGAGAGTGTGAGAGATGGTACCTTTATAACACACACACAATGTGGAATTTTTTTTTGTCATTATCATATATTCTTACTAATGTAATGCTGCCACTGTAGATTAAAAGATTGAAGCATCTTCCTATATGCCCGTTTTATCAATACCTGGATAGTTGTTACTGTATAAAATTTTTGATTTCTTTGTAATAGATAACTTCTCCGTTGCGATGATCTTTTAAATTAAAAAAAATATCGATGTACAGTCAAACCTGCCCTTACGATCACCTCTATTAAGCATTTACCTGTATTAAAAGGTCATCTTTTTCTTGTCCCGTCATAAAAAATTTCATCTGAATTGAACCTCTTTTAAGAGGTCACCTGTCTTATAAGGCCACGTTTTCTTTGTCCTAAAGGTGACCTCTTAATACAGGTTTGAATATGCTTTTTTTGCAAAGAAAATACAAGCACATGGGAAAAATTCATTAAAGAAATATTCATTAGAAAAAAAAAATTGATAGAATTCAACAAGATGTATTGTGTTTTTTGCTGTCATCAATATTTTACATTTTGTTTACTTATTTTTTATGGGATAGAAAGAAAATGAAGGTTCACGACATAAAAAAAATTATGATATGATAGAAGATTTAAATAACCAATATGTTATAATATGCAATATCCAATTATTTGAGTTCGTATGGACCACTTGATTTTCCATCATAGCAACATCTGTTGCCATGGTGATATTTTATAACATTCTTACATTAGATACTGTGTGATGTTTTAGCCGTGAGCAGCATTATAAAAGGATCAATGTCCGTGTTGTAAGTGATAAATTAAAATTGTACAGTATGAATGATATTTTGGATTCCTTGTATCTGTAAATTTAATTAAGGTTGTTGTGCATTTAAATCATTAATTTTAGGGGAACAATTTTTTTGTTTGTTTCATGTACTTCAGGGTATGACACTTTTTCTGCTATATTTCTATATTTAAAAGAAAAATCATATGAAAATGGTAAATGAAATAAAAATACATCGTAAAATATGTACAAGACAAAATCGTTTCCAAAACAGCTTATTTACGCATTTTTCATTGGTATTTTTTTTTATTCGTTCACAGCTAACAATTTTTAATTACTGGTATACATCGAGTATATTTTGTTGCAATAACGAAAGAAAGGTCATTTCTGACATATGCAGTCTTCACGCTAACCCACTTGCCCGAAGCCCGGGACAAGTGAAATTGGATTCGAACAAGTGAAAATTATGAAAGAATTTGTTTGAATAAATAGAAAATATTTCTAAGTTTGGCTTTCGTGGTGAAAAACTGCATATGGAACACACCTTACAGCAGATAATGAATATCATGATTTTAAAATTTTTCATATATAAAAAGTGCTTTGCTGTTGGTGTTTGTTGATTTGTATATAAAGTTTGACTTGATATTATATTGTGAGTAAGGGATGTTTGTTTGTCAATCAATGCTCGTCTCATTGCTGATCTTGATTCACTGACATACATTTTCAATCAAACATGTAATTGGTTGAACACACAGAGAATTACACATTTCATACTTTCTTTCATTTTACCTGTAAACAGAAATCTTTATTCACAACAAAGAAATTAAATACCGTTTAATATACGTACTTTTCGATTTTATTTTTTTTTTGTTAATAGCCTTTTAAGTATAAGGTATTATTGTTCTTTTGTTTTAGTATTGTTTGTTGTTGAAATTTTTAAGTGTTGCGAATTCAGTCTTTTTCCTTTTGTGGTAAAGTGCATTTTAGTTTGAATTTTATATTTCGGTTTGTTTAAAAAAAAGGTCTTATTAATAATATATATATTATGTATATACTTGTGTGTAGTTGTAGGTATATGTTAATGTCTTATGCACATCGTAAAGGCAATGAATGGCATATACAGTCAAACCTGTCTATGTGGTCACCTCTATTAAGCAGTCATCTGTATTAAAAGGTCACTTTTTTCTTTTCCTGTCAAAAAATTTCATATGAATTGAACCTTTTTTATGAGGTCACCTGTCTTATAAGGCCACTCTTTCTTTGTCCCAAAGGTGACCTCTTAATGCAGATTTGACTGTATCTGACTAAGTTAATACCATATACAGTGAAATCTGTCTAAACCAAACCTCCATGGGACAAACTTTTGCATTGGGAATAGACAGGTGTTCGGTGTACACAGGTTAAATTAACAAAGATTTCATGTATTTGGACTTTTTTTTTAGTTCATTTTAAGCAGAATTCCGGTTTATTCAGGCTTTGGTTCAGACAGGTTTTACTCTACTTCAAGCTGTTGATTGGATCTTTATTTAAGCATTGTCATATACCTCTTGACCATAAGGTAAACATTTCTGTAAATGCTTTGATATTTTTTGACTATAGACCAAATTTGTTGCCTTTGTCGATGAACAGTATGTTAATTAGACCGATGAAGACTAGAGAGTTCAGAATATAGTTCATCAGAATTGAGAATATGTAATTATAGACCAGCCTGTATTTCTTTTCCATCTGGTTTTTTAGCTTGCCTTGCCAAAGGCAATGTGAGCTTTTGCCATCACTAGGCATCCGTCGTCCGTTAACTTTTCACATTTTAATCTTCTTTGAAACCTCTCAGCCAAATGAATTGAAATTTGGTAGGAAGCATCTATGGAAGGGTCTCTGTAAAGATTGCTCATTTTGTCCCGATCTATTAACAAACATGGCCGCCACAGGGGATTCTTGTTTCTGATTGGCATATTTTTATAATCTTCTCCTCCGAAACTGCTTGGCCAAATGAACCGAAACTTGGTAGGAAGCATCTATGGAAGGTCCTCTATAAAGATTGCTCATTTCATCCCGATCCGTTAACAATCATGGCCGCCACAGGCAATTCTTGTTTCTGATTGGTTCATTTCTAAAAATTACTTCTCCAGTAAACTGTTAAAAGGGAGATAACTCTTGCCTTTAAACTGTTAAAAGAAAGATAACTCTTGCAATTATCTCCTTTAGAAATTAACTAATGCTGATATAGTGTAACATGTTTATACTATACATTACATGTAGGTATTCACATTTTAATATTCTTTTTAGCTACCTTGCCAAAGGCAATGTGGGCTTTTGGCATCACTTGGCATCCGTCGTTTGTTGTCTGTCATCTGTTAACTTTTCACATTTTAGTCTTCTGCTCTGAAACCCATCGGCCAAATGAACTGAAACTTAGTAGGAAGCATCTATGGAAGGTCCTCTCTAAAGAGTGCACATTTTGTTATGCTCCATTACCAAACATGGTCCTCCACAGGCAATTCTTGTTTCTGATTGGCCAATTTTTTAAAATCTCCTCCTCTGAAACTGCTTGGTCAAGTTAACCGAAACTTGACAGGAAGCATCTATGGAATGTCCTCTATGAAGATTGTTCATTTCGTCCCGATCGGTTAACAAACATGGCCACCACAGGCAATTCTTGTTTCTGATTGGTCAACATCTAAAAAGTCTTCTCCTCTGAAACTGCCTAGCCAAATGAACCGAAACTTGGTAGGAAGCATCTACAGGTATGGAAGGTTCTGTATTAAGTTTCCTCAAAGCAGAATGAAAGGTGAGTGACACAGACTCGGCCCACTGAGGCTCTAGTTAGTCTACAAGTCATAATTTCAGACTAAATTTACTTCTGTGTCTGTTCACTGTGTCTATTGTAAAGTTAAAAAGCAAAATAATTTTTAGTTACTTTTTTGTTATCAAATATAAATGGAGATTTGTCTTTAATAAAATATTTTCCATAATTAGAATTGTATGTCCGATTGATCCTTATAAAGGAATTTTCTATGTGATACAAAAGCAACCATTAAAACTATTCCTTTTCATTATTTTTTGACACATCAAGTGAAAGATTTTCTCTCTGTTGTAAAACTTGCATATTTCTTGGATAAACCTCCCATACGTATGAAGATTACACAACTAAAATTTTATCGTCACTTTTGCATATTCTTAATTAAGGCAATTTCATATTAACTGAACCACGATAATAAATTTATGACTTAAAGCTGTTGTACAGTCAATATTTACAAAGAAATATTCCATATTAGAATAATTTATAAGAAAACGGTTTCTTTGATTTTACCATCTTCAAATGTCAAGTGAAGTTTCCTCCAATGTTCAATTACACCCGTATTCTTAATGTTAAATTTAGAACATAAATTAAGGTCATATATGACAGTATGTCACTTTTAGTGTGCAGTTGTACTTCTTGAGTTTTGTCTATAACATGGATATGTGAATATAACAAATCATGTTTATTTATTTTTTAAACATTTCATTATTTCTGCAGGTATATTTGATAGAAAGCTGTGTTTTTGTAAAAAAAAAAGAAAAAAAAGATGAAAATATGTTTTTTTCATGTATAAATGAATTGAAGGCAAATATTTTTTTGTGCATGTTTTTTTTGTTATTTTGTTATTTTTGATTATGACAGGATTGAATTGAAAGCAAGTCTCCCCAAATTTGTGATATAAGCAAGAAGAACAGCAATAAAAGTAGTGTTACATGACTTCTATTTATTTCAAATTGTAAAAATGTGTTTTTCTCTCATGTTCATTTTTCGGTATATTCATATTCCTAAGTAAATATTCATTGAATTTACTGTAAAATTACATTCAGTTATAAATTTTTTATTTAATCATTCAATTTTGCATTCAAGTAATCTTCTATACACATTTTGATGACATCAGTTTTTGCACAAAAACACACAGACTAATTTCGCTCATTTGAAATTTGTGTTGTAATTATCAAGGTGAATACCACATGAAAGTCACTGGAATTTTCAAAATATTTATTGTTTTTTTTTGTAGCAGAACAGTACAAATTAAGCAAGTATTTGAACAAAAGTTTAAGCAAATTAATATTTTCACGTGCTTGATTCACACAAAAGTCTTGTGCGAGAAATTTAGTTGTATATGTGATGACATCAATTTGTACATATATTTATAACATCAGGTTGTATTCATTTTTATGATGACCTCAGCTTCTACACACTTTTTGATGACATCAGCACAATATGTAATGAAATCTACTCTTTTTGATGACATCAGCACAATATGTAATGAGAGCTACACACTTTTTGATGACATCAGCACAATATGTAATGAGAGCTATTCATTTGAATTTTCCCATAGCTTTGTATTGTACTCCTTTGATGATGTACATAATAAATGTGTTCACATGTACATTACTGTATAATGCTGTACAGACTGCTATGTACAGATAATAATAATAAATTTGTAACATATCACATTATTTGACTTATTATCTCCTTACTCTAATGAACCGCATCGGTGGTGTAATGGTTAGCGTGCTCGACTCGAGTGCAGTAGATGGAGGGTTCAAGACCCAATCGGGTCCAACCAAAAACTATAAAATTGGTATTTGTCACTTCTCCACTAATGCACAGCATTAAGGAGAAAGAGCAAAAACTGGTTGGCTTGAAATCAGAATAATGTGTCCAAGTGTGGCGACATGTCTATGTACGGTGTACTGTTTTTTCAGTGAGCTAGCACTATAAAAATCCAACTAAGCGTGTTGCTCTAGTACAAAGCATACCTCATCATCACATCATTGAAAATTAACTTGTTCTCGCCATGCATGATATAGCTAAAAAAAAAATGCTGATTTGGCGTTAACCCTTTGACTGCGATGTTTCCTGTATAATCGTAACGACGTGTGCGGTATTATTCCTGACGTTATGACCCTTTCAACAGTGTGAGGTCATTTTAACAACCTTGTGACATTACTTACCGTTTTTTTTTATAATTTTAAAGTGGTTTTATATGTACAATATCTGTTTCTGACTTCAGTCTAATTATAATGTATTTGCACAACTTATTCTTAAAGAAAATAAACGTAAATTTCATTGTAAAGGGACATATGTGTCCCTAGCACAGTACCAAAAAGGGACATATATGTTCCTAGTGCAGTCCAAGTGTTAAACAACAATCACTCGCTCCATTACCCTAATGATGCAATTACTTGGTCAAGATTTTTCCTTCAAACTTATTCTGTGCATGTGTTTCAAACACAAATTTGACAGCCTATAGAACTCTCTTCCAATATATTTGATGTACCCATTACATGTGTTTGATGATGTTTAGATTGTAAATTTGTGTTTGAAGCATTGCACAGGTAAAATGTGAAGTGAATTAGACAGAATAATTTGAATGTATAAAGGCATCATAAAGTGAACACAGAGTACGCTAGTCTGAAGGGATTACATTAGTACAAGAACAACTGTACAAACACAAAGGCAAAAACAAAAGAACAAATATGAGGAAGAAAATATTTTCACAGATTCTCCTCTCTTAAAATAATCTTAAGGATGAAAACAAATGTGTCTGGTTTGAATGATGCCAAATTCCAAGTTAAGATACACCTTCAATCGATGATATGCATTATTGCCTTTGCAGAGATGGAGTTTCTTATCTTGTCGCACGCATCTGGAGGTCTCCATTAAAAACACGAATTCAGCAGTTCCATGACCCCTCAAACAACAAAAATCTGAGAGATCACGACCTGATCATGTTTCTGTTGTGTTTCAGTCAGTCTGTAAGTTGGAGCACTCCAAAATTTCCAACCTATCGAATATAAGAAGAGTGAACATTCCAAAAGAGTAATCAGAATCCACAAATTGAAGGACAGACAATACAACGGCCAAAAGAAAAAGGACAAACATCTATCTACAAAACATTACATAGAAAACTAAAGATCGAACAACACAAGCAACAAGTTTATTATGAGTAAAAGACTATTTTTAATCAAATAATTCGACATCTTAATAGAAACGTTTAATTTTTGCTTCGACGGACATAACAAACCAATTAAGATTATTTAACATGCATTTAAATGCAGACCACACCAATTTAATCATAATAGCTTTAATGTATTATGTACAATCAACTTTCAAATCATCTATATTTGCATTGTTAATTGAATTTGTCACCTTAAGAAATGTTTTTTTTCACCCGGCACAGGCATTTGTGGCATGGAATAACTTTCTGTTTACATAGATCTTTTCAATAATACTCCACAAGAAAAAGTGTGTCTGGAATAGTCTACATCAAGTACGCTCGAAGTCAAAGGACTGAAAAGCCAAATGACTTAAAGATCTTTGGTGGCAGACAAAACGCCTACAAATGTTGTTATGAAGCTATGCTGTTCATTACTTTGTTTTATGGCATTGCCAGAAATATAGCACAAATTATGTCGGGACTACTTTAACGTCATAATACAATAGGCATGTATTGTCCGTCATGGTAGATGGTGCTACATAATACCAGGCAAAACTAGAAATGCAATTTGTTTCAGAGTTTGAAGATGAACTATACCAAACGTTTTGCTCCATTAGCCATCACACCTGGCCTCTATCGAAAGGAGGGAAGGTTAGCAGTTCTACTCCAGGTGTATCAGGCTGGATGGTCCGACCGCCAGATGTTCCGGACGCCAAAATTCCCTAGGTAATTTGTTCCGATTTGGAACTTTGAGCCTAGGCTATTTGTTCCGATGCCAGGCAATATGGGTCGACCTGCTTTTACATTTATAAACCTATATATATTTATAATTTACAATGTATTATCAATAAATATTCATCTCGGCTATGTATGTATATATTTTTTAATTCGTAATTCGTTTGTTTGTTGGCAAACTCACTAAAATCGAAAATGTTGGTCAGCGGTTTGATGAAATAGCTGCGAGTGTCCCATGCGTAATACTATATATATGAACGTGAACACTTGTCATCACAGTTCCACATTAATAAATTCATTTGTACAATATTTCACTGCACGTTAACATGGACGAGAGTGCGTACTCGACACTGTTGAAATACGTTGAAAATACAGAATATATATACTGAAAATTTAACAGAAAGTGAAAAAAGGAAGTTAAGGAAGCAAGCAAAACATTATGTCTCAAAGGATAACCTTTTATACTACGTTAGTGCAAAGGGAGAAACTAGACGAGTGTTTAGAGAAACAGAAAAGCATAGAATCCTTCGTGCTTGCCATTCCGATAGTACCGCTGGTAAATATATCTTCTATGTCTTTTAAATACAGAGTCAGACGTTGCATGGTATTACTAGAGTTATTGTAATTTAATGCATGCAGTACAGTTACAAAATTTAACTGTAATATTGAAATATTGAAAATATGAAACATTTGAAATTCAATTCACAACGTACTTTTTTAGAAGGTTCCTTTAAAAAAGAACATTTATATAAGAAATAATACATACAGTTGTTTTACGAGTGTTCAAATAATAAACAAATATGCATTTTCCAGAGGTACTGCGAATGTCCAATGTTATATTGTAATAATATGTTTGCACACATAGGAATCAAAGCTGTCAGTTCACTCCCTTTTTCATTTTTTTTTCAATTTGACTTTTGAAAATATTGAAAAATATATTGAGTTCATTCAAAATTATGCCGAGCCTTTACACGTTCGTTTCTGTATTTTAGGTCACTTTGGTAGAGATAAAACGGAATCTAAAATCAGGGAAAGATACTATTGGGCTGGAATAAGGGATGATGTTGTTCATCATATCTCAAAATGTGACACTTGCCAACGGACAAACAATCCCATTAAGAAAAAACTACCTCCACTTTACTCAGTTGCCGTTCCTGACACGCCATGGCGTCAGGTTGGGTTAGATTTAATAGGCCCGTTACCTGAAACAGATTCTGGATATAAGTATGCTGCTACAATGACAGATTATTTCTCAAAGTGGACAGAAGTAAAAGCTTTAAAATCAAAAAGGGCTTCTGAGGTTGTTGATTTTGTTTTTGACACAATCGGTACCTTTGGTTGTATGGAAACAATAATAACTGACCAAGGTAGAGAGTTTGTCAATTCAATGAACGACAAATTGTGTGACTTGCTGGATATAAAGCACAAACTAACAAGTCCCTATCACCCACAAGCTAATGGGTTAGATGAGCGTTTTAGCCAGACATTGAAACGTGCCCCGGAAAAACTTGTTAACACTAGACAAAATGATTGGGATGTTCTTCTTAAGCATGTCCTCTTTGCCTATTGAACATCTGAAAATGCATCCACTAAGTATACACCGTTTTATCTTATGTTCGGTAGAAAAGCAAGGATACCAGTTGAGCTAGATTTACCCTTGGGTCTTCCCATTTCAGTAGCTAGCACTGATTTTGATTCCGAGTTGGAACCCGAAGATAAAATGGAAAAGTACATCAATAACTTGCTTGGCGTACGCTATGATGTATACCAACATGCCAATCACAACATAAAAGTTGCACAGGAAAAACAAAAGAAAGATTACGACAGACGGAATTGTGTTACGCAACATAATTTCATAGTTGGGAGTAAGGTGTTAATGAAAAATGAATGAAATTAAATGACGTTGAAGGCGCATACCATTGTCCATTGTGCAACAAACCATCAGTTCAAGATGTCGTTGGATGTGATAATTGCATGGAGTGGTATCACCTTAAGTATCTGTGCCTAACCAAGGAACCAAATTCAAAAACGTGGTTTTGTGGCTATTGTGACTCTTAAAACCATGCAAGAATGTTGTAGAGTTTGCAATAAAAGTTATTTCTTCTTGTGCCTTAATTTACGTCAGTATGATACTTTTGTTGCATTAGCTATTGCATTCAACTTGGGTCGGAACAAATTGCCTAGACCCGGACCATTCAGTCTAGGCTATTTATTCCGACCGGCTCTTTTAGCCTAGTCTATGTATTCCGGCCGACCCATCTGGCGGGTCGGAACAAATTGCCTGCTACACCGGTAATAGTTATCTACAGGGATATCGTGTTACCAAATATCTCACTAGGTACACACATCTGTTCTGTTTCTACTAATCTCTTATCAACACACACTGTGTAGTGCGTTTTTCTCTTGATAATTAAGAATATTTGACTTCACACACAATTTCTTTTCAATTAACAAAAAAGTACCGTAACTACATTATTCTGTGCTAATTAATGACAATTTAATCTGAGATTATTCCTTCTCAAAAGTACAGGCAAATAGTGCTGTTCATAAAACTTTGTTAAAGTTGCCTTCATTTTGTCCCACGTATCTTCATCAAAGTTAACATTAACAGGAAAAATGCCTTTGTTTGTAAAACCAATAAGAACACACTTTTTTTATTCCAGTTATTCCCATCTGTCACTGAATTTGATAATTGTGTTTATGTTGTTTTGTTATTTCTAGTTCATCCCCATTTTTTTCACAAATTGTTAGAACTAATAGAGCTGATGACGGGTGAAAATTTTGATGTGAAAACATACATTTGATTTCAATTAAAAATGGTCCACAAATGGAACAATTCACAATGCCGTCAATGCTAGCCTCTAACATTGGATCACTTTAACTGATAATTAGTCCAGGAACATCCACCTTGCATTTGCGATGTCGAAATCTGTGTGATTTAATGAATACATCTCTAGGTTTTGCTTCATTTTTGCGATCGTATTCTATTGGTGGTGGTAAATGTTCCTCATTTATGGCTGATTCTTTAGGTGAATTGTTTGCTGTATTATTCATATCTGTAGAATGGTAAATATTTTTGAAATTTGAACTTGTAAGCAAATCGTTACAAGCAGACTTCCAATTTGGATTTGTGTGTTGTCCTCTTGTTCTCTCCTCAATCTTTACAATATCCTCAGACAAATAAGACAGATATTGTAAAAACTCACGATTACATTCTTGTGAACACAGATGTAATAGATGTGCTTTCCAGAAATCCACAGTTTTTTCCATTGGTAATTTAACATTTATTTTAACTTCTTCTGTAGTGTTTTGTCTTATTTCCCAAGTATCCAACATGCATGCATTTGGTTGCACATCTCGGACTAATTCAACAAATCTCTCTGGATCTGGAAGAGCTGTGTCCTCAGGAATCGGTGTATACATGTCTTGCTTTGGTTTCACAATAGAATCATCTGGAATCTCAGTAAGACTTGTATCTAAGTCTGTTACCAAAACAGGATCAAATGTTTTGGATGCCCTTTTCACCCAAAGACATGGCCCAGAGGTTACACTATCCTTATTTCTATCGTGTAAAAAAATCACTCACTTCAAATAAAGTGGCTACTACGTGTCGGCATCCACCGTCAATGCTGAAAATTTAAAGTATTAATCTTTACATTTGACATATTACAGAATATTTACTATAATAATATATGTGCTTTTCCTGTATGTCGTGTGATTTTGTTTGTACATTACCCCATATCTGTCCTTTTTACACTGAAAGTTCATGAACAAAGGTACATAATGATTTGGTGAAAGTATAAATAGTAGTACATGTAATATAAAACTATTAAGCATTAAGCAGTAATAACACACTTAGTCACTTCAAAATACAGCTAATTGATGATCATGTCAGAAACAATAACTATTTCACTAATACACCTGTAAGATATGATTGATAACAATATAGATGTTATGTATACTTATCTCCCTTTACAAGAACAGTAAGCAGAAACAACTGTGCCTTTGCCTGATTTACTAAAGACTATCCATGCCTTATAGTAATTAAGCTTAGAGACTGGATCTATGTCATTAGTTCTTGGTCTCACATTTGACTTAACAGCGCTATAATGTCCACCCAGTGAGCAGCTTTCAATGTTGAGTACATATTCGTCTTCGGGGGCGGATCCAGGATTTGTGGTTAGGGGGGGGGGGGGGGGGGCGTGAGTAGGCGAAGGCTCT